>CANTUQ010000258.1:0-368884 GCA_947683425.1 Excoecaria cochinchinensis
AAATCGAAAAAGTGGTGAAATTTTTGATTTGAGTTCAATAATTCGGGAAATCTCGATCGGAATAGCTACTGGAAGCTTGCCGGTCACAACGCATCGAGAATTGGCTTCATCGGAATCCGAAGAATTTTTACGGATTTCCCTATGGGTACCACTAGGGAAAATCACCGAAATCGAGAAATCGTAAAAAGTGGTAAAATTTTGGATCCGAGTCCAATAATTCGGGAAAACTCGATCGGAATACCTACTGGAAGCTTGCCTGTCACAACGCATCGAGAATTGGCTTCCTCGGAATCCGACGAATTTTACGAATTTCCTTACGGGTACCACTAGGGAAAATCACCAAAACCGAGAAATCGTAAAAGTGGTGAAATTTTGGATCCGAGTCCGATAATTCGGGAAAACTCGATCGGAATAGCTACTGGAAGCTTGCCGGTCACAACGCATCGAGAATTGGCTTCGTCGGAATCTGACGAATTTTTACGGATTTCCCTAGGGGTACCACTAGCAAAAATCACCAAAATCGAGAAATCGTGAAATTTTGGATCCGAGTCCAATAATTCGGGAAAACTCGATCGGAATAGCTACTGGAAGCTTGCCGGCCACAACGCATAGAGAATTGGCTTCCTCGGAATCCGACGAATTTTACGGATTTCCCTAGGGGTACCACTATGGAAAATCACCAAAATCGAGAAATCGTAAAAAGTGGTGAAATTTTGGATCCGAGTCCAATAATTCGGGAAAACTCGATCGGAATAGCTACTGGAAGCTTGCCGGTCACAACGCATCGAGAATTGACTTCGTCGGAATCGATGAATTTTTACGGATTTCCTAGGGGTACCACTAGGGAAAATCACCAAAATCGAAAAAGTGGTGAAATTTTTGATTTGAGTTCAATAATTCGGGAAATCTCGATCGGAATAGCTACTGGAAGCTTGCCGGTCACAACGCATCGAGAATTGGCTTCATCGGAATCCGAAGAATTTTTACGGATTTCCCTATGGGTACCACTAGGGAAAATCACCGAAATCGAGAAATCGTAAAAAGTGATAAAATTTTGGATCCGAGTCCAATAATTCGGGAAAACTCGATCGGAATACCTACTGGAAGCTTGCCTGTCACAACGCATCGAGAATTGGCTTCCTCGGAATCCGACGAATTTTTACGAATTTCCCTAGGGGTACCACTAGGAAAAAATCACCAAAATCGAGAAATCGTATAAAGTGGTAAAATTTTGGATCCGAGTCCGATAATTCGGGAAAACTCGATCGGAATAGCTACTGAAAGCTTGCCGGTCACAACGCATCGAGAATTGGCTTCGTCGGAATCTGACGAATTTTTACGGATTTCCCTAGGGGTGCCACTATCAAAAATCACCAAAATCGAGAAATCGTGAAATTTTGGATCCGAGTCCAATAATTCAGGAAAACTCGATCGGAATAGCTACTGGAAGCTTGCCGGTCACAACGCATAGAGAATTGGCTTCCTCGGAATCCGACGAATTTTTACGGATTTCCCTAGGGTACCACTATGGAAAATCACCAAAATCGAGAAATCGTAAAAGTGTAAAATTTTGGATCCGAGTCCGATAATTCGGGAAAACTCGATCGGAATAGCTACTGGAAGCTTGCCGGTCACAACGCATCGAGAATTGGCTTCATCGGAATCCGAAGAATTTTTACGGATTTCCCTATGGGTACCACTAGGGAAAATCACCGAAATCGAGAAATCATAAAAAGTGGTGAAATTTTGGATCCGAGTCCAATAATTCGGGAAAACTCGATCGGAATACCTACTGGAAGCTTGCCGGTCACAACGCATCGAGAATTGGCTTCCTCGGAATTCGACGAATTTTTACGAATTTCCCTAGGGGTACCACTAGGGAAAATCACCAAAATCGAGAAATCGTAAAAAGTGGTAAAATTTTGGATCCGAGTCCGATAATTCGGGAAAACTCGATCGGAATAGCTACTGGAAGCTTGCCGGTCACAACGCATCGAGAATTGGCTTCGTCGGAATCTGACGAATTTTTACGGATTTCCCTAGGGGTACCACTAGCAAAAATCACCAAAATCGAGAAATCGTGAAATTTTGGATCCGAGTCCAATAATTCGGGAAAACTCGATCGGAATAGCTACTGGAAGCTTGCCGGTCACAACGCATAGAGAATTGGCTTCCTCGGAATCAGACGAATTTTTACGGATTTCCCTAGGGGTACCACTATGGAAAAATCACCAAAATCGAGAAATCGTAAAAAGTGGTGAAATTTTGGATCCGAGTCCAATAATTCGGGAAAACGCGATCGGAATAGCTACTGGAAGCTTGCCGGTCACAACGCATCGAGAATGCTTCGTCGGAATCCGACGAATTTTTACGGATTTCCCTAGGGGTACCACTAGCGAAAATCACCAATATCGAGAAATCGTGAAATTTTGGATCCGAGTCCAATAATTCGGGAAAACTCAGATCGGAATAGCTACTGGAAGCTTGCCGGTCACAACGCATAGAGAATTGGCTTCCTCCGAATCCGACGAATTTTTACGGATTTCCCTAGGGGTACCACTATGGAAAATCACCAAAATCGAGAAATCGTAAAAAGTGGTGAAATTTTGGATCCGAGTCCAATAATTCGGGGAAAACTCGATCGGAATAGCTACTGGAAGCTTGCCGGTCACAACGCATCGAGAATTGGCTTCGTCGGAATCCGACGAATTTTTACGGATTTCCCTAGGGGGTACCACTAGCGAAAATCACAAAATCGAGAAAATCGTGAAATTTTGGATCCGAGTCCAATAATTCGGGAAAACTCGATCGGAATAGCTACTGGAAGCTTGCCGGTCACAACGCATCGAGAATTGGTTTTGTCGAATACGACGAATTTTTAACGGATTTCCCTAGGGGTACCACTAGGAAAAATAACCAAAATCGAGAAATCGTGAAATTTGGGATCCGAGTCAATAATTCGGGAAAACTCGATCGGATTAGATACTGGAAGCCAGCTCGATCACAACGCATCGAGAATTGGCTTCGTCGGAATCCGACGAATTTTTACGGATTTCCTAGGGGTACCACTAGGGTAAATCACCAAAATCGAGAAATCATAAAAAGTGGTGAAATTTGGGATCCGAGTCCAATAATTCGGGAAAACTCGATTGGAATAGCTACTGAAAGCTTGCCGGTCACAACGCATCGAGAATTGGCTTCGTCGGAATCCGACGATTTTTTACGGATTTTCCTAGGGTACCACTAGCGAAAATCACCAAAATCGATAAATCGTGAAATTTTGGATCCGAGTCCAATAATTCGGGAAAACTCGATCGGAATAGCTACTGGAAGCTTGCCGGTCACAACGCATTGAGAATTGGTTTCGTCAGAATACGACGAATTTTTACGGATTTCCCTAGGGGTACCACTAGGGAAAATCACCAAAATCGAGAAATCGTGAAATTTGGCATCCGAGTCCAATAATTCGGGAAAACTCGATCGGAATAGATACTGGAAAGCTTGCCGGTCACAACGCATCGAGAATTGGCTTCGTCGGAATCCGACGAATTTTTACGGATTTCCCTAGGGGTACCACTAGGGAAAATCACCAAAATCAAGAAATCGTAAAAAGTGGTGAAATTTTGGATCCGAGTCAAATAATTCGGGAAAAATCGATCGGAATAGCTACTGGAAGCTTGCCGGTGACAACGCATCGAGAATTGGCTTCGTCGGAATCCGACGAATTTTTACGGATTTCCCTAGGGGTACCACTAGGAAAAATCACCAAAATCGAGAAATCGTAAAAAGTTGTGAAATTTGGATCCGAGTCCAATAATTCGGAAAACTCGATCGAATAGATACTGGAAGCTTGCCGGTCACAACGCATCGAGAATTGGCTTCGTCAGAATCCGATGAATTTTTACGGATTTCCCTTGGGGTACCACTAGGGAAAATCACCAAAATCGTAAAAAGTGTTGAAATTTTTGATCCGAGTCCAATATTTCGGGGAAAACTCGATCGGAATTGCTACTGGGAGCTTTCCGGTCACAACGCATCGAGAATTAACTTCCTCGGAATCCGACGAATTTTTACGGATTTCCCTAGGGGTACCTCTAGGGAAAATCACCAAAATCAAGAAATCGTAAAAAGTGGTTAAATTTTGGATCCGAGTCCAATAATTTGGGAAAACTCTGATCGGAATAGCTACTGGAAGCTTGCCGGTCACAACGCATCGAGAATTGGCTTCATCGGAATCCGACGAATTTTACGGATTTCCCTAGGGGTACCACTAGGGAAAATCACTAAAATCGAGAAATCGTAAAAAGTGTTAAAATTTTGGATCCGAGTCCAATAATTCGAGAAAACTCGATCGGAATAGCTACTGGAAGCTTGCCGGTCACAACGCATCGAGAATTGGCTTCGTCGAATCCGACGAATTTTTACGGATTTCCCTAGGGGTACCACGAGGGAAAATCACCAAAATCGAGAAATCGTGAAATTTTGGATCCGAGTCCAATAATTCGGGAAAACTCGATCGGAATAGCTACTGAAGCTTGCCGGTCACAACGCATCGAGAATTGGCTTTGTCGGAATTCGACGAATTTTTACGGATTTTTCTAGGGGTACAACTAGGGAAAATCATCAAAATCGAGAAATCGTAAAAAGTGATGAAATTTTTGATCCGAGTCCAATAATTCGGGAAAACTCGATCGGAATAGCTACTGGAAGCTTGCCGGTCACAACGCATCGAGAATTGGCTTCGTCGGAATCCGACGAATTTTTAACGGATTTCGCTAGGTGTACCACTAGGGAAAATCACCAAAATCGAGAAATCGTGAAATTTTGGATCCGAGTTCAATAATTCGGGAAAACTCGATCGAATAGCTACTGGAAGCTTGCCGGTCACAACGCATCGAGAATTGGTTCGTCGGAATACGACGAATTTTTACGGATTTCCTTAGGGGTACCACTAGGGAAAATCACCAAAATCGAGAAATCGTGAAATTTGGGATCCGAGTCCAATAATTTGGAAAACTCGATCGGAATAGATACTGGAAGCTTCCGGTCATACCACATTGAGAATTGGCTTCGTCGAAATCCGACGAATTTTTACGGATTTCCCTAGGGCTACCACTAGGGTAAATCACCAAAATAGAGAAATCCTAAAAAGTGGTGAAATTTTGGATCCGAGTCCAATAATTCGGGAAAACTCGATCGGAATAGCTACTGGAAGCTTGCCGGTCACAACGCATCGAGAATTGGCTTCGTCGGAATCCGACGAATTTTTACGGATTTCCCTAAGGGTACCACTAGGGAAAATCACCAAAATCGAAAAATCGTGAAATTTTGGATCCGAGTCCAATAATTCGGGAAAACTCGATCGGAATAGCTACTGGAAGCTTGCCGGTCACAACGCATCGAGAATTGGTTTCGTCAGAATACGACGAATTTTTATGGATTTCCCTAGGGTACCACTAGGGAAAATCACCAAAATCGAGAAATCGTGAAATTTGGGATCCGAGTCCAATAATTTTGGAAAACTCGATCGGAATAGATACTGGAAGCTTGCCGATCAAAACGCATTGAGAATGGCTTCGTCGGAATCCGACGAATTTTTACGGATTTCCCTAGGGGTACCACTAGGGTAAATCACCAAAATCGAGGAATCATAAAAAGTGGTGAAATTTGGGATCCGAGTCCAATAATTCGGGAAAACTCGATTGGAATAGCTACTGAAAGCTTGCCGTCACAACGCATCGAGAATTGGCTTCGTCGAAATCCGACGAATTTTTGCGGATTTCCCTAGGGGTACCACTAGCGAAAATCACCAAAATCGAGAAATCGTGAAATTTTTGATCCGAGTCCAATAATTAGGGAAAACTCGATCGGAATAGCTACTGGAAGCTTGCCGGTCACAACGCATCGAGAATTGGTTTCATCGGAATACGACGAATTTTTACGGATTTCCCTAGGGGTACCACTAGGGAAAATCCCAAAATCGAGAAATCATAAAAAGTGGTAAAATTTTGGATCCGAGTCCAATAATTCGGGAAAACTCGATCGGAATAGCTATTGGAAGCTTGCCGGCCACAACGCATCGAGGATTGGCTTCGTCGGAATCCGACGAATTTTTACGGATTTCGCTGTCGAGAAATCGTGAAATTTTGGATCCGAGTCCAATAATTCGGGAAAACTCGATCGGAATAGATACTGGAAGCTTGCCGGTTCACAACGCATCGAGAATTGGCTTCGTCGGAATCCGATGAATTTTTACGGATTTTTCCTAGGGGTACTACTAGAGAAAATCATCAAAATCGTAAAAAGTGGTGAATTTGGATCCGATTCCAATAATTCGGGAAAACTCGATCGAATAGCTACTGAAAGCTTGCCGGTCACAACGCATCGAGAATTGGTTTCGTCGGAATACGACGAATTTTTACGGATTTCCCTAGGGGTACCACTAGGGAAAATCACCAAAATCGAGAAATCGTGAAATTTGGGATCCGAGTCCAATAATTCGGGAAAACTCGATCGGAATAGATACTGGAAGCTTGCGATCACAACGCATCGAGGATGGCTTCGTCGGAATCCGACGAATTTTTACGGATTTCCCTAGGGGTACCACTAGGGTAAATCACCAAAATCGAGAAATCATAAAAAGTGGTGAAATTTGGGATCCGAGTCCAATAATTCGGGAAAACTCGATTGGAATAGCTACTGAAAGCTTGCCGGTCACAACGCATCGAGAATTGGCTTCGTCGGAATCCGACGATTTTTTTACGGATTTCCCTAGGGGTACCACTAGCGAAAATCACCAAAATCGATAAATCGTGAAATTTTGGATCCGAGTCCAATAATTCGGGGAAAACTCGATCGGAATAGCTACTGGAAGCTTGCCGGTCACAACGCATCGAGAATTGGTTTCGTCAGAATACGACGAATTTTTACGGATTTCCCTAGGGGTACCACTAGGGAAAATCACCAAAATCGAGAAATCGTGAAATTTGGGATCCGAGTCCAATAATTCGGGAAAACTCGATCGGAATAGATACTGGAAGCTTGCCGGTCACAACGCATCGAGAATTGGCTTCGTCGGAATCCGACGAATTTTTACGGATTTCCCTAGGGGTACCACTAGGAAAAATCACCAAAATCGAGAAATCGTAAAAAGTGGTCAAATTTTGGATCCGAATCCAATAATTCGGGAAAACTCGATCGGAATAGCTACTGGAAGCTTGCCAGTCACAACGCATCGAGAATTGGCTTCGTCGAAATCCGATGAATTTTTACGGATTTCCCGAGGGGTACCACTAGGGAAAATCACCAAAATCGAGAAATCGTAAAAAGTGGTAAAATTTTGGATCCGAATCCAATAATTCGGGAAAACTCGATCGGAATAGCAACTGGAAGCTTGCCGGTCACAACGCATTGAGAATTGGCTTCGTCGGAATCCGACGAATTTTTACGAATTTCCCTAGGGGTACCACTAAAAAAAATCACCAAAATCGAGAAATCGTAAAAAGTGGTCAAATTTTGGATCGAGTTCAATAATTCGGGAAAACTCGATCGGAATAGCTAATGGAAGCTTGCCGGTCACAACGCATCGAGAATTGGCTTCGTCTGAATCCGACGAATTTTTACGGATTTCCTAGGGTACCACTAGGGAAAATCACCAAAATCGAGAAATCGTGAAATTTTGGATCCGAGTCCAATAATTCGGGAAAACTCGATCGGAATGGATCCGAGTCCAATAATTCGGGAAAACTCGATCGAGAATTGACTTCGTCGGAATCCGACTAATTTTTACGGATTTTCCTAGGGGTACCAGTAGGGAAAATCACCAAATGGAAAAGTGGTGAAATTTTGGATCCGAGTCCAATAATTCGGGAAAACTGGATCGGAATAGCTATTGAAAGCTTGCCGGTCACAACACATCGAGAATTGGCTTCGTCTAAATCCGACGAATTTTTACGGATTTCCATAGGGGTACCAATAGGGAAAAACACCAAAATCGAGAAATCGTAAAAAGTGGTGAAATTTTGGATCCGAGTCCAATAATTCGGGAAAACTCGATCAGAATAGGTACTGGAAGCTTGCCGGTCACAACGCATCGAGAATTGGCTTCCTCGGAATCCGACGAATTTTTACGGATTTCCCTAGGGGTACCACTAGCGAAAATCACCAAAATCGATAAATCGTAAAACTCGATCGGAATAGCTACTGGAAGCTTGCCGGTCACAACGCATCGAGAATTGGTTTCGTCGGAATACGATGAATTTTTACGGATTTCCCTAGGGGTACCACTAGCGAAAATCACCAAAATCGAGAAATCGTTAAATTTTGGATCCGAGTCCAATAATTCGGGAAAACTCGATCGGAATAGCTACTGGAAGCTTGCCGGTCACAACGCATCGAGAATTGGTTTCGTCGGAATACGACGAATTTTTACGGATTTCCCTAGGGGTACCACTAGGGAAAATCACCATAATCGAGAAATCGTGAAATTTGGGATCCGAGTCCAATAATTTGGGAAAACTCGATCGGAATAGATACTGGAAGCTTTCCGGTCATACCGCATTGAGAATTGGCTTCGTCGAAATTCGACGAATTTTTACGGATTTCCCTAGGGCTACCACTAGGGTAAATCAACAAAATCGAGAAATCCAAAAAAGTGGTGAAATTTTGGATCCGAGTCCAATAATTCGGGAAAACTCGATCGGAATAGCTACTGGAAGCTTGCCGGTCACAACGCATCGAGAATTGGCTTCGTCGAAATCCGACGAATTTTTACGGATTTCCCTAAGGGTACCACTAGGAAAAATCACCAAAATCGAAAAATCGTGAAATTTTGGATCCGAGTCCAATAATTCGGGAAAACTCGATCGGAATAGCTACTGGATGCTTGCCGGTCACAACACATCGAGAATTGGCTTCCTCGGAATCCGACGAATTTTTACGGATTTTCCTAGGGGTACCACTAGGGAAAATCACCAAAATCGATAAATCGTAAAAAGTGGTGAAATTTTGGATCCGAGTCCAATAATTCGGGAAAACTCGATCGGAATAGCTACTGGAAGCTTGCCGGTCACAACGCTTCGTGAATTGGCTTCCTCGGAATCCGACGAGTTTTTACGGATTTTCCTAGGGGTACCACTAGGGAAAATCATCGAGAAATCGTAAAAAGTGGTGAAATTTTGGATCCGATTCCAATAATTCGGGAAAACTAGATCGGAATAGCTACTGGAAGCTTGCCGGTCACAACGCATCGAGAATTGTCTTCGTCGGAATCCGACGAATTTTTACGGATTTCCCGAGGGGTACCACTAGCGAAAATCACCAAAATCGAGAACTCGTGAAATTTTGGATCCGAGTCCAATAATTCGGGAAAACTCGATCGGAATAGCTACTGGAAGCTTGCCGGTCACAACGCATCGAGAATTGGTTTCGTCGGAATACGATGAATTTTTACGGATTTCCCTAGGGGTACCACTAGGGAAAATCCCCAAAATCGAGAAATCGTGAAATTGTGGATCCAAGTCCAATAATTCGGGAAAACTCGATCGGAATAGATACTGGAAGATTGCCGGTCACAACGCATCGAGAATTGGCTTCGTCGGAATCCGACGAATTTTTACGGATTTCCATAGGGGTACCACTAGGGAAAATCACCAAAATCGAGAAATCGTAAAAAGTGGTGAAATTTTTGATCCGAGTCCAATAATTCGGGAAAACTCGATCGGAATAGCTACTGGAAGCTTGCCGGTCACAACGCATCGAGAATTGGCTTCGTCGGAATCCGACAAATTTTTACGGATTTCGCTAGGTGTACCACTAGGGAAAATCACCAAAATCGAGAAATCGTGAAATTTTTGATCCGAGTCCAATAATTCGGGAAAACTCGATCGGAATAGCTACTGGAAGCTTGCCGGTCACAACGCATCGAGAATTGGTTTCGTCGGAATACGACGAATTTTTACGGATTTCCTTAGGGGTACCACTAGGGAAAATCACCAAAATCGAGAAATCGTGAAATTTGGGATCCGAGTCCAATAATTTGGGAAAACTCGATCGGAATAGATACTGGAAGCTTTCCGGTCATACCACATTGAGAATTGGCTTCGTCGAAATCCGACGAATTTTTACGGATTTCCCTAGGGCTACCACTAGGGTAAATCACCAAAATCGAGAAATCCTAAAAAGTGGTAAAATTTTGGATCCGAGTCCAATAATTCGGGAAAACTCGATCGGAATAGCTACTGGAAGCTTGCCGGTCACAACGCATCGAGAATTGGCTTCGTTGAAATCCGACGAATTTTTACGGATTTCCCTAAGGGTACCACTAGGGAAAATCACCAAAATCGAAAAATCGTGAAATTTTGGATCCGAGTCCAATAATTCGGGAAAACTCGATCGGAATAGCTACTGGATGCTTGCCGGTCACAACGCATCGAGAATTGGCTTCCTCGGAATCCGACGAGTTTTTACGGATTTCCCTAGGGGTACCACTAGGGAAAATCATCGAGAAATCGTAAAAAGTGGTGAAATTTTGGATCCGATTCCAATAATTCGGGAAAACTCGATCGGAATAGCTACTGGAAGCTTGCCGGTCACAACGCATCGAGAATTGTCTTCGTCGAAATCCGACGAATTTTTACGGATTTCCCGAGGGGTACCACTAGCGAAAATCACCAAAATCGAGAACTCGTGAAATTTTGGATCCGAGTCCAATAATTCGGGAAAACTCGATCGGAATAGCTACTGGAAGCTTGCCGGTCACAACGCATCGAGAATTGGTTTCGTCGGAATACGACGAATTTTTACGGATTTCCCTAGGGGTACCACTAGGGAAAATCCCCAAAATCGAGAAATCGTGAAATTGGGGATCCAAGTCCAATAATTCGGGAAAACTCGATCGGAATAGATACTGGAAGATTTCCGGTCACAACGCATCGAGAATTGGCTTCGTCGGAATCCGACGAATTTTTACGGATTTCCATAGGGGTACCACTAGGGAAAATCACCAAAATCGAGAAATCGTAAAAAGTGGTGAAATTTTTGCTCCGAGTCCAATAATTCGGGAAAACTCGATCGGAATAGCTACTGGAAGCTTGCCGGTCACAACGCATCGAGAATTGGCTTCGTCGGAATCCGACGAATTTTTACGGATTTCGCTAAGTGTACCACTAGGGAAAATCACCAAAATCGAGAAATCGTGAAATTTTGGATCCGAGTCCAATAATTCAGGAAAACTCGATCGGAATAGATACTGGAAGTTTGCCGGTCACAACGCATCGAGAATTGGCTTCGTCGGAATCCGACGAATTTTTACGGATTTCCCTAGGGGTACCACTAGGGAAAATCACCAAAATCGATAAATCATAAAAAGTGGTCAAATTTTGGATCCGAGTCCAATAATTCGGGAAAACTCGATCGAAATAGCTACTGGAAGCTTGCCGTTCATAACGCATCGAGAATTGGCTTCGTCGGAATCCGACGAATTTTTACGGATTTCGCTAGTTGTACCACTAGGGAAAATCACCAAAATCGAGAAATCATGAAATTTTGGATCCGAGTCCAATAATTCGGGAAAACTCGATCGGAATAGATACTGGAAGCTTGCCGGTCACAACGCATCGAGAATTGGCATCGTCGGAATCCGACGAATTTTTATGGATTTTCCTAGGTGTACCACTAGGAAAAATCATCAAAATCGTAAAAAGTGGTGAAATTTTGGATCCGATTCCAATAATTCGGGAAAACTCGATCGGAATAGCTACTGGAAGCTTGCCGGTCACAACGCATCGATAATTGGCTTCGTCGAAATCCGACGAATTTTTACGGATTTCCCTAGGGGTACCACTAGGGAAAATCACCAAAATCGAGAAATCGTAAAAAGTGGTGAAATTTTGGATCCGAGTCCAATAATTCGGGAAAACTCGATCGGAATAGCAACTGGAAGCTTGCCGGTCACAACGCATTGAGAATTGGCTTCGTCGGAATCCGACGAATTTTTACGGATTTCCCTAGGGGTACCACTAGGGAAAATCACCAAAATCGAGAAATCGTAAAAAGTGGTCAAATTTTGGATCCGAGTCTAATAATTCGGGAAAACTCGATCGGAATAGCTACTGGAAGCTTGCCGGTCACAACGCATCGAGAATTCGTTTCGTCGGAATCCGACGAATTTTTACGGATTTCGCTAGGGGTACCACTAGGGAAAATCACCAAAATCGAGAAATCGTGAAATTTTGGATCCGAGTCCAATAATTCGGGAAAACTCGATCGGAATAGCTACTGGAAGCTTGCCGGTCACAATGCATCGAGAATTGGCTTCATCGGAATCCGACGAATTTTTACGGATTTCGCTAGGTGTACCACTAGGGAAAATCTCCAAAATCGAGAAATCGTGAAATTTTTGATCCGAGTCCAATAATTCGGGAAAACTCGATCGGAATAGATACTGGAAGCTTGCCGGTCACAACCCATCGAGAATTGGCTTCGTCGGAATCCGACGAATTTTTACGGATTTCCCTAGGGGAACCATTAGGGAAAATCACCAAAATATAGAAATCATAAAAAGTGGTCAAATTTTGGATCCGAGTCCAATAATTCGGGAAAACTCGATCGGAATAGCTATTGGAAGCTGTCCGGTCACAACGCATCGAGAATTGGCTTCGTCGGAATCCGACGAATTTTTACGGATTTCGCTAGGGGTACCACTAGGAAAAATCACCAAAATCGAGAAATCGTAAAAAGTGGTCAAATTTTTGATCCGAATCCAATAATTCGGGAAAACTCGATCGGAATAGCTACTGGAAGCTTGCCGGTCACAACGCATCGAGAATTGGCTTCGTCGGAATCCGACGAATTTTTACGGATTTTCCTAGGTGTACCACTAGGGAAAATCACCAAAATCGAGAAATCGTGAAATTTTGGATCCGATTCCAATAATTCGGGAAAACTCGATCGGAATAGCTACTGGAAGCTTGCCGGTCACAACGCATCGAGAATTGGCTTCGTCGAAATCCGACGAATTTTTACGGATTTTCCTAGGGGTACCACTAGGGAAAATCACCAAAATCGAGAAATCGTGAAATTTGGGATCCGAGTCCAATAATTCGGGAAAACTCGATCGGAATAGATACTGGAAGCTTGCCGGTCACAACGCATCAAGAATTGGCTTCGTCGGAATCCGACGAATTTTTACGGATTTCCCTAGGGGTACCACTAGGGTAAATCACCAAAATCGAGAAATCATAAAAAGTGGTGAAATTTTGGATCCGAGTCCAATAATTCGGGAAAACTCGATCTGAATAGCTACTGGAAGCTTGCCAGTCACAACGCATCGAGAATTGGCTTCGTCGAAATCCGACGAATTTTTACGGATTTCCCTAGGGGTACCACAAGGGAAAATCACCAAAATCGAGAAATCGTAAAAAGTGGTGAAATTTTTGATCCGAGTCCGATAAGTCGGGAAAACTCGATCGGAATAGCTACTGGAAGCTTGCCGGTCACAACGCATCGAGAATTGGCTTCGTCGGAATTCGACGAATTTTTACGGATTTCGCTAGGGGTACCACTAGGAAAAATCACCAAAATCGAGAAATCGTGAAATTTTGGATCCGAGTCCAATAATTCGGGAAAACTCGATCGGAATAGATACTGGAAGCTTGCCGGTCACAACGCATCGAGAATTGGCTTCGTCGGAATCCGACGAATTTTTACGGATTTCCCTAGGGGTACCACTAGGGAAAATCACCAAAATCGAGAAATCGTAAAAAGTGGTCAAATTTTGGATCCGAATCCAATAATTCGGGAAAACTCGATCGGAATAGCTACTGGAAGCTTGCCGGTCACAACGCATCGAGAATTCGTTTCGTCGGAATCCGACGAATTTTTACGGATTTCGCTAGGGGTACCACTAGGGAAAATCACCAAAATCGAGAAATCGTGAAATTTTGGATCCGAGTCCAATAATTCGGGAAAATTGATCGGAATAGATACAGGAAGCTTGCCGGTCACAACGCATCGAGAATTGGCTTCGTCGGAATCCGACGAATTTTTACGGATTTCCCTAGGGGTACCACTAGGGAAAATCACCAAAATCGAGAAATCGTAAAAAGTGGTGAAATTTTGGATCCGAGTCCAATAATTCGGGAAAACTCGATCGGAATAGCAACTGGAAGCTTGCCGGTCACAACGCATTGAGAATTGGCTTCGTCGGAATCCGACGAATTTTTACGGATTTCCCTAGGGGTACCACTAGGGAAAATCACCAAAATCGAGAAATCGTAAAAAGTGGTCAAATTTTGGATCCGAGTCTAATAATTCGGGAAAACTCGATCGGAATAGCTACTGGAAGCTTGCCGGTCACAACGCATCGAGAATTCGTTTCGTCGGAATCCGACGAATTTTTACGGATTTCGCTAGGGGTACCACTAGGGAAAATCACCAAAATCGAGAAATCGTGAAATTTTGGATCCGAGTCCAATAATTCGGGAAAACTCGATCGGAATAGCTACTGGAAGCTTGCCGGTCACAATGCATCGAGAATTGGCTTCATCGGAATCCGACGAATTTTTACGGATTTCGCTAGGTGTACCACTAGGGAAAATCACCAAAATCGAGAAATCGTGAAATTTTTGATCCGAGTCCAATAATTCGGGAAAACTCGATCGGAATAGATACTGGAAGCTTGCCGGTCACAACCCATCGAGAATTGGCTTCGTCGGAATCCGACGAATTTTTACGGATTTCCCTAGGGGAACCATTAGGGAAAATCACCAAAATATAGAAATCATAAAAAGTGGTCAAATTTTGGATCCGAGTCCAATAATTCGGGAAAACTCGATCGGAATAGCTATTGGAAGCTGTCCGGTCACAACGCATCGAGAATTGGCTTCGTCGGAATCCGACGAATTTTTACGGATTTCGCTAGGGGTACCACTAGGAAAAATCACCAAAATCGAGAAATCGTAAAAAGTGGTCAAATTTTTGATCCGAATCCAATAATTCGGGAAAACTCGATCGGAATAGCTACTGGAAGCTTGCCGGTCACAACGCATCGAGAATTGGCTTCGTCGGAATCCGACGAATTTTTACGGATTTTCCTAGGTGTACCACTAGGGAAAATCACCAAAATCGAGAAATCGTGAAATTTTGGATCCGATTCCAATAATTCGGGAAAACTCGATCGGAATAGCTACTGGAAGCTTGCCGGTCACAACGCATCGAGAATTAGCTTCGTCGAAATCCGACGAATTTTTACGGATTTTCCTAGGGGTACCACTAGGGAAAATCACCAAAATCGAGAAATCGTGAAATTTGGGATCCGAGTCCAATAATTCGGGAAAACTCGATCGGAATAGATACTGGAAGCTTGCCGGTCACAACGCATCAAGAATTGGCTTCGTCGGAATCCGACGAATTTTTACGGATTTCCCTAGGGGTACCACTAGGGTAAATCACCAAAATCGAGAAATCATAAAAAGTGGTGAAATTTTGGATCCGAGTCCAATAATTCGGGAAAACTCGATCTGAATAGCTACTGGAAGCTTGCCAGTCACAACGCATCGAGAATTGGCTTCGTCGAAATCCGACGAATTTTTACGGATTTCCCTAGGGGTACCACAAGGGAAAATCACCAAAATCGAGAAATCGTAAAAAGTGGTGAAATTTTTGATCCGAGTCTGATAAGTCGGGAAAACTCGATCGGAATAGCTACTGGAAGCTTGCCGGTCACAACGCATCGAGAATTGGCTTCGTCGGAATTCGACGAATTTTTACGGATTTCGCTAGGGGTACCACTAGGAAAAATCACCAAAATCGAGAAATCGTGAAATTTTGGATCCGAGTCCAATAATTCGGGAAAACTCGATCGGAATAGATACTGGAAGCTTGCCGGTCACAACGCATCGAGAATTGGCTTCGTCGGAATCCGACGAATTTTTACGGATTTCCCTAGGGGTACCACTAGGGAAAATCACCAAAATCGAGAAATCGTAAAAAGTGGTCAAATTTTGGATCCGAATCCAATAATTCGGGAAAACTCGATCGGAATAGCTACTGGAAGCTTGCCGGTCACAACGCATCGAGAATTCGTTTCGTCGGAATCCGACGAATTTTTACGGATTTCGCTAGGGGTACCACTAGGGAAAATCACCAAAATCGAGAAATCGTGAAATTTTGGATCCGAGTCCAATAATTCGGGAAAATTGATCGGAATAGATACAGGAAGCTTGCCGGTCACAACGCATCGAGAATTGGCTTCGTCGGAATCCGACGAATTTTTACGGATTTTCCTAGGGGTACCACTAGGAAAAATCATCAAAATCGTAAAAAGTGGTGAAATTTTGGATCCGATTCCAATAATTCGGGAAAACTCGATCGGAATAGCTACTGGAAGCTTGCCGGTCACAACGCATCGAGAATTGGCTTCGTCGAAATCCGACGAATTTTTACGGATTTCCCTAGGGGTACCACTAGGGAAAATCACCAAAATCGAGAAATCGTAAAAAGTGGTGAAATTATGGATCCCAGTCCAATAATTCGGGAAAACTCGATCGGAATAGCTACTGGAAGCTTGCTGGTCACAACGCATCGAGAATCGGTTTCGTTGGAATCCGACGAATTTTTATGGATTTCCCTAGGGGTACCACTAGGGAAAATCACCAAAATCGAAAAGTGGTGAAATTTTGGATCCGAGTCCAATAAGTCGGTAAAACTCGATCGGAATAGCTACTGGAAGCTTGCCAGTCACAACGCATCGAGAATTAGTTTCGTCGAAATCCGATGAATTTTTACGGATTTCCCTAGGGGTACCACTAGGGAAAATCACCAAAATCAAAAAGTGGTGAAATTTTTGATCCGATTCCAATAATTCGGGAAAACTCGATCGGAATAGCTACTGGAAGCTTGCCGGTCACAACGCATCGAGAATTGGTTTCGTCGGAATCCGACGAATTTTTACGGATTTTCCTAGGGGTACCACTAGGGAAAATCATCAAAATCGAAAAGTGGTGAAATTTTGGATCCGAGTCCAATAATTCGGGAAAACTCGATCGGAATAGCTACTGGAAGATTGCCGGTCACAACGCATCAAGAATTAGTTTCGTCGAAATCCGACGAATTTTTACGGATTTCCCTAGGGGTACCACTAGCGAAAATCACCAAAATCGAGAAATCGTGAAATTTTGGATCCGAGTCCAATAATTCGGGAAAACTCGATCGGAATAGCTACTAGAAGCTTGCCGGTCACAATGCATCGAGAATTGGTTTCGTCGGAATACGACAAATTTTTACGGATTTCCCTAGGGGTACCACTAGGGAAAATCCCAAAAATCGAGAAATCGTGAAATTTGGGATCCGAGTCCAATAATTCGGGAAAACTCGATTGGAATAAATACTGGAAGCTGGCTGGTCACAACGCATCGAGAATTGGCTTCGTCGGAATCCGACGAATTTTTACGGATTTCCCTAGGGGTACCACTAGGGTAAATCACCAAAATCGAGAAATCATAAAAAGTGGTGAAATTTTGGATCCTAGTCTAATAATTCGGGAAAACTTGATCGGAATAGCTACTGGAAACTTGTCGGTCACAACGCATCGAGAATTGGCTTCGTCGGAATCCGACGAATTTTCACGGATTTCCCTAGGGGTACCACTAGGGAAAATCACCAAAATCGAAAAGTGGTGAAATTTTTGATCCGAGTCCAATAATTCGGGAAAACTCGATCGGAATAGCTACTGGAAGCTTGCCGGTCACAACACATCGAGAATTGGCTTCGTCGGAATCCGACGAATTTTTACGGATTTCCCTAGGGGTACCACTAGGGAAAAATCACTAAAATCGAGAAATCGAGAAATCGTAAAAAGTGGTGAAATTTTGGATCCGAGTCCAATAATTTGGGAAAACTCGATCGGAATACCTACTGGAAGCTTGCCGGTCACAACGCATCGAGAATTGGCTTCCTCAGAATCCGACGAATTTTTACGAATTTTCCTAGGGGTACCACTAGGGAAAATCACCAAAATCGAGAAATCGTAAAAAGTGTGAAATTTTGGATCCGAGTCCAATAATTCGGGAAAACTCGATCGGAATAGCTACTGGAAGCTTGCCGGTCACAACGCATCGAGAATTGGCTTCCTCGGAATCTGACGAATTTTTACGGATTTCCCTAGGAGTACAACTAGCAAAAATCACCAAAATCGAGAAATCGTGAAATTTTGGATCCGAGTCGAATAATTCGGGAAAACTCGATCGGAATAACTACTGGAAGCTTGCCGGTCGCAACGCATCGAGAATTGGCTTCGTCGGAATCCGATAAATTTTTACGGATTTCCCTAGGGGTACCACTAGGGAAAATCACCAAAATCGAGAAATCGTGAAATTTTGGATCCGAGTGCAATAATTCGGGAAAACTCGATCGGAATAGCTACTGGAAGCTTACCGGTCACAACGCATCGAGAATTGGCTTCGTCGAAATCCGACGAATTTTTACGGATTTCCCTAGGGGTACCACTAGGGAAAATCACCAAAATCGAGAAATCGTAAAAAGTGCTGATATTTTGGATCCGAGGCCAATAATTCGGGAAAACTCGATCGGAATAGCTACTGGAAGCTTGCTGGTCACAACGCATCGAGAATTGGCTTCGTCGGAATCCGACGATTTTTTACGGATTTCCCTAGGGGTACCACTAGCGAAAATCACCAAAATCGATAAATCGTGAAATTTTGGATCCGAGTCCAATAATTCGGTAAAACTCGATCGGAATAGCTACTGGAAGCTTGCCGGTCACAACGCATCGAGAATTGGTTTCGTCGGAATACGACGAATTTTTACGGATTTCCCTAGGGGTACCACTAGGGAAAATCACCAAAATCGAGAAATCGTGAAATTTTGGATCCCAGTCCAATAATTCGGGAAAACTCGATCGGAATAGCTACTGGAAGCTTGCTGGTCACAACGCATCGAGAATCGGTTTCGTTGGAATCCGACGAATTTTTACGGATTTCCCTATGGGTACCACTAAGGAAAATCACCAAAATCGAAAAGTGGTGAAATTTTGGATCCGAGTCCAATAAGTCGGTAAAACTCGATCGGAATAGCTACTAGAAGCTTTCCAGTGACAACGCATCGAGAATTGGCTTCGTCGGAATCCGACGAATTTTTACGGATTTCCCTAGGGGTACCACTAGGGAAAATCACCAAAATCGAAAAGTGGTGAAATTTTTGATCCGATTCCAATAATTCGGGAAAACTCGATCGGAATAACTACTGGAAGCTTTCCGGTCACAACACATCGAGAATTGGTTTCGTCGGAATGCGACGAATTTTTACGGATTTCCCTAGGGGTACCACTAGGGAAAATCACCAAAATCGAGAAATCGTGAAATTTGGGATCCGAGTCCAATAATTCGGGAAAACTCGATCGGAATAGATACTGGAAGCTTGCCGATCACAACGCATCGAGAATTGGCTTCGTCGGAATCCGACGAATTTTTACGGATTTCCCTAGGGGTACCACTAGGGTAAATCACCAAAATCGAGAAATCATAAAAAGTGGTGAAATTTGGGATCCGAGTCCAATAATTCGGGAAAACTCGATTGGAATAGCTACTGGAAGCTTGCCGGTCACAACGTATCGAGAATTGGCTTCGTCGAAATCCGACGAATTTTTACGGATTTCCCTAGGAGTACCACTAGGGAAAATCACCAAAATCGAGAAATCGTAAAAAGTGGTGAAATTTTGGATCCGAGTCCAATAATTCAAGAAAACTCGATCGAAATAGCTACTGGAATCTTGCCGGTCGCAACGCATCGAGAATTGGCTTCGTCGGAATCCGATAAATTTTTACGGATTTCCCTAGGGGTACCACTAGGGAAAATCACCAAAATCGAGAAATCGTGAAATTTTTGATCCGAGTCCAATAATTCGGGAAAACTCGATCGGAATAGCCACTGGAAGCTTGCCGGTCACAACGCATCGAGAATTGGCTTCGCCGGAATCCGATAAATTTTTACGGATTTCCCTAGGGGTGCCACTAGAAAAAATCACAAAAATCGAGAAATCGTAAAAAGTGGTGAAATTTTGAATCCTAGTCGAATAATTCGGGAAAACGCGATCGGAATAGCTACTGGAAGCTTGCCGGTCACAACGCATCGAGAATTGGCTTCGTCGGAATCCGACGAATTTTTACGGATTTTCCTAGGGGTACCACTAGGAAAAATCACCAAAATCGAGAAATCGTGAAGTTAATGATCCGAGTCCAATAATTCGGGAAAACTAAATCGGAATAGCTACTGGAAACTTACCGGTCACAACGCATCGAGAATTGGTTTCATCGGAATACGACAAATTTTTACGGATTTCCCTAGGGGTACCACTAGGGAAAATCCCCAAAATCGAGAAATCGTGAAATTTGGGATCCGAATCCAATAATTCGGGAAAACTCGATGGAATAGATACTGGAAGCTTGCCGGTCACAACGCATCGAGAATTGGCTTCGTCGGAATCCGACGAATTTTTACGGATTTCCCTAGGGCTACCACTAGGGTAAATCACCAAAATCGAGAAATCATAAAAAGTGGTAAAATTTTGGATCCGAGTCCAATAATTCGGGAAAACTCGATCGGAATAGCTATTGGAAGCTTGCCGGCCACAACGCATCGAGAATTGGCTTCGTCGGAATCCGACGAATTTTTACGATTTCGCTATCGAGAAATCGGTAAATTTTGGATCCGAGTCCAATAATTCGGGAAAACTCGATCGGAATAGATACTGGAAGCTTGCCGGTCACAACGCATCAAGAATTGGCTTCGTCGGAATCTGACGAATTTTTACGGATTTTCCTAGGGGTACTACTAGAGAAATCATCAAAATCGTAAAAAGTGGTGAAATTTTGGATCCAATTCCAATAATTCGGGAAAACTCGATCGGAATAGCTACTTGAAGCTTGCCGGTCACAACGCATTGAGAATTGGCTTCGTCGGAATCCGACGAATTTTTACGGATTTCCCTAGGGGTACAACTAGGGAAAATCACCAAAATCGAGAAATCGTAAAAAGTGCTGAAATTTTGGATCCGAGGCCAATAATTCGGGAAAACTCGATCGGAATAGCTACTGGAAGCTTGCCGGTCACAACGCATCGAGAATTGGCTTCGTTGGAATCCGACGAATTTTTACGGATTTCCCTATGGGTACCACTAGGGAAAATCACCAAAATCGAAAAGTGGTGAAATTTTGGATCCGAGTACAATAAGTCGTAAAACTCGATCGGAATAGCTGCTGGAAGCTTGCCGGTGACAACGCATCGAGAATTGGCTTCGTCGAAATCCGACGAATTTTTACGGATTTCCCTAGGGGTACCACTAGGGCAAATCACCAAAATCGAAAAGTGGTGAAATTTTTGATCCGATTCCAATAATTCGGGAAAACTCGATCGGAATAGCTACTGGAAGCTTTCGGTCACAACACATCGAGAATTGATTTCGTCGGAATACGACGAATTTTTACGGATTTTCCTAGGGGTACCACTAAGGAAAATCACCAAAATCGAGAAATCGTGAAATTTGGGATCCGAGTCAATAATTCGGGAAAACTCGATCGGAATAGATACTGGAAGCTTGCCGATCACAACGCATCGAGAATTGGCTTCGTCGGAATCCGACGAATTTTTACGGATTTCCCTAGGGGTACCACTAGGGTAAATCACCAAAATTGAGAAATCATAAAAAGTGGTGAAATTTGGGATCCGAGTCCAATAATTCCGGAAAACTCGATTGGAATAGCTACTGAAAGCTTGCCGGTCACAACGCATCGAGAATTGGCTTCGTCGGAATCCGACGAATTTTTACGGATTTCCCTAGGGGTACCACTAGCGAAATCACCAAAATCGAGAAATCGTGAAATTTGGGATCCGAGTCCAATAATTCGGGAAAACTCGATCGGATAGATACTGGAAGCTTGCCGATCACAACGCATCGAGAATTGGCTTCGTCGGAATCCGACGAATTTTTACGGATTTCCCTAGGGGTACCACTAGGGAAAATCACCAAAATCGAGAAATCGTAAAAAGTGGTGAAATTTTGGATCCGAGTCCAATAATTCGGGAAAACTCGATTGGAATAGCAACTGGAAGCTTGCCGGTCACAACGCATTGAGAATTGGCTTCGTCGGAATCCGACGAATTTTTACGGATTTCCCTAGGGGTACCACTAGGGAAAATCACCAAAATCGAGAAATCGTAAAAAGTGGTGAAATTTTTGATCCGAGTCTAATAATTCGGGAAAACTCGATCGGAATAGCTACTGGAAGTTAGCCGGTCACAATGCATCGGAATTGGCTTCGTCGAAATCCGACGATTTTTACGGATTTTCCTAGGGGTACCACTAGCGAAAATCACCAAAATCGAGAAATCGTGAAATTTGGATCCGAGTCCAATAATTCGGGAAAACTCGATCGGAATAGCTACTGGAAGCTTGCCGGTCACAACGCATCGAGAATTGGTTTCGTCGGAATACGACGAATTTTTACGGATTTCCCTAGGGGTGCCACTAGGGAAAATCACCAAAATCGAGAAATCGTGAAATTTGGGATCCTAGTCCAATAATTCGGGAACCTCGATCGGAATAGCTACTGGAAGCTTACCGGTCACAACGCATCGAGAATTGGCTTCGTCGGAATCCGACGAATTTTTATGGATTTCCCTAGGGGTACCACTAGCGAAAATCACCAAAATCGAGAAATTGTGAAATTTTGGAACCGAGTCTAATAATTCGGGAAAGCTCGATCGAAATAGCTACTGGAAGCTTGCCGGTCACAACGCATCGAGAATTGGTTTCGTCGGAATACGACGAATTTTTACGGATTTCCCTAGGGGTACCACTAGGGAAAATCACCAAAATCGAGAAATCGTGAAATTTTGGATCCGAGTCTAATAATTTGGGAAAACTCGATTGGAATAGCTACTGGAAGCTTGCCGGTCACAACGCATCGAGAATTGATTTTGTCGGAATACGACGAATTTTTACGGATTTCCCTAGGGGGTACCACTAGGAAAAATCACCAAATCGAGAAATCGTGAAAAGTGGTCAAATTTTGGATCTGAGTCCAATAATTCGGGAAAACTCGATCGGAATAGCTACTGGAAGCTTGCCGGTCACAACGCATCGAAAATTGGCTTCCTCGGAATCCGACGAATTTTAACGGATTTCCCTTGGGGTACCACTAGCGAAAATCACCAAAATCGAGAAATCGTGAAATTTGGATCCGAATCCAATAATTCGGGAAAACTCGATCGAAATAGCTACTGGAAGCTTGCCGGTCACAACGCATCGAGAATTGGCTTCCTCGAAATCCGTCGAATTTTTACGGATTTCGCTAGAGGTACCACTAAGGAAAATCACTAAAATCGAGAAATCGTAAAAAGTGGTCAAATTTTGGATCCGAGTCCAATATTTCGGGAAAACTCGATCAGAATAGCTACTGGAAGCTTGTCGGTCACAACGCATCGAGAATTTGGTTCGTCGGAATCTGACGATTTTTTACGGATTTCCCTATGGGTACCACTAGGGAAAATCACCAAAATCGAGAAATCGTAAAAAGTGGTGAAATTTTGGATCCGAGTCTAATAATTCGGGAAAACTCGATCGGAATAGCTACTGGAAGTTTGCCGGGTCACAACGCATCGGAATTGGCTTCGTCGGAATCCGACGATTCTTTACGGATTTCCTAGGCGTACCACTAGCGAAAATCACCAAAATCGAGAAATCGTGAAATTTTGATCCAAGTCCAATAATTCGGGAAAACTCGATCGGAATAGCTACTGGAAGCTTGCCGGTCACAACCCATCGAGAATTGGTTTCGTCGGAATACGACGAATTTTTACGGATTTCCCTAGGGGTACCACTAGGGAAAATCACCAAAATCGAGAAATCGTGAATTTGGGATCCGAGTCCAATAATTCGGGAAACCTCGATCGGAATAGCTACTGGAAGCTTACCGGTCACAACGCATCGAGAATTGGCTTCGTCGAATCCGACGAATTTTTATGGATTTCCTAGGGTACCACTAGCGAAAATCACCAAAATCGAGAATTGTGAAATTTGGATCCGAGTCTATAATTTGGGAAAACTCGATCGGATAGCTACTGGAAGCTTGCCGGTCACAACGCATCGAGAATTGGTTTATTCGGAATACGACGAATTTTTACGGATTTCCCTAGGGGTACCACTAGGGAAAATCACCAAAATCGAGAAATCGTGAAATTTTGGATCCGAGTCTAATAATTTGGGAAAACTCGATTGGAATAGCTACTGGAATCTTGCCGGTCACAACGCATCGAGAATTGATTTCGTCGGAATACGACGAATATTTACGGATTTCCTAGGGGTACCACTAGGGAAAATCACCAAAATCGAGAAATCGTGAAAAGTGGTCAAATTTTGGATCCGAATCCAATAATTCGGAAAAACTCGATCGGAGTAGCTACTGGAAGCTTGCCGGTCACAACGCATCGAAAATTAGCTTCGTCGGAATCCGACGAATTTTAACGGATTTCCTTGGGGTACCACTAGCGAAAATCACCAAAATCGAGAAATCGTGAAATTTTGGATCCGAGTCCAAAAATTCGGGAAACTCGATCGAAATAGCTACTGGAAGCTTTTTGGTCACAACGCATCGAGAATTGGCTTCCTCGAAATCCGACGAATTTTTACGATTTCGTTAGAGGTACCACTAAGGAAAAATCACTAAAATCGAGAAATCGTAAAAGTGGTCAAATTTTGGATCCGAGTCCAATATTTCGGGAAAACTGGATTGGAATAGCTACTGGAAGCTTGCCGGTCACAACGCATCGAGAATTGCTTCGTCGGAATCCGACGAATTTTTACGGATTTCGCTAGGGGTACCACTAGGGAAAATCACCAAAATCGAGAAATCGTGAAATTTTGGATCCGAGTCCAATAATTCGGGAAAACTCGATCGGAATAGCTACTGGAAGCCTGCCGGTCACAACGCATTGAGAATTGGCTTCGTCGAAATCCGACGAATTTTTACGGATTTCCATAGGGTACCACAAGGGAAAATCACCAAAATCGAGAAATCGTAAAAGTGGTGAAATTTTTGATCCGAGTCTAATAATTCTGGAAAACTCGATCGGAATAGCTACTGGAAGCTTGCCGGTCACAACGCATCGGGAATTGGCTTCGTCGGAATCCGACCATTTTTACGGATAATCGAGAAATCGTGAAATTTTGGATCCGAGTCCAATAATTCGGGAAAACTCGATCGGAATAGCTACTGGAAGCTTGCCGGTCACAACGCATCGAGAATTGGTTTCTTCGGAATACGACGAATTTTTACTGATTTCCCTAGGGGTACCACTAGGGAAAATCACCAAAATCGAGAAATCGTGAAATTTGGGATCCGAGTCCAATAATTCGGGAAACCTCGATCGGAATAGCTACTGGAAGCTTGCCGGTCACAACGTATCGAGAATTGGCTTCATCGGAATCCGACGAATTTTTACGGATTTCCCTAGGGGTACCACTAGCGAAAATCACCAAAATCGAGAAATTATGAAATTTTGGATCCGAGTCTAATAATTCGGGAAAACTCGATCGGAATAGCTACTGGAAGCTTGCCGGTCACAACGCATCGAGAATTGGTTTCGTCGGAATGCGACGAATTTTTACGGATTTCCCTAGGGGTACCACTAGGGAAAATCACCAAAATCGAGAAATCGTGAAATTTTGGATTCGAGTCCAATAATTCGGGAAAACTCAATCGGAATAGATACTGGAAGCTTGCCGGTCACAACGCATCGAGAATTGGTTTCGTCGGAATACGACGAATTTTTACGGATTTTCCTAGGGGTACCACTAGGAAAAATCATCAAAATCGTAAAAAGTGGTGAAATTTTTTATCCGATTCCAATATTTCGGGAAAACTCGATCGGAATAGCTACTGGAAGCTTGTCGGTCACAACGCATCGAGAATTGGCTTCGTCGAAATCCGACGAATTTTTACGGATTTCCCTAGGGGTACCACTAGGGAAAATCACCAAAATCGAGAAATCGTAAAAAGTGGTGAAATTTTGGATCCGAGTCCAATAATTCCGGAAAACTCGATCGGAATAGCTACTGGAAGCTTGCCGGTCACAACACATCGAGAATTGGCTTCGTCGAAATCCGACGAATTTTTACGGATTTCCCTAGGGGTACCACTAGGGAAAATCACCAAAATCGAGAAGAAATCGTTAAAAAGTGGTGAAATTTTGGATCCGAGTCCAATAATTCAGGAAAACTCGATCGCAATAGCAACTGGAAGCTTGCCGGTCACAACGCATTGAGAATTGGATTCGTCGGAATCTGACGAATTTTTACGGATTTCCCTAGGGGTACCACTAGGGAAAATCACCAAAATTAAGAAATCGTAAAAAGTGGTCAAATTTTTGATCCGAGTCCAATAATTCGAGAAAACTCGATCGAATAGCTAATGGAAGCTTGCCGGTCACAACGCATCGAGAATTGGCTTCGTCGGAATCCGACGAATTTTTACGGATTTACCTAGGGGTACCACTAGCAAAAATCACCAAAATCGAGAAATTATGAAATTTTGGATCCGAGTCTAATAATTCGGGAAACTCGATCGAATAGCTACTGGAAGCTTGCCGGTCACAACGCATCGAGAATTGGTTTCGTCGGAATACGACGAATTTTTACGGATTTCCCTAGGGGTACCACTAGGGAAAATCACCAAAATCGAGAAATCGTGAAATTTGGGATCCGAGTCCAATAATTCGGGAAACCTCGATCGGAATAGCTAATGGAAGCTTGCCGGTCACAACGCATCGAGAATTGGCTTCGTCGGAATCCGACGAATTTTTACGGATTTCCCTAGGGGTACCACTAGGGAAAATCACCAAAATCGAGAAATCGTGAAATTTTGGATTCGAGTCTAATAATTTGGGAAAACTCGATCGGAATAGCTACTGGAAGCTTGCCGGTCACAACGCATCGAGAATTGATTTCGTCGGAATACGACGAATTTTACGGATTTCGCTAGGGGTACCACTAGGGAAAATCACCAAAATCGAGAAATCGTGAAATTTTGGATTCGAGTCCAATAATTAGGGAAAACTCAATCGGAATAGATACTGGAAGCTTGCCGGTCACAACGCATCGAGAATTGGCTTCGTCGGAATACGACGAATTTTTACGGATTTTCCTAGGGGTACCACTAGGAAAAATCATCAAAATCGTAAAAAGTGGTGAAATTTTTTATCCGATTCCAATATTTCGGGAAAACTCGATCGGAATAGCTACTGGAAGCTTGCCGGGTCACAACGCATCGAGAATTGGTTTCGTCGGAATGCGACGAATTTTTACGGATTTCCCTAGGGGTACCACTAGGGAAAATCACCAAAATCGAGAAATCGTGAAATTTTGGATTCGAGTCCAATAATTCGGGAAAACTCAATCGGAATAGATACTGGAAGCTTGCCGGTCACAACGCATCGAGAATTGGCTTCGTCGGAATACGACGAATTTTTTACGGATTTTCCTAGGGGTACCACTAGGAAAAATCATCAAAATCGTAAAAAGTGGTGAAATTTTTTATCCGATTCCAATATTTCGGGAAAACTCGATCGGAATAGCTACTGGAAGCTTGTCGGTCACAACGCATCGAGAATTGGCTTCGTCGAAATCCGACGAATTTTTACGGATTTCCCTAGGGGTACCACTAGGGAAAATCACCAAAATCGAGAAATCGTAAAAAGTGGTGAAATTTTGGATCCGAGTCCAATAATTCAGGAAAACTCGATCGGAATAGCTACTGGAAGCTTGCCGGTCACAACGCATCGAGAATTGGCTTCGTCGAAATCCGACGAATTTTTACGGATTTCCCTAGGGGTACCACTAGGGAAAATCACCAAAATCGAGAAATCGTAAAAAGTGGTGAAATTTTGGATCCGAGTCCAATAATTCAGGAAAACTCGATCGGAATAGCAATTGGAAGCTTGCCGGTCATAACGCATTGAGAATTGGCTTCGTCGGAATCTGACGAATTTTTACGGATTTCCCTAGGGGTACCACTAGGGAAAATCACCAAATTGAGAAATCGTAAAAAGTGGTCAAATTTTGATCCGAGTCCAATAATTCGGGAAAACTCGATCGGAATAGCTACTGGAAGCTTGCCGGTCACAACCCATCGAGAATTGGTTTCTTCGGAATACGACGAATTTTTACTGATTTCCCTAGGGGTTACCACTAGGGAAAATCACCAAAATCGAGAAATCGTGAAATTTGGGATCCGAGTCCAATAATTCGGGAAACCTCGATCGGAATAGCTACTGGAAGCTTGCCGGTCACAACGTATCGAGAATTGGCTTCATCGGAATCCGACGAATTTTTACGGATTTCCCTAGGGGTACCACTAGCGAAAATCACCAAAATCGAGAAATTATGAAATTTTGGATCCGAGTCTAATAATTCGGGAAAACTCGATCGGAATAGCTACTGGAAGCTTGCCGGTCACAACGCATCGAGAATTGGTTTCGTCGGAATACGACAAATTTTTACGGATTTCCCTAGGAGTACCACTAGGGAAAATCACCAAAATCGAGAAATCGTGAAATTTGGGATCCGAGTCCAATAATTCGGGAAACCTCGATCGGAATAGCTACTGGAAGCTTGCCGGTCACAACGTATCGAGAATTGGCTTCATCGGAATCCGACGAATTTTTACGGATTTCCCTAGGGGTACCACTAGCGAAAATCACCAAAATCGAGAAATTATGAAATTTTGGATCCGAGTCTAATAATTCGGGAAAACTCGATCGGAATAGATACTGGAAGCTTGCCGGTCACAACGCATCGAGAATTGGTTTCGTCGGAATACGACGAATTTTTACGGATTTCCCTAGGGGTACCACTAGGGAAAATCACCAAAACGAGAAATCGTGAAATTTGGGATCCGAGTCCAATAATTCGGGAAACCTCGATCGGAATAGCTACTGGAAGCTTGCCGGTCACAACGCATCGAGAATTGGCTTCGTCGGAATCCGACGAATTTTTACGGATTTCCCTAGGGGTACCACTAGCGAAAATCACCAAAATCGAGAAATGATGAAATTTTGGATCCGAGTCTAATAATTCGGGAAAACTCGATCGGAATAGCTACTGGAAGCTTGCCGGTCACAACGCATCGAGAATTGGTTTCGTCGGAATACGACGAATTTTTACGGATTTCCCTAGGGGTTCCACTAGGGAAAATCACCAAAATCGAGAAATCGTGAAATTTTGGATCCGATTCCAATAATTCGGGAAAACTCGATCGGAATAGCTACTGGAAGCTTGCCGGTCACAACGCATTGAGAATTGGCTTCGTCGGAATCCGACGATTTTTTACGGATTTCCCTAGGGGTACCACTAGGGAAAATCACCAAAATCGAGAAATCGTAAAAAGTGGTGAAATTTTGGATCCGAGTCCAATAATTCGGGAAAACTCGATCGGAATACCTACTGAAAGCTTGCCGGTCACAACGCATCGAGAATTGGCTTCCTCAGAATCCTACAAATTTTTACGGATTTTTCTAGGGGTACCACTAGGGAAAATCACCAAAATCGAGAAATCGTAAAAAGTGGTGAAATTTTGGATCCGAGTCCAATAATTCGGGAAAACTCGATCGGAATAGCTACTGGAAGCTTGCCGGTCACAATGCATCGAGAATTGGCTTTGTCGGAATCCGACGAATTTTTACGGATTTTCCTAGGGGTACCACTAGCGAAAATCACCAAAATCGAGAAATCGTGAAATTTTGGATCCGAGTCCAATAATTCGGTAAAACTCGATCGGAATAGCTACTGGAAGCTTGCCGGTCACAACGCATCGAGAATTGGCTTCCTCGGAATCCGACGAATTTTTACGGATTTCCCTAGGGGTACCACTAAGGAAAATCACCAAAATCGAGAAATCGTAAAAAGTGGTGAAATTTTGGATCCGAGTCCAATAATTCGGGAAAACTCGATCGGAATAGCTACTGGAAGCTTGCCGGTCACAACGCATCGAGAATTGGCTTCGTCGGAATCCGACGATTTTTTACGGATTTCCCTAGGGGTACCACTAGGGAAAATCACCAAAATCGAGAAATCGTAAAAAGTGGTGAAATTTTGGATCCGAGTCCAATAATTTGGGAAAACTCGATCGGAATAGCTACTGGAAGCTTGCCGGTCACAACGTATCGAGAATTGGCTTCGTCGGAATACGACGAATTTTTACGGATTTTCCTAGGGGTACCACTAGCGAAAATTACCAAAATCGAGAAATCGTGAAATTTTGGATCCGAGTCCAATAATTCGAGAAAACTCGATCGGAATAGCTACTGGAAGCTTGCCGGTCACAACGCATCGAGAATTTGTTTCGTCGGAATACGACGAATTTTTACGGATTTCCCTAGGGGTACCACTAGGGAAAATCACCAAAATCGAGAAATCGTGAAATTTGGGATCCGAGTCCAATAATTCGGGAAACCTCGATCGGAATAGCTACTGGAAGCTTACCGGTCACAACGCATCGAGAATTGGCTTCGTCGGAATCCGACGAATTTTTATGGATTTCCCTAGGGGTACCACTAGCGAAAATCACCAAAATCGAGAAATTGTGAAATTTTGGATCCGAGTCTAATAATTTGGGAAAACTCGATCGGAATAGCTACTGGAAGCTTTCCGGTCACAACGCATCGAGAATTGGTTTATTCGGAATACGACGAATTTTTACGGATTTCCCTAGGGGTACCACTAGGGAAAATCACCAAAATCGAGAAATCGTGAAATTTTGGATCCGAGTCTAATAATTTGGGAAAACTCGATTGGAATAGCTACTGGAAGCTTGCCGGTCACAACGCATCGAGAATTGATTTCGTCGGAATACGACGAATTTTTACGGATTTCCCTAGGGGTACCACTAGGGAAAATCACCAAAATCGAGAAATCGTGAAAAGTGGTCAAATTTTGGATCCGAATCCAATAATTCGGAAAAACTCGATCGGAGTAGCTACTGGAAGCTTGCCGGTCACAACGCATCGAAAATTAGCTTCGTCGGAATCCGACGAATTTTAACGGATTTCCCTTGGGGTACCACTAGCGAAAATCACCAAAATCGAGAAATCGTGAAATTTTGGATCCGAGTCCAAAAATTCGGGAAAACTCGATCGAAATAGCTACTGGAAGCTTTTTGGTCACAACGCATCGAGAATTGGCTTCCTCGAAATCCGACGAATTTTTACGGATTTCGCTAGAGGTACCACTAAGGAAAATCACTAAAATCGAGAAATCGTAAAAAGTGGTCAAATTTTGGATCCGAGTCCAATATTTCGGGAAAACTGGATTGGAATAGCTACTGGAAGCTTGCCGGTCACAACGCATCGAGAATTGGTTTCGTCGGAATCCGACGAATTTTTACGGATTTCGCTAGGGGTACCACTAGGGAAAATCACCAAAATCGAGAAATCGTGAAATTTTGGATCCGAGTCCAATAATTCGGGAAAACTCGATCGGAATAGCTACTGGAAGCCTGCCGGTCACAACGCATTGAGAATTGGCTTCGTCGAAATCCGACGAATTTTTACGGATTTCCATAGGGGTACCACAAGGGAAAATCACCAAAATCGAGAAATCGTAAAAAGTGGTGAAATTTTTGATCCGAGTCTAATAATTCTGGAAAACTCGATCGGAATAGCTACTGGAAGCTTGCCGGTCACAACGCATCGGGAATTGGCTTCGTCGGAATCCGACCATTTTTTACGGATTTCCCTAGGGGTACCACTAGCGAAAATCACCAAAATCGAGAAATCGTGAAATTTTGGATCCGAGTCCAATAATTCGGGAAAACTCGATCGGAATAGCTACTGGAAGCTTGCCGGTCACAACGCATCGAGAATTGGTTTCTTCGGAATACGACGAATTTTTACTGATTTCCCTAGGGGTACCACTAGGGAAAATCACCAAAATCGAGAAATCGTGAAATTTGGGATCCGAGTCCAATAATTCGGGAAACCTCGATCGGAATAGCTACTGGAAGCTTGCCGGTCACAACGTATCGAGAATTGGCTTCATCGGAATCCGACGAATTTTTACGGATTTCCTTAGGGGTACCACTAGCGAAAATCACCAAAATCGAGAAATTATGAAATTTTGGATCCGAGTCTAATAATTCGGGAAAACTCGATCGGAATAGCTACTGGAAGCTTGCCGGTCACAACGCATCGAGAATTGGTTTCGTCGGAATCCGACGAATTTTTACGGATTTCCCTAGGGGTACCACTAGGGAAAATCACCAAAATCGAGAAATCGTGAAATTTTGGATTCGAGTCCAATAATTCGGGAAAACTCAATCGGAATAGATACTGGAAGCTTGCCGGTCACAACGCATCGAGAATTGGCTTCGTCGGAATACGACGAATTTTTACGGATTTTCCTAGGGGTACCACTAGGAAAAATCATCAAAATCGTAAAAAGTGGTGAAATTTTTTATCCGATTCCAATATTTCGGGAAAACTCGATCGGAATAGCTACTGGAAGCTTGCCGGTCACAACGCATCGAGAATTGGCTTCGTCGAAATCCGACGAATTTTTACGGATTTCCCTAGGGGTACCACTAGGGAAAATCACCAAAATCGAGAAATCGTAAAAAGTGGTGAAATTTTGGATCCGAGTCCAATAATTCCGGAAAACTCGATCGGAATAGCTACTGGAAGCTTGCCGGTCACAACGCATCGAGAATTGGCTTCGTCGAAATCCGACGAATTTTTACGGATTTCCCTAGGGGTACCACTAGGGAAAATCACCAAAATCGAGAAATCGTAAAAAGTGGTGAAATTTTGGATCCGAGTCCAATAATTCGGGAAAACTCGATCGGAATACCTACTGAAAGCTTGCCGGTCACAACGCATCGAGAATTGGCTTCCTCAGAATCCTACAAATTTTTACGGATTTTTCTAGGGGTACCACTAGGGAAAATCACCAAAATCGAGAAATCGTAAAAAGTGGTGAAATTTTGGATCCGAGTCCAATAATTCGGGAAAACTCGATCGGAATAGCTACTGGAAGCTTGCCGGTCACAATGCATCGAGAATTGGCTTTGTCGGAATCCGACGAATTTTTACGGATTTTCCTAGGGGTACCACTAGCGAAAATCACCAAAATCGAGAAATCGTGAAATTTTGGATCCGAGTCCAATAATTCGGTAAAACTCGATCGGAATAGCTACTGGAAGCTTGCCGGTCACAACGCATCGAGAATTGGCTTCCTCGGAATCCGACGAATTTTTACGGATTTCCCTAGGGGTACCACTAAGGAAAATCACCAAAATCGAGAAATCGTAAAAAGTGGTGAAATTTTGGATCCGAGTCCAATAATTCGGGAAAACTCGATCGGAATAGCTACTGGAAGCTTGCCGGTCACAACGCATCGAGAATTGGCTTCGTCGGAATCCGACGATTTTTTACGGATTTCCCTAGGGGTACCACTAGGGAAAATCACCAAAATCGAGAAATCGTAAAAAGTGGTGAAATTTTGGATCCGAGTCCAATAATTTGGGAAAACTCGATCGGAATAGCTACTGGAAGCTTGCCGGTCACAACGTATCGAGAATTGGCTTCGTCGGAATACGACGAATTTTTACGGATTTTCCTAGGGGTACCACTAGCGAAAATTACCAAAATCGAGAAATCGTGAAATTTTGGATCCGAGTCCAATAATTCGAGAAAACTCGATCGGAATAGCTACTGGAAGCTTGCCGGTCACAACGCATCGAGAATTTGTTTCGTCGGAATACGACGAATTTTTACGGATTTCCCTAGGGGTACCACTAGGGAAAATCACCAAAATCGAGAAATCGTGAAATTTGGGATCCGAGTCCAATAATTCGGGAAACCTCGATCGGAATAGCTACTGGAAGCTTACCGGTCACAACGCATCGAGAATTGGCTTCGTCGGAATCCGACGAATTTTTATGGATTTCCCTAGGGGTACCACTAGCGAAAATCACCAAAATCGAGAAATTGTGAAATTTTGGATCCGAGTCTAATAATTTGGGAAAACTCGATCGGAATAGCTACTGGAAGCTTTCCGGTCACAACGCATCGAGAATTGGTTTATTCGGAATACGACGAATTTTTACGGATTTCCCTAGGGGTACCACTAGGGAAAATCACCAAAATCGAGAAATCGTGAAATTTTGGATCCGAGTCTAATAATTTGGGAAAACTCGATTGGAATAGCTACTGGAAGCTTGCCGGTCACAACGCATCGAGAATTGATTTCGTCGGAATACGACGAATTTTTACGGATTTCCCTAGGGGTACCACTAGGGAAAATCACCAAAATCGAGAAATCGTGAAAAGTGGTCAAATTTTGGATCCGAATCCAATAATTCGGAAAAACTCGATCGGAGTAGCTACTGGAAGCTTGCCGGTCACAACGCATCGAAAATTAGCTTCGTCGGAATCCGACGAATTTTAACGGATTTCCCTTGGGGTACCACTAGCGAAAATCACCAAAATCGAGAAATCGTGAAATTTTGGATCCGAGTCCAAAAATTCGGGAAAACTCGATCGAAATAGCTACTGGAAGCTTTTTGGTCACAACGCATCGAGAATTGGCTTCCTCGAAATCCGACGAATTTTTACGGATTTCGCTAGAGGTACCACTAAGGAAAATCACTAAAATCGAGAAATCGTAAAAAGTGGTCAAATTTTGGATCCGAGTCCAATATTTCGGGAAAACTGGATTGGAATAGCTACTGGAAGCTTGCCGGTCACAACGCATCGAGAATTGGTTTCGTCGGAATCCGACGAATTTTTACGGATTTCGCTAGGGGTACCACTAGGGAAAATCACCAAAATCGAGAAATCGTGAAATTTTGGATCCGAGTCCAATAATTCGGGAAAACTCGATCGGAATAGCTACTGGAAGCCTGCCGGTCACAACGCATTGAGAATTGGCTTCGTCGAAATCCGACGAATTTTTACGGATTTCCATAGGGGTACCACAAGGGAAAATCACCAAAATCGAGAAATCGTAAAAAGTGGTGAAATTTTTGATCCGAGTCTAATAATTCTGGAAAACTCGATCGGAATAGCTACTGGAAGCTTGCCGGTCACAACGCATCGGGAATTGGCTTCGTCGGAATCCGACCATTTTTTACGGATTTCCCTAGGGGTACCACTAGCGAAAATCACCAAAATCGAGAAATCGTGAAATTTTGGATCCGAGTCCAATAATTCGGGAAAACTCGATCGGAATAGCTACTGGAAGCTTGCCGGTCACAACGCATCGAGAATTGGTTTCTTCGGAATACGACGAATTTTTACTGATTTCCCTAGGGGTACCACTAGGGAAAATCACCAAAATCGAGAAATCGTGAAATTTGGGATCCGAGTCCAATAATTCGGGAAACCTCGATCGGAATAGCTACTGGAAGCTTGCCGGTCACAACGTATCGAGAATTGGCTTCATCGGAATCCGACGAATTTTTACGGATTTCCTTAGGGGTACCACTAGCGAAAATCACCAAAATCGAGAAATTATGAAATTTTGGATCCGAGTCTAATAATTCGGGAAAACTCGATCGGAATAGCTACTGGAAGCTTGCCGGTCACAACGCATCGAGAATTGGTTTCGTCGGAATCCGACGAATTTTTACGGATTTCCCTAGGGGTACCACTAGGGAAAATCACCAAAATCGAGAAATCGTGAAATTTTGGATTCGAGTCCAATAATTCGGGAAAACTCAATCGGAATAGATACTGGAAGCTTGCCGGTCACAACGCATCGAGAATTGGCTTCGTCGGAATACGACGAATTTTTACGGATTTTCCTAGGGGTACCACTAGGAAAAATCATCAAAATCGTAAAAAGTGGTGAAATTTTTTATCCGATTCCAATATTTCGGGAAAACTCGATCGGAATAGCTACTGGAAGCTTGCCGGTCACAACGCATCGAGAATTGGCTTCGTCGAAATCCGACGAATTTTTACGGATTTCCCTAGGGGTACCACTAGGGAAAATCACCAAAATCGAGAAATCGTAAAAAGTGGTGAAATTTTGGATCCGAGTCCAATAATTCCGGAAAACTCGATCGGAATAGCTACTGGAAGCTTGCCGGTCACAACGCATCGAGAATTGGCTTCGTCGAAATCCGACGAATTTTTACGGATTTCCCTAGGGGTACCACTAGGGAAAATCACCAAAATCGAGAAATCGTAAAAAGTGGTGAAATTTTGGATCCGAGTCCAATAATTCAGGAAAACTCGATCGGAATAGCAACTGGAAGCTTGCCGGTCACAACGCATTGAGAATTGGCTTCGTCGGAATCTGACGAATTTTTACGGATTTCCCTAGGGGTACCACTAGGGAAAATCACCAAAATTGAGAAATCGTAAAAAGTGGTCAAATTTTTGATCCGAGTCCAATAATTCGAGAAAACTCGATCGGAATAGCTAATGGAAGCTTGCCGGTCACAACGCATCGAGAATTGGCTTCGTCGGAATCCGACGAATTTTTACGGATTTACCTAGGGGTACCACTAGCGAAAATCACCAAAATCGAGAAATTATGAAATTTTGGATCCGAGTCTAATAATTCGGGAAAACTCGATCGGAATAGCTACTGGAAGCTTGCCGGTCACAACGCATCGAGAATTGGTTTCGTCCGAATACGACGAATTTTTACGGATTTCCCTAGGGGTACCACTAGGGAAAATCACCAAAATCGAGAAATCGTGAAATTTGGGATCCGAGTCCAATAATTCGGGAAACCTCGATCGGAATAGCTAATGGAAGCTTGCCGGTCACAACGCATCGAGAATTGGCTTCGTCGGAATCCGACGAATTTTTACGGATTTCCCTAGGGGTACCACTAGGGAAAATCACCAAAATCGAGAAATCGTGAAATTTTGGATTCGAGTCTAATAATTTGGGAAAATTCGATCGGAATAGCTACTGGAAGCTTGCCGGTCACAACGCATCGAGAATTGATTTCGTCGGAATACGACGAATTTTTACGGATTTCGCTAGGGGTACCACTAGGGAAAATCACCAAAATCGAGAAATCGTGAAATTTTGGATTCGAGTCCAATAATTCGGGAAAACTCAATCGGAATAGATACTGGAAGCTTGCCGGTCACAACGCATCGAGAATTGGCTTCGTCGGAATACGACGAATTTTTACGGATTTTCCTAGGGGTACCACTAGGAAAAATCATCAAAATCGTAAAAAGTGGTGAAATTTTTTATCCGATTCCAATATTTCGGGAAAACTCGATCGGAATAGCTACTGGAAGCTTGCCGGTCACAACGCATCGAGAATTGGCTTCGTCGAAATCCGACGAATTTATACGGATTTCCCTAGGGATACCACTAGGGAAAATCACCAAAATCGAGAAATCGTAAAAAGTGGTGAAATTTTGGATCCGAGTCCAATAATTCAGGAAAACTCGATCGGAATAGCTACTGGAAGCTTGCCGGTCACAACGCATCGAGAATTGGCTTCGACGAAATCCGACGAATTTTTACGGATTTCCCTAGGGGTACCACTAGGGAAAATCACCAAAATCGAGAAATCGTAAAAAGTGGTGAAATTTTGGATCCGAGTCCAATAATTCAGGAAAACTCGATCGGAATAGCAATTGGAAGCTTGCCGGTCATAACGCATTGAGAATTGGCTTCGTCGGAATCTGACGAATTTTTACGGATTTCCCTAGGGGTACCACTAGGGAAAATCACAAAAATTGAGAAATCGTAAAAAGTGGTCAAATTTTTGATCCGAGTCCAATAATTCGGGAAAACTCGATCGGAATAGCTACTGGAAGCTTGCCGGTCACAACCCATCGAGAATTGGTTTCTTCGGAATACGACGAATTTTTACTGATTTCCCTAGGGGTACCACTAGGGAAAATCACCAAAATCGAGAAATCGTGAAATTTGGGATCCGAGTCCAATAATTCGGGAAACCTCGATCGGAATAGCTACTGGAAGCTTGCCGGTCACAACGTATCGAGAATTGGCTTCATCGGAATCCGACGAATTTTTACGGATTTCCCTAGGGGTACCACTAGCGAAAATCACCAAAATCGAGAAATTATGAAATTTTGGATCCGAGTCTAATAATTCGGGAAAACTCGATCGGAATAGCTACTGGAAGCTTGCCGGTCACAACGCATCGAGAATTGGTTTCGTCGGAATACGACAAATTTTTACGGATTTCCCTAGGAGTACCACTAGGGAAAATCACCAAAATCGAGAAATCGTGAAATTTGGGATCCGAGTCCAATAATTCGGGAAACCTCGATCGGAATAGCTACTGGAAGCTTGCCGGTCACAACGTATCGAGAATTGGCTTCATCGGAATCCGACGAATTTTTACGGATTTCCCTAGGGGTACCACTAGCGAAAATCACCAAAATCGAGAAATTATGAAATTTTGGATCCGAGTCTAATAATTCGGGAAAACTCGATCGGAATAGATACTGGAAGCTTGCCGGTCACAACGCATCGAGAATTGGTTTCGTCGGAATACGACGAATTTTTACGGATTTCCCTAGGGGTACCACTAGGGAAAATCACCAAAATCGAGAAATCGTGAAATTTGGGATCCGAGTCCAATAATTCGGGAAACCTCGATCGGAATAGCTACTGGAAGCTTGCCGGTCACAACGCATCGAGAATTGGCTTCGTCGGAATCCGACGAATTTTTACGGATTTCCCTAGGGGTACCACTAGCGAAAATCACCAAAATCGAGAAATGATGAAATTTTGGATCCGAGTCTAATAATTCGGGAAAACTCGATCGGAATAGCTACTGGAAGCTTGCCGGTCACAACGCATCGAGAATTGGTTTCGTCGGAATACGACGAATTTTTACGGATTTCCCTAGGGGTTCCACTAGGGAAAATCACCAAAATCGAGAAATCGTGAAATTTTGGATCCGATTCCAATAATTCGGGAAAACTCGATCGGAATAGCTACTGGAAGCTTGCCGGTCACAACGCATTGAGAATTGGCTTCGTCGGAATCCGACGATTTTTTACGGATTTCCCTAGGGGTACCACTAGGGAAAATCACCAAAATCGAGAAATCGTAAAAAGTGGTGAAATTTTGGATCCGAGTCCAATAATTCGGGAAAACTCGATCGGAATAGCTACTGGAAGCTTGCCGGTCACAACGCATCGAGAATTGGTTTCGTCGGAATACGACGAATTTTTACGGATTTCCCTAGGGGTTCCACTAGGGAAAATCACCAAAATCGAGAAATCGTGAAATTTTGGATCCGATTCCAATAATTCGGGAAAACTCGATCGGAATAGCTACTGGAAGCTTGCCGGTCACAACGCATTGAGAATTGGCTTCGTCGGAATCCGACGATTTTTTACGGATTTCCCTAGGGGTACCACTAGGGAAAATCACCAAAATCGAGAAATCGTAAAAAGTGGTGAAATTTTGGATCCGAGTCCAATAATTCGGGAAAACTCGATCGGAATACCTACTGGAAGCTTGCCGGTCACAACGCATTGAGAATTGGCTTCGTCGGAATCCGACGATTTTTTACGGATTTCCCTAGGGGTACCACTAGGGAAAATCACCAAAATCGAGAAATCGTAAAAAGTGGTGAAATTTTGGATCCGAGTCCAATAATTCGGGAAAACTCGATCGGAATACCTACTGGAAGCTTGCCGGTCACAACGCATCGAGAATTGGCTTTGTCGGAATCCGACGAATTTTTACGGATTTTCCTAGGGGTACCACTAGCGAAAATCACCAAAATCGAGAAATCGTGAAATTTTGGATCCGAGTCCAATAATTCGGTAAAACTCGATCGGAATAGCTACTGGAAGCTTGCCGGTCACAACGCATCGAGAATTGGCTTCCTCGGAATCCGACGAATTTTTACGGATTTCCCTAGGGGTACCACTAAGGAAAATCACCAAAATCGAGAAATCGTAAAAAGTGGTGAAATTTTGGATCCGAGTCCAATAATTCGGGAAAACTCGATCGGAATAGCTACTGGAAGCTTGCCGGTCACAACGCATCGAGAATTGGCTTCGTCGGAATCCGACGATTTTTTACGGATTTCCCTAGGGGTACCACTAGGGAAAATCACCAAAATCGAGAAATCGTAAAAAGTGGTGAAATTTTGGATCCGAGTCCAATAATTTGGGAAAACTCGATCGGAATAGCTACTGGAAGCTTGCCGGTCACAACGTATTGAGAATTGGCTTCGTCGGAATACGACGAATTTTTACGGATTTTCCTAGGGGTACCACTAGGGAAAATTACCAAAATCGAGAAATCGTGAAATTTTGGATCCGAGTCCAATAATTCGAGAAAACTCGATCGGAATAGCTACTGGAAGCTTGCCGGTCACAACGCATCGAGAATTTGTTTCGTCGGAATACGACGAATTTTTACGGATTTCCCTAGGGGTACCACTAGGGAAAATCACCAAAATCGAGAAATCGTGAAATTTGGGATCCGAGTCCAATAATTCGGGAAACCTCGATCAGAATAGCTACTGAAAGCTTGCCGGTCACAACGCATCGAGAATTGGCTTCGTCGGAATCCGACGAATTTTTACGGATTTCCCTAGGGGTACCACTAGCGAAAATCACCAAAATCGAGAAATTGTGAAATTTTGGATCCGAGTCTAATAATTCGGGAAAACTCGATCGGAATAGCTACTGGAAGCTTGCCGGTCACAACGCATCGAGAATTGGTTTCGTCGGAATACGACGAATTTTTACGGATTTCCCTAGGGGTACCACTAGGGAAAATCACCAAAATCGAGAAATCGTGAAATTTGGGATCCGAGTCCAATAATTCGGGAAACCTCGATCGGAATAGCTACTGAAAGCTTGCCGGTCACAACGCATCGAGAATTGGCTTCGTCGGAATCCGACGAATTTTTACGGATTTCCCTAGGGGTACCACTAGCGAAAATCACCAAAATCGAGAAATTGTGAAATTTTGGATCCGAGTCTAATAATTCGGGAAAACTCGATCGGAATAGCTACTGGAAGCTTGCCGGTCACAACGCATCGAGAATTAGTTTCGTCGGAATACGACGAATTTTTACGGATTTCCCTAGGGGTACCACTAGGGAAAATCACCAAAATCGAGAAATCGTGAAATTTGGGATCCGAGTCCAATAATTCGGGAAAACTCGATCGGAATAGATACTGGAAGCTTGCCGGTCACAACGCATCGAGAACTGGCTTTGTCGGAATCCGACGAAATTTTACGGATTTCGCTAGGGGTACCACTAAGGAAAATCACTAAAATCGAGAAATCGTGAAATTTTTGATCCAAGTCCAATAATTCGCGAAAACTCGATCGGAATAGATACTAGAAGCTTGCCGGTCACAACGCATCGAGAATTGCCTTCGTCGGAATCCGACGAATTTTTACGGATGTCCCTAGGGGTACCACTAGGGAAAATCACCAAAATCGAGAAATCGTAAAAAGTGGTCAAATTTTGGATCCGAGTCCAATAATTCGGGAAAACTCGATCGGAATAGCTACTGGAAACTTGCCGGTCAAAACGCATGGAGAATTGGCTTCGTCGGAATCCGACGAATTTTTACGGATTTCGCTAGGGGTACCACTAGGGAAAATCACCAAAATCGAGAAATCGTGAAATTTTGGATCCGAGTCCAATAATTCGGGAAAACTCAATCGGAATAGATACTGGAAGCTTGCCGGTCACAACGCATCGAGAATTGGCTTCGTCGGAATCCGACGAATTTTTACGGATTTTCCTAGGTGTACCACTAGGAAAAATCATCAAAATCGTAAAAATTTGTGAAATTTTTGATCCGATTCCAATAATTCGGGAAAACTCGATCGGAATAGCTACTGGAAGCTTGCCGGTCACAACGCATCGAGAATTGGCTTCGTCGAAATCCGACGAATTTTTACGGATTTCCCTAGGGGTACCACTAGGGAAAATCACCAAAATCGAGAAATCGTAAAAAGTGGTGAAATTTTGGATCCGAGTCCAATAATTCGGGAAAACTCGATCGGAATAGCAACTGGAAGCTTGCCGGTCACAACGCATCGAGAATTGGCTTCCTCTGAATCCGACGAATTTTTACGGATTTTCTTAGGGGTACCACTAGGGAAAATCATCAAAATCGTAAAAAGTGGTGAAATTTTGGATCCGATTCCAATAATTCGGGAAAACTCGATCGGAATAGCTACTGGAAGCTTGCCGGTCACAACGCATTGAGAATTGGCTTCGTCGAAATCCGACGAATTTTTACGGATTTTCCTAGGGGTACCACTAGGGAAAATCACCAAAATCGAGAAATCGTAAAAAGTGGTGAAATTTTGGATCCGAGTCCAATAATTCGGGAAAACTCGATCGGAATACCTACTCGAAGCTTGCCGGTCACAACGCATCGTGAATTGGCTTACTCGGAATCCTACGAATTTTTACGGATTTCCCTAGGGGTACCACTAGGGAAAATCACCAAAATCGAGAAATCGTAAAAAGTGGTGAAATTTTGGATCCGAGTCCAATAATTCGGGAAAACTCGATCGGAATACCTACTCGAAGCTTGCCGGTCACAACGCATCGAGAATTGGCTTCCTCGGAATCCTACGAATTTTTACGGATTTCCCTAGGGGTACCACTAGGGAAAATCACCAAAATCGAGAAATCGTAAAAAGTGGTGAAATTTTGGATCCGAGTCCAATAATTTGGGAAAACTCGATCGGAATAGCTACTGGAAGCTTGCCGGTCACAACGTATCGAGAATTGGCTTAGTCGGAATACGACGAATTTTTACGGATTTTCCTAGGGGTACCACTAGCGAAAATTACCAAAATCGAGAAATCGTGAAATTTTGGATCCGAGTCCAATAATTCGGGAAAACACGATCGGAATAGTTACTAGAAGCTTGCCGGTCACAACGCATCGGGAATTGGCTTCTTCGAAATCCGACGATTTTTTAAGGATTTCCCTAGGGGTACCACTAGCGAAAATCACCAAAATCGAGAAATCGTGAAATTTTGGATCCGAGTCCAATAATTCGGGAAAACTCGATCGGAATAGTTACTGGAAGCTTGCCGGTCACAACGCATCGAGAATTGGTTTCGTCGGAATACGACGAATTTTTACGGATTTCCCTAGGGGTACCACTAGGGAAAATCACCAAAATCGAGAAATCGTGAAATTTGGGATCCGAGTCCAATAATTCGGGAAACCTCGATCGGAATAGCTACTGGAAGCTTGCCGGTCACAACGCATTGAGAATTGGCTTCGTCGGAATCCAACGAATTTTTACGGATTTCCCTAGGGGTACCACTAGCGAAAATTACCAAAATCGAGAAATTGTGAAATTTTGGATCCGAGTCTAATAATTCGGGAAAACTCGATCGGAATAGCTACTGGAAGCTTGCTGGTCACAACGCATCGAGAATTGGTTTCGTCGGAATACGATGAATTTTTACGGATTTCCCTAGGGGTACCACTAGGGAAAATCACCAAAATCGAGAAATCGTGAAATTTTGGATCCGAGTCCAATAATTCGGGAAAACTCGATCGGAATAGATACTGGAAGCTTGCCGGTCACAACGCATCGAGAATTGGTTTCGTCGGAATCCGACGAATTTTTACGGATGTCCCTAGGGGTACCACTAGGGAAAATCACCAAAATCGAGAAATCGTGAAATTTGGGATCCGAGTCCAATAATTCGGGAAAACTCTATCGGAATAGATACTGGAAGCTTGCCGGTCACAACGCATCGAGAACTGGCTTCGTCGGAATCCGACGAATTTTTACGGATTTCGCTAGGGGTACCACTTAGGAAAATCACTAAAATCGAGAAATCGTGAAATTTTGGATCCGAGTCCAATAATTCGTGAAAACTCGATCGGAATAGATACTAGAAGCTTGCCGGTCACAACGCATCGAGAATTGGCTTCGTCGGAATCCGACGAATTTTTACGGATGTCCCTAGGGGTACCACTAGGGAAAATCACCAAAATCGAGAAATCGTAAAAAGTGTTCAAATTTTGGATCCGAGTCCAATAATTCAGGAAAACTCGATCGGAATAGCTACTGGAAGCTTGCCGGTCACAACGCATGGAGAATTGGCTTCGTCGGAATCCGACGAATTTTTACGGATTTCGCTAGGGGTACCACTAGGGAAAATCACCAAAATCGAGAAATCGTTAAATTTTGGATCCGAGTCCAATAATTCGGGAAAACTCAATCGGAATAGATACTGGAAGCTTGCCGGTCACAACGCATCGAGAATTGGCTTCGTCGGAATCCGACGAATTTTTACGGATTTTCCTAGGGGTACCACTAGTCAAAATCGTAAAAATTGGTGAAATTTTTGATCCGATTCAAATAATTCGGGAAAACTCGATCGGAATAGCTAATGGAAGCTTGCCGGTCACAACGCATCGAGAATTGGCTTCGTCGAAATCCGACGAATTTTTACGGATTTCCCTAGGGGTACCACTAGGTAAAATCACCAAAATCGAGAAATCGTAAAAAGTGGTGAAATTTTGGATCCGAGTCCAATAATTCGGGAAAACTCGATCGGAATAGCAACTGGAAGCTTGCCGGTCACAACGCATCGAGAATTGGCTTCCTCGGAATCCGACGAATTTTTACGGATTTTCCTAGGGGTACCACTAGGGAAAATCATCAAAATCGTAAAAAGTGGTGAAATTTTTGATCCGATTCCAATAATTCGGGAAAACTCGATCGGAATAGCTACTGGAAGCTTGCCGGTCACAACGCATCGAGAATTGGCTTCGTCGAAATCCGACGAATTTTTACGGATTTTCCTAGGGGTACCACTAGGGAAAATCACCAAAATCGAGAAATCGTAAAAAGTGGTGAAATTTTGGATCCGAGTCCAATAATTCGGGAAAACTCGATCGGAATACCTACTGGAAGCTTGCCGGTCACAACGCATCGAGAATTGGCTTCCTCAGAATCCTACGAATTTTTACGGATTTTCCTAGGGGTACCACTAGGGAAAATCACCAAAATCGAGAAATCGTAAAAAGTGGTGAAATTTTGGATCCGAGTCCAATAATTCGGGAAAACTCGATCGGAATACCTACTCGAAGCTTGCCGGTCACAATGCATCGAGAATTGGCTTCCTCGGAATCCTACGAATTTTTACGGATTTCCCTAGGGGTACCACTAGGGAAAATCACCAAAATCGAGAAATCGTAAAAAGTGGTGAAATTTTGGATCCGAGTCCAATAATTCGGGAAAACTCGATCGGAATAGCTACTGGAAGCTTGCCGGTCACAATGCATCGAGAATTGGCTTCGTCGGAATACGACGAATTTTTACGGATTTCCCTAGGGGTACCACTAGCGAAAATTACCAAAATCGAGAAATCGTGAAATTTTGGATCCGAGTCCAATAATTCGAGAAAACTCGATCGGAATAGCTACTGGAAGCTTGCCGGTCACAACGCATCGAGAATTGGCTTCCTCGGAATCCGACGAATTTTTACGGATTTCCCTAGGGGTACCACTAGGGAAAATCACCAAAATCGAAAAGTGGTGAAATTTTGGATCCGAGTCCAATAATTCGGGAAAACTGGATCGGAATAGCTACTGGAAGCTTGCCGGTCACAACACATCGAGAATTGGCTTCGTCGAAATCCGACGATTTTTTACGGATTTCCCTAGGGGTACCACTAGGGAAAATCACTAAAATCGAGAAATCGTAAAAAGTGGTGAAATTTTGGATCCGAGTCCAATAATTCGGGAAAACTCAATCGGAATACCTACTGGAAGCTTGCCGGTCACAACGCATCGAGAATTGGCTTCCTCAGAATCCTACAAATTTTTACGGATTTTTCTAGGGGTACCACTAGGGAAAATCACCAAAATCGAGAAATCGTAAAAAGTGGTGAAATTTTGGATCCGAGTCCAATAATTCGGGAAAACTCGATCGGAATAGCTACTGGAAGCTTGCCGGTCACAATGCATCGAGAATTGACTTTGTCGGAATCCGACGAATTTTTACGGATTTTCCTAGGGGTACCACTAGCGAAAATCACCAAAATCGAGAAATCGTGAAATTTTGGATCCGAGTCCAATAATTCGGTAAAACTCGATCGGAATAGCTACTGGAAGCTTGCCGGTCACAACGCATCGAGAATTGGCTTCCTCAGAATCCGACGAATTTTTACGGATTTCCCTAGGGGTACCACTAAGGAAAATCACCAAAATCGAGAAATCGTAAAAAGTGGTGAAATTTTGGATCCGAGTCCAATAATTCGGGAAAACTCGATCGGAATAGCTACTGGAAGCTTGCCGGTCACAACGCATCGAGAATTGGCTTCGTCGGAATCCGACGATTTTTTACGGATTTCCCTAGGGGTACCACTAGGGAAAATCACCAAAATCGAGAAATCGTAAAAAGTGGTGAAATTTTGGATCCGAGTCCAATAATTCTGTAAAACTCGATCGGAATAGCTACTGGAAGCTTGCCGGTCACAACGCATCGAGAATTGGCTTCCTCAGAATCCGACGAATTTTTACGGATTTCCCTAGGGGTACCACTAGGGAAAATCACCAAAATCGAGAAATCGTAAAAAGTGGTGAAATTTTGGATCCGAGTCCAATAATTCGAGAAAAATCGATCGGAATAGCTACTGGAAGCTTGCCGGTCACAACGCATCGAGAATTGGCTTCGTCGGAATCCGACGAATTTTTACGGATTTCGCTAGGGGTACCACTAGGGAAAATCACCAAAATCGAGAAATCGTGAAATTTTGGATCCGAGTCCAATAATTAGGGAAAACTCGATCGGAATAGATACTGGAAGCTTGCCGGTCACAATGCATCGAGAATTGGCTTCGTCGGAATCCGATGAATTTTTACGGATTTCCCTAGGGGTACCACTAGGAAAAATCACCAAAATCGAGAAATCGTAAAAAGTGGTCAAATTTTTGATCCGAGTCCAATAATTCGGGAAAACTCGATCGGAATAGCTACTGGAAGCTTGCCGGTCACAACGCATCTAGAATTGGCTTCGTCGGAATCCGACGAATTTTTACGGATTTCGCTAGGGGTACCACTAGGAAAAATCACCAAAATCGAGAAATCGTGAAATTTTGGATCCGAGTCCAATAATTCGGGAAAACTCGATAGGAATAGATACTGGAAGCTTTCCGGTCACAACGCATCGAGAATTGGCTTTGTCGGAATCCGACGAATTTTTACGGATTTTCCTAGGGGTACCACTAGGGAAAATCATCAAAATCGTAAAAAGTGGTGAAATTTTGGATCCGATTCCAATAATTCGGGAAAACTCGATCGGAATAGCTACTCGAAGCTTGCCGGTCACAACGCATCGAGAATTGGTTTCGTCGAAATCCGACGAATTTTTACGGATTTTCCTAGGGGTACCACTAGGGAAAATCACCAAAATCGAGAAATCGTAAAAAGTGGTGAAATTTTGGATCCGAGTCCAATAATTCGGGAAAACTCGATCGGAATACCTACTCGAAGCTTGCCGGTCACAATGCATCGAGAATTGGCTTCCTCGGAATCCTACGAATTTTTACGGATTTCCCTAGGGGTACCACTAGGGAAAATCACCAAAATCGAGAAATCGTAAAAAGTGGTGAAATTTTGGATCCGAGTCCAATAATTCGGGAAAACTCGATCGGAATAGCTACTGGAAGCTTTCCGGTCACAACGCATCGAGAATTGGCTTCGTCGGAATACGACGAATTTTTACGGATTTTCCTAGGGGTACCACTAGCGAAAATTACCAAAATCGAGAAATCGTGAAATTTTGGATCCGAGTCCAATAATTCGAGAAAACTCGATCGGAATAGCTACTGGAAGCTTGCCGGTCACAACGCATCGAGAATTGGCTTCCTCGGAATCCGACGAATTTTTACGGATTTCCCTAGGGGTACCACTAGGGAAAATCACCAAAATCGAAAAGTGGTGAAATTTTGGATCCGAGTCCAATAATTCGGTAAAACTCGATCGGAATAGCTACTGGAAGCTTGCAGGTCACAACGCATCGAGAATTGGCTTCCTCGGAATCCGACGAATTTTTACGGATTTCCCTAGGTGTACCACTAAGGAAAATCACCAAAATCGAGAAATCGTAAAAAGTGGTGAAATTTTGGATCCGAGTCCAATAATTCGGGAAAACTCGATCGGAATAGCTACTGGAAGCTTGCCGGTCACAACGCATCGAGAATTGGTTTCGTCGGAATCCGACGAATTTTTACGGATTTCCCTAGGGGTACCACTAGGGAAAATCACCAAAATCGAGAAATCGTAAAAAGTGGTGAAATTTTGGATCCGAGTCCAATAATTCGAGAAAACTCGATCGGAATAGCTACTGGAAGCTTGCCGGTCACAACGCATCGAGAATTGGCTTCCTCGGAATCCGACGAATTTTTACGGATTTCGCAAGGGGTACCACTAGGGAAAATCACCAAAATCGAGAAATCGTGAAATTTTGGATCCGAGTCCAATAATTAGGGAAAACTCGATCGGAATAGATACTGGAAGCTTGCCGGTCACAATGCATCGAGAATTGGCTTCGTCGGAATCCGACGAATTTTTACGGATTTCCCTAGGGGTACCACTAGGGAAAATCACCAAAATCGAGAAATCGTAAAAAGTGGTCAAATTTTTGATCCGAGTCCAATAATTCGGGAAAACTCGATCGGAATAGCTACTGGAAGCTTGCCGGTCACAACGCATCGAGAATTGGCTTCGTCGGAATCCGACGAATTTTTACGGATTTCGCTAGGGGTACCACTAGGGAAAATCACCAAAATCGAGAAATCCTGAAATTTTGGATCCGAGTCCAATAATTCGGGAAAACTCGATAGGAATAGATACTGGAAGCTTGCCGGTCACAACGCATCGAGAATTGGCTTCGTCGGAATCCGATGAATTTTTACGGATTTTCCTAGGGGTACCACTAGGGAAAATCATCAAAATTGAGAAATCGTAAAAAGTGGTCAAATTTTTGATCCGAGTCCAATAATTCGGGAAAACTCGATCGGAATAGCTAATGGAAGCTTGCCGGTCACAACGCATCGAGAATTGGCTTCCTCGGAATCCGACGAATTTTTACGGATTTCCCTAGGGGTACCACTGAGGAAAATCACCAAAATCGAGAAATCGTAAAAAGTGGTAAAATTTTGGATCCGAGTCCAATAATACGGGAAAATTCGATCGGAATAGCTACTGGAAGCTTCTTGATCGGAATAGCTACTGGAAGCTTGCCGGTCACAACGCATCGAGAATTGGCTTCGTCGGAATCCGACGATTTTTTACGGATTTCCCTAGGGGTACCACTAGGGAAAATCACCAAAATCGAGAAATCGTAAAAAGTGGTGATATTTTGGATCCGAGTCCAATAATTCGGGAAAACTCGATCGGAATACCTACTGGAAGCTTGCCGGTCACAACGCATCGAGAATTGCATTCCTCAGAATCCTACGAATTTTTACGGATTTCCCTAGGGGTACCACTAGGGAAAATCACCAAAATCGAGAAATCGTAAAAAGTGGTGAAATTTTGGATCCGAGTCCAATAATTCGGGAAAACTCGATCGGAATAGCTACTGGAAGCTTGCCGGTCACAACGCATCGAGAATTGGCTTCGTCGAAATACGACGAATTTTTACAGATTTCCCTAGGGGTACCACTAGCGAAAATTACCAAAATCGAGAAATCGTGAAATTTTGGATCCGAGTCCAATAATTCGAGAAAACTCGATCGGAATAGCTACTGGAAGCTTGCCGGTCACAACGCATCGAGAATTGGCTTCCTCGGAATCCGACGAATTTTTACGGATTTCCCTAGGGGTACCACTAGGGAAAATCACCAAAATCGAAAACTGGTTAAATTTTGGATCCGAGTCCAATAATTCGGGAAAACTGGATCGGAATAGCTACTGGAAGCTTGCCGGTCACAACACATCGAGAATTGGCTTCGTCGGAATCCGACGATTTTTTACGGATTTTCCTAGGGGTACCACTAGGGAAAATCACCAAAATCGAGAAATCGTAAAAAGTGGTGAAATTTTGGATCCGAGTCCAATAATTCGGGAAAACTCGATCGGAATACCTACTGGAAGCTTGCCGGTCACAACGCATCGAGAATTGGCTTCCTCAGAATCCTACGAATTTTTACGGATTTTCCTAGGGGTACCACTAGGGAAAATCACCAAAATCGAGAAATCGTAAAAAGTGGTGAAATTTTGGATCCGAGTCTAATAATTCGAGAAAACTCGAACAGAATAGCTACTGGAAGCTTGCCGGTCACAATGCATCGAGAATTGGCTTCGTCGGAATCCGACGAATTTTTACGAATTTTCCTAGGGGTACCACTAGCGAAAATCACCAAAATCGAGAAATCGTGAAATTTTGGATCCGAGTCCAATAATTCGGTAAAACTCGATCGGAATAGCTACTGGAAGCTTGCCGGTCACAACGCATCGAGAATTGGCTTCCTCGGAATCCGACGAATTTTTACGGATTTCCCTAGGGGTACCACTAAGGAAAATCACCAAAATCGAGAAATCGTAAAAAGTGGTGAAATTTTGGTTCCGAGTCCAATAATTCAGGAAAAATCGATCGGAATAGCTACTGGAAGCTTGCCGGTCACAACGCATCGAGAATTGGCTTTGTCGGAATCCGACGAATTTTTACGGATTTCCCTAGGGGTACCACTAGCGAAAATCACCAAAATCGAGAAATCGTGAAATTTTAGATCCGAGTCCAATAATTCGGGAAAACTCGATCGGAATAGCTACTAGAAGCTTGCCGGTCACAACACATCGAGAATTGGTTTCGTCGGAATACGACGAATTTTTAAGGATTTCCCTAGGGGTACCACTAGGGAAAATCACCAAAATCGAGAAATCGTGAAATTTGGGATCCGAGTCCAATAATTCGGGAAAACTTGATCGGAATAGATACTGGAAGCTTGCCGGTCACAACGCATCGAGAATTGGCTTCGTCGGAATCCGACGAATTTTTACGGATTTCCCTAGGGGTACCACTAGCGAAAATCACCAAAATCGAGAATTCGTGACATTTTGGATCCGAGTCCAATAATTCGGAAAAACTCGATCGGAATAGTTACTGGAAGCTTTCCGGTCACAACGCATCGAGAATTGGCTTCGTCGGAATCCAACGAATTTTTACGGATTTCCCTAGGGGTACCACTAGCGAAAATCACCAAAATCGAGAAATCGTGAAATTTTAGATCCGAGTCCAATAATTCGGGAAAACTCGATCGGAATAGCTACTAGAAGCTTGCCGGTCAAAACACATCGAGAATTGGTTTCGTCGGAATACGACGAATTTTTAAGGATTTCCCTAGGGGTACCACTAGGGAAAATCACCAAAATCGAGAAATCGTGAAATTTGGGATCCGAGTCCAATAATTCGGGAAAACTCGATCGGAATAGATACTGGAAGCTTGCCGGTCAAAACGCATCGAGAATTGGCTTCGTCGGAATCCGACGAATTTTTACGGATTTCCCTAGGGGTACCACTAGCGAAAATCACCAAAATCGAGAAATCGTGAAATTATGGATCCGAGTCCAATAATTCGGTAAAACTCGATCGGAATAGCTACTGGAAGCTTGCCGGTCACAACGCATCGAGAATTGGCTTCCTCGGAATCCGACGAATTTTTACGGATTTCCCTAGGGGTACCACTGAGGAAAATCACCAAAATCGAGAAATCGTAAAAAGTGGTGAAATTTTGGATCCGAGTCCAATAATACGGGAAAATTCGATCGGAATAGCTACTGGAAGCTTCTTGATCGGAATAGCTACTGGAAGCTTGCCGGTTACAACGCATCGAGAATTGGCTTCGTCGGTATCCGACGATTTTTTACGGATTTCCCTAGGGGTACCACTAGGGAAAATCACCAAAATCGAGAAATCGTAAAAAGTGGTGAAATTTTGGATCCGAGTCCAATAATTCGGAAAAACTCGATCGGAATACCTACTGGAAGCTTGCCGGTCACAACGCATCGAGAATTGCATTCCTCAGAATCCTACGAATTTTTACGGATTTCCCTAGGGGTACCACTAGGGAAAATCACCAAAATCGAGAAATCGTAAAAAGTGGTGAAATTTTGGATCCGAGTCCAATAATTCGGGAAAACTCGATCGGAATAGCTACTGGAAGCTTGCCGGTCACAACGCATCGAGAATTGGCTTCGTCGGAATACGACGAATTTTTACAGATTTTCCTAGGGGTACCACTAGCGAAAATTACCAAAATCGAGAAATCGTGAAATTTTGGATCCGAGTCCAATAATTCGAGAAAACTCGATCGGAATAGCTACTGGTAGCTAGCCGGTCACAACGCATCGAGAATTGGCTTCCTCGGAATCCGACGAATTTTTACGGATTTCCCTAGGGGTACCACTAGGGAAAATCACCAAAATCGAAAAGTGGTTAAATTTTGGATCCGAGTCCAATAATTCGGGAAAACTGGATGGGAATAGCTACTGGAAGCTTGCCGGTCACAACACATCGAGAATTGGCTTCGTTGGAATCCGACGATTTTTTACGGATTTTCCTAGGGGTACCACTAGGGAAAATCACCAAAATCGAGAAATCGTAAAAAGTGGTGAAATTTTGGATCCGAGTCCAATAATTCGGGAAAACTCGATCGGAATACCTACTGGAAGCTTGCCGGTCACAACGCATCGAGAATTGGCTTCCTCAGAATCCTACGAATTTTTACGGATTTTCCTAGGGGTACCACTAGGGAAAATCACCAAAATCGAGAAATCGTAAAAAGTGGTGAAATTTTGGATCCGAGTCTAATAATTCGGGAAAACTCGATCGGAATAGCTACTGGAAGCTTGCCGGTCACAATGCATCGAGAATTGGCTTCGTCGGAATCCGACGAATTTTTACGGATTTTCCTAGGGGTACCACTAGCGAAAATCACCAAAATCGAGAAATCGTGAAATTTTGGATCCGAGTCCAATAATTCGGTAAAACTCGATCGGAATAGCTACTGGAAGCTTGCCAGTCACAACGCATCGAGAATTGGCTTCCTCGGAATCCGACGAATTTTTACGGATTTCCCTAGGGGTACCACTAAGGAAAATCACCAAAATCGAGAAATCGTAAAAAGTGGTGAAATTTTGGTTCCGAGTCCAATAATTCGGGAAAAATCGATCGGAATAGCTACTGGAAGCTTGCCGGTCACAACGCATCGAGAATTGGCTTTGTCGGAATCCGACGAATTTTTACGGATTTCCCTAGGGGTACCACTAGCGAAAATCACCAAAATCGAGAAATCGTGAAATTTTAGATCCGAGTCCAATAATTCGGGAAAACTCGATCGGAATAGCTACTAGAAGCTTGCCGGTCACAACACATCGAGAATTGGTTTCGTCAGAATACGACGAATTTTTAAGGATTTCCCTAGGGGTACCACTAGGGAAAATCACCAAAATCGAGAAATCGTGAAATTTGGGATCCGAGTCCAATAATTCGGGAAAACTCGATCGGAATAGATACTGGAAGCTTGCCGGTCACAACGCATCGAGAATTGGCTTCGTCGGAATCCGACGAATTTTTACGGATTTCCCTAGGGGTACCACTAGCGAAAATCACCAAAATCGAGAATTCGTGAAATTTTGGATCCGAGTCCAATAATTCGGGAAAACTCGATCGGAATAGTTACTGGAAGCTTTCCGGTCACAACGCATCGAGAATTGGCTTCGTCGGAATCCGACGAATTTTTACGGATTTCCCTAGGGGTACCACTAGCGAAAATCACCAAAATCGAGAAATCGTGAAATTTTAGATCCGAGTCCAATAATTCGGGAAAACTCGATCGGAATAGCTACTAGAAGCTTGCCGGTCAAAACACATCGAGAATTGGTTTCGTCGGAATACGACGAATTTTTAAGGATTTCCCTAGGGGTACCACTAGGGAAAATCACCAAAATCGAGAAATCGTGAAATTTGGGATCCGAGTCCAATAATTCGGGAAAACTCGATCGGAATAGATACTGGAAGCTTGCCGGTCACAACGCATCGAGAATTGGCTTCGTCGGAATCCGACGAATTTTTACGGATTTCCCTAGGGGTACCACTAGCGAAAATCACCAAAATCGAGAAATCGTGAAATTATGGATCCGAGTCCAATAATTCGGTAAAACTCGATCGGAATAGCTACTGGAAGCTTGCCGGTCACAACGCATCGAGAATTGGCTTCCTCGGAATCCGACGAATTTTTACGGATTTCCCTAGGGGTACCACTGAGGAAAATCACCAAAATCGAGAAATCGTAAAAAGTGGTGAAATTTTGGATCCGAGTCCAATAATACGGGAAAATTCGATCGGAATAGCTACTGGAAGCTTCTTGATCGGAATAGCTACTGGAAGCTTGCCGGTCACAACGCATCGAGAATTGGCTTCGTCGGAATCCGACGATTTTTTACGGATTTCCCTAGGGGTACCACTAGGGAAAATCACCAAAATCGAGAAATCGTAAAAAGTGGTGAAATTTTGGATCCGAGTCCAATAATTCGGGAAAACTCGATCGGAATACCTACTGGAAGCTTGCCGGTCACAACGCATCGAGAATTGCATTCCTCAGAATCCTACGAATTTTTACGGATTTCCCTAGGGGTACCACTAGGGAAAATCACCAAAATCGAGAAATCGTAAAAAGTGGTGAAATTTTGGATCCGAGTCCAATAATTCGGGAAAACTCGATCGGAATAGCTACTGGAAGCTTGCCGGTCACAACGCATCGAGAATTGGCTTCGTCGGAATACGACGAATTTTTACAGATTTCCCTAGGGGTACCACTAGCGAAAATTACCAAAATCGAGAAATCGTGAAATTTTGGATCCGAGTCCAATAATTCGAGAAAACTCGATCGGAATAGCTACTGGTAGCTTGCCGGTCACAACGCATCGAGAATTGGCTTCCTCGGAATCCGACGAATTTTTACGGATTTCCCTAGGGGTACCACTAGGGAAAATCACCAAAATCGAAAAGTGGTTAAATTTTGGATCCGAGTCCAATAATTCGGGAAAACTGGATCGGAATAGCTACTGGAAGCTTGCCGGTCACAACACATCGAGAATTGGCTTCGTTGGAATCCGACGATTTTTTACGGATTTCCCTAGGGGTACCACTAGGGAAAATCACCAAAATCGAGAAATCGTAAAAAGTGGTGAAATTTTGGATCCGAGTCCAATAATTCGGGAAAACTCGATCGGAATACCTACTGGAAGCTTGCCGGTCACAACGCATCGAGAATTGGCTTCCTCAGAATCCTACGAATTTTTACGGATTTTCCTAGGGGTACCACTAGGGAAAATCACCAAAATCGAGAAATCGTAAAAAGTGGTGAAATTTTGGATCCGAGTCTAATAATTCGGGAAAACTCGATCGGAATAGCTACTGGAAGCTTGCCGGTCACAATGCATCGAGAATTGGCTTCGTCGGAATCCGACGAATTTTTACGGATTTTCCTAGGGGTACCACTAGCGAAAATCACCAAAATCGAGAAATCGTGAAATTTTGGATCCGAGTCCAATAATTCGGTAAAACTCGATCGAAATAGCTACTGGAAGCTTGCCGGTCACAACGCATCGAGAATTGGCTTCCTCGGAATCCGACGAATTTTTACGGATTTCCCTAGGGGTACCACTAAGGAAAATCACCAAAATCGAGAAATCGTAAAAAGTGGTGAAATTTTGGTTCCGAGTCCAATAATTCGGGAAAAATCGATCGGAATAGCTACTGGAAGCTTGCCGGTCACAACGCATCGAGAATTGGCTTTGTCGGAATCCGACGAATTTTTACGGATTTTCCTAGGGGTACCACTAGCGAAAATCACCAAAATCGAGAAATCGTGAAATTTTAGATCCGAGTCCAATAATTCGGGAAAACTCGATCGGAATAGCTACTAGAAGCTTGCCGGTCACAACACATCGAGAATTGGTTTCGTCGGAATACGACGAATTTTTAAGTATTTCCCTAGGGGTACCACTAGGGAAAATCACCAAAATCGAGAAATCGTGAAATTTGGGATCCGAGTCCAATAATTCGGGAAAACTCGATCGGAATAGATACTGGAAGCTTGCCGGTCACAACGCATCGAGAATTGGCTTCGTCGGAATCCGACGAATTTTTACGGATTTCCCTAGGGGTACCACTAGCGAAAATCACCAAAATCGAGAATTCGTGAAATTTTGGATCCGAGTCCAATAATTCGGGAAAACTCGATCGGAATAGTTACTGGAAGCTTTCCGGTCACAACGCATCGAGAATTGGCTTCGTCGGAATCCGACGAATTTTTACGGATTTCCCTAGGGGTACCACTAGCGAAAATCACCAAAATCGAGAAATCGTGAAATTTTAGATCCGAGTCCAATAATTCGGGAAAACTCGATCGGAATAGCTACTAGAAGCTTGCCGGTCAAAACACATCGAGAATTGGTTTCGTCGGAATACGACGAATTTTTAAGGATTTCCCTAGGGGTACCACTAGGGAAAATCACCAAAATCGAGAAATCGTGAAATTTGGGATCCGAGTCCAATAATTCGGGAAAGCTCGATCGGAATAGATACTGGAAGCTTGCCGGTCACAACGCATCGAGAATTGGCTTCGTCGGAATCCGACGAATTTTTACGGATTTCCCTAGGGGTACCACTAGCGAAAATCACCAAAATCGAGAAATCGTGAAATTATGGATCCGAGTCCAATAATTCGGTAAAACTCGATCGGAATAGCTACTGGAAGCTTGCCGGTCACAACGCATCGAGAATTGGCTTCCTCGGAATCCGACGAATTTTTACGGATTTCCCTAGGGGTACCACTGAGGAAAATCACCAAAATCGAGAAATCGTAAAAAGTGGTGAAATTTTGGATCCGAGTCCAATAATACGGGAAAATTCGATCGGAATAGCTACTGGAAGCTTCTTGATCGGAATAGCTACTGGAAGCTTGCCGATCACAACGCATCGAGAATTGGCTTCGTCGGAATCCGACGATTTTTTACGGATTTCCCTAGGGGTACCACTAGGGAAAATCACCAAAATCGAGAAATCGTAAAAAGTGGTGAAATTTTGGATCCGAGTCCAATAATTCGGGAAAACTCGATCGGAATACCTACTGGAAGCTTGCCGGTCACAACGCATCGAGAATTGCATTCCTCAGAATCCTACGAATTTTTACGGATTTCCCTAGGGGTACCACTAGGGAAAATCACTAAAATCGAGAAATCGTAAAAAGTGGTGAAATTTTGGATCCGAGTCCAATAATTCGGGAAAACTCGATCGGAATAGCTACTGGAAGCTTGCCGGTCACAACGCATCGAGAATTGGTTTCGTCGGAATACGACGAATTTTTACAGATTTCCCTAGGGGTACCACTAGCGAAAATTACCAAAATCGAGAAATCGTGAAATTTTGGATCCGAGTCCAATAATTCGAGAAAACTCGATCGGAATAGCTACTGGAAGCTTGCCGGTCACAACGCATCGAGAATTGGCTTCCTCGGAATCCGACGAATTTTTACGGATTTCCCTAGGGGTACCACTAGGGAAAATCACCAAAATCGAAAAGTGGTTAAATTTTGGATCCGAGTCCAATAATTCGGGAAAACTGGATCGGAATAGCTACTGGAAGCTTGCCGGCCACAACACATCGAGAATTGGCTTCGTTGGAATCCGACGATTTTTTACGGATTTCCCTAGGGGTACCACTAGGGAAAATCACCAAAATCGAGAAATCGTAAAAAGTCGTGAAATTTTGGATCCGAGTCCAATAATTCGGGAAAACTCGATCGGAATACCTACTGGAAGCTTGCCGGTCACAACGCATCGAGAATTGGCTTACTCAGAATCCTACGAATTTTTACGGATTTTCCTAGGGGTACCACTAGGGAAAATCACCAAAATCGAGAAATCGTAAAAAGTGGTGAAATTTTGGATCCGAGTCTAATAATTCGGGAAAAGTCGATCGGAATAGCTACTGGAAGCTTGCCGGTCACAATGCATCGAGAATTGGCTTCGTCGGAATCCGACGAATTTTTACGGATTTTCCTAGGGGTACCACTAGCGAAAATCACCAAAATCGAGAAATCGTGAAATTTTGGATCCGAGTCCAATAATTCGGTAAAACTCGATCGGAATAGCTACTGGAAGCTTGCCGGTCACAACGCATCGAGAATTGGCTTCCTCGGAATCCGACGAATTTTTACGGATTTCCCTAGGGGTACCACTAAGGAAAATCACCAAAATCGAGAAATCGTAAAAAGTGGTGAAATTTTGGTTCCGAGTCCAATAATTCGGGAAAAATCGATCGGAATAGCTACTGGAAGCTTGCCGGTCACAACGCATCGAGAATTGGCTTTGTCGGAATCCGACGAATTTTTACGGATTTCCCTAGGGGTACCACTAGCGAAAATCACCAAAATCGAGAAATCGTGAAATTTTAGATCCGAGTCCAATAATTCGGGAAAACTCGATCGGAATAGCTACTAGAAGCTTGCCGGTCACAACACATCGAGAATTGGTTTCTTCGGAATACGACGAATTTTTAAGGATTTCCCTAGGGGTACCACTTGGGAAAATCACCAAAATCGAGAAATCGTGAAATTTGGGATCCGAGTCCAATAATTCGGGAAAACTCGATCGGAATAGATACTGGAAGCTTGCCAGTCACAACGCATCGAGAATTGGCTTCGTCGGAATCCGACGAATTTTTACGGATTTCCCTAGGGGTACCACTAGCGAAAATCACCAAAATCGAGAATTCGTGAAATTTTGGATCCGAGTCCAATAATTCGGGAAAACTCGATCGGAATAGTTACTGGAAGCTTTCCGGTCACAACGCATCGAGAATTAGCTTCGTCGGAATCCGACGAATTTTTACGGATTTCCCTAGGGGTACCACTAGCGAAAATCACCAAAATCGAGAAATCGTGAAATTTTAGATCCGAGTCCAATAATTCGGGAAAACTCGATCGGAATAGCTACTAGAAGCTTGCCGGTCAAAACACATCGAGAATTGGTTTCGTCGGAATACGACGAATTTTTAAGGATTTCCCTAGGGGTACCACTAGGGAAAATCACCAAAATCGAGAAATCGTGAAATTTTGGATCCGAGTCCAATAATTCGGGAAAACTCGATCGGAATAGATACTGGAAGCTTGCCGGTCACAACGCATCGAGAATTGGCTTCGTCGAAATCCGACGAATTTTTACGGATTTCCCTAGGGGTACCACTAGCGAAAATCACCAAAATCGAGAAATCGTGAAATTATGGATCCGAGTCCAATAATTCGGTAAAACTCGATCGGAATAGCTACTGGAAGCTTGCCGGTCACAACGCATCGAGAATTGGCTTCCTCGGAATCCGACGAATTTTTACGGATTTCCCTAGGGGTACCACTGAGGAAAATCACCAAAATCGAGAAATCGTAAAAAGTGGTGAAATTTTGGATCCGAGTCCAATAATACGGGAAAATTCGATCGGAATAGCTACTGGAAGCTTCTTGATCGGAATAGCTACTGGAAGCTTGCCGGTCACAACGCATCGAGAATTGGCTTCGTCGGAATCCGACGATTTTTTACGGATTTCCCTAGGGGTACCACTAGGGAAAATCACCAAAATCGAGAAATCGTAAAAAGTGGTGAAATTTTGGATCCGAGTCCAATAATTCGGGAAAACTCGATCGGAATACCTACTGGAAGCTTGCCGGTCACAACGCATCGAGAATTGCATTCCTCAGAATCCTACGAATTTTTACGGATTTCCCTAGGGGTACCACTAGGGAAAATCACCAAAATCGAGAAATCGTAAAAAGTGGTGAAATTTTGGATCCGAGTCCAATAATTCGGGAAAACTCGATCGGAATAGCTACTGGAAGCTTGCCGGTCACAATGCATCGAAAATTGGCTTCGTCAGAATCCGACGAATTTTTACGGATTTCCCTAGGGGTACCACCAGCGAAAATCACCAAAATCGAGAAATCGTGAAATTTTGGATCCGAGTCCAATAATTCGGTAAAACTGGATCTGAATAGCTACTGGAAGCTTGCCGGTCACAACGCATCGAGAATTGGCTTCCTCGGAATCCGACGAATTTTTACGGATTTCCCTAGGGGTACCACTAAGGAAAATCACCAAAATCGAGAAATCGTAAAAAGTGGTGAAATTTTGGATCCGAGTCCAATAATTCGGGAAAACTCGATCGGAATAGCTACAGGAAGCTTGCCGGTCACAACGCATCGAGAATTGGCTTCGTCGGAATCCGACGATTTTTTACGGATTTCCCTAGGGGTACCACTAGGGAAAATCACCAAAATCGAGAAATCGTAAAAAGTGGTGAAATTTTGGATCCGAGTCCAATAATTCGGGAAAACTCGATCGGAATAGCTACTGGAATCTTGCCGGTCACAATTCATCGAGAATTGGCTTCGTCGGAATCCGACGAATTTTTACGGATTTCCCTAGGGGTACCACTAGCGAAAATCACCAAAATCGAGAAATCGTGAAATTTTGGATCCGAGTCCAATAATTCGGTAAAACTCGATCGGAATAGCTACTGGAAGCTTGCCGGTCACAACGCATCGAGAATTGGCTTCCTCGGAATCCGACGAATTTTTACGGATTTCCCTAGGGGTACCACTAAGGAAAATCACCAAAATCGAGAAATCGTAAAAAGTGGTGAAATTTTGGATCCGAGTCCAATAATTCGGAAAAACTCGATCGGAATAGCTACTGGAAGCTTGCCGGTCACAACGCATCGAGAATTGGCTTCGTCGGAATCCGACGAATTTTTACGGATTTCCCTAGGGGTACCACTAGCGAAAATCACCAAAATCGAGAAATCGTGAAATTTTGGATCCGAGTCCAATAATTCGGGAAAACTCGATCGGAATAGATACTGGAAGCTTGCCGGTCACAACGCATCGAGAATTGGCTTCGTCGGAATCCGACGAATTTTTACGGATATTCCTCGGGGTACCACTAGGGAAAATCATCAAAATCGTAAAAAGTGGTGAAATTTTGGATCCGATACCAATAATTCGGGAAAACTCGATCGGAATAGCTACTGGAAGCTTGCCGGTCATAACGCATCGAGAATTGGCTTCGTCGAAATCCGACGAATTTTTACGGATTTCCCTAGGGGTACCACTAGGGAAAATCACCAAAATCGAGAAATCGTAAAAAGTGGTGAAATTTTGGATCCGAGTCTAATAATTCGGGAAAACTCGATCGGAATAGCTACTGGAAGCTTGCCGGTCACAACGCATCGAGAATTGGCTTCGTCGGAATCCGACGATTTTTTACGGATTTTCCTAGGGGTACCACTAGCGAAAATCACCAAAATCGAGAAATCGTGAAATTTTGGATCCGAGTCCAATAATTCGGGAAAACTCGATCGGAATAGCTACTGGAAGCTTCCCGGTCACAACGCATCAAGAATTGATTTCGTCGGAATACGATGAATTTTTTCGGATTTCCCTAGGGGTACCACTAGGGAAAATCACCAAAATCGAGAAATGGTGAAATTTGGGATCCGAGTCCAATAATTCGGGAAAACTCGATCGGAATAGATACTGGAAACTTGCCGGTCACAACGCATCGAGAATTGTCTTCGTCGGAATCCGACGAATTTTTACGGATTTCCCTAGGGGTACCACTAGGGTAAATCACCAAAATCGAGAAATCATAAAAAGTGGTGAAATTTTGGATCCGAGTCCAATAATTCGGGAAAACTCGATCGGAATAGATACTGGAAGATTGCCGGTCACAACGCATCGAGAATTGGCTTCGTCGGAATTCGACGAATTTTTACGGATTTCCCTAGGGTTACCACTAGCGAAAATCACCAAAATCGAGAAATCGTGAAATTTTGGATCCGAGTCCAATAATTCGGGAAAACTCGATTGGAATAGCTCCTGGAAGCTTTCCGGTCACAACGCATCGAGAATTGGCTTCGTCGGAATCCGACGAATTTTTACTTATCTTCCTAGGGGTACCACTAGGGAAAATCATCAAAATCGTCAAAAGTTGTGAAATTTTGGATCCGATTCCAATAATTCGGGAAAACTCGATTGGAATAGCTACTAGAAGCTTGCCGATCACAACGCATTGAGAATTGGTTTCGTCGGAATACGACGAATTTTTAAAGATTTCCCTAGGGGTTCCACTAGGGAAAATCACCAAAATCGAGAAATCGTGAAATTTGGGATCCGAGTCCAATAATTCGGGAAAACTCGATCAGAATAGATACTGGAAGCTTGCCGGTCACAACGTATCGAGAATTGGCTTCGTCGGAATCCGACGAATTTTTACGGATTTCCCTAGGGGTAGCACTAGGGTAAATCACCAAAATCGAGAAATCATAAAAAGTGGTGAAATTTTGGATCCGAGTCTAATAATTCGAGAAAACTCGATCGGAATTGCTACTGGAAGCTAGCCAGTCACAACGCATCGATAATTGACTTCGTCGGAATCCGACGAATTTTTACGGATTTCCCTAGGGGTACCACTAGGGAAAATCACCAAAATCGAGAAATCGTAAAAAGTGGTGAAATTTTTGATCCGAGTCCAATAATTCGGGAAAACTCGATCGGAATAGATACTGGAAGCTTGCCGGTCACAACGCATCGAGAATTGGCTTCGTCGGAATCCGACGAATTTTTACGGATTTTCCTCGGGGTACCACTAGGGAAAATCATCAAAATCGTAAAAAGTGGTGAAATTTTGGATCCGATACCAATAATTCGGGAAAACTCGATCGGAATAGCTACTGGAAGCTTGCCGGTCATAACGCATCGAGAATTGGCTTCGTCGAAATCCGACGAATTTTTACGGATTTCCCTAGGGGTACCACTAGGGAAAATCACCAAAATCGAGAAATCGTAAAAAGTGGTGAAATTTTGGATCCGAGTCTAATAATTCGGGAAAACTCGATCGGAATAGCTACTGGAAGCTTGCCGGTCACAACGCATCGAGAATTGGCTTCGTCGGAATCCGACAATTTTTTTCGGATTTCCCTAGGGGTACCACTAGCGAAAATCACCAAAATCGAGAAATCGTGAAATTTTGGATCCGAGTCAAATAATTCGGGAAAACTCGATCGGAATAGATACTGGAAGATTGCCGGTCACAATGCATCGAGAATTGGCTTCGTCGGAATTCGACGAATTTTTACGGATTTCCCTAGGGTTACCACTAGCGAAAATCACCAAAATCGAGAAATCGTGAAATTTTGGATCCGAGTCCAATAATTCGGGAAAACTCGATCGGAATAGCTCCTGGAAGCTTTCCGGTCAAAACGCATCGAGAATTGGCTTCGTCGGAATCCGACAAATTTTTACTTATTTTCCTAGGGGTACCACTAGGGAAAATCATCAAATATCGTAAAAAGTTGTGAAATTTTGGATCCGATTCCAATAATTCGGGAAAACTCGATTGGAATAGCTACTAGAAGCTTGCCGATCACAACGCATTGAGAATTGGTTTCGTCGGAATACGACGAATTTTTAAAGATTTCCCTAGGGGTTCCACTAGGGAAAATCACCAAAATCGAGAAATCGTGAAATTTGGGATCCGAGTCCAATAATTCGGGAAAACTCGATCAGAATAGATACTGGAAGCTTGCCGGTCACAACGTATCGAGAATTGGCTTCGTCGGAATCCGACGAATTTTTACGGATTTCCCTAGGGGTAGCACTAGGGTAAATCACCAAAATCGAGAAATCATAAAAAGTGGTGAAATTTTGGATCCGAGTCTAATAATTCGAGAAAACTCGATCGGAATTGCTACTGGAAGCTAGCCAGTCACAACGCATCGATAATTGACTTCGTCGGAATCCGACGAATTTTTACGGATTTCCCTAGGGGTACCACTAGGGAAAATCACCAAAATCGAGAAATCGTAAAAAGTGGTGAAATTTTTGATCCGAGTCCAATAATTCGGGAAAACTCGATCGGAATAGATACTGGAAGCTTGCCGGTCACAACGCATCGAGAATTGGCTTCGTCGGAATTCGACGAATTTTTACGGATTTCCCTAGGGTTACCACTAGCGAAAATCACCAAAATCGAGAAATCGTGAAATTTTGGATCCGAGTCCAATAATTCGGGAAAACTCGATCGGAATAGCTCCTGGAAGCTTTCCGGTCAAAACGCATCGAGAATTGGCTTCGTCGGAATCCGACAAATTTTTACTTATTTTCCTAGGGGTACCACTAGGGAAAATCATCAAAATCGTAAAAAGTTGTGAAATTTTGGATCCGATTCCAATAATTCGGGAAAACTCGATTGGAATAGCTACTAGAAGCTTGCCGATCACAACGCATTGAGAATTGGTTTCGTCGGAATACGACGAATTTTTAAAGATTTCCCTAGGGGTTCCACTAGGGAAAATCACCAAAATCGAGAAATCGTGAAATTTGGGATCCGAGTCCAATAATTCGGGAAAACTCGATCAGAATAGATACTGGAAGCTTGCCGGTCACAACGTATCGAGAATTGGCTTCGTCGGAATCCGACGAATTTTTACGGATTTCCCTAGGGGTAGCACTAGGGTAAATCACCAAAATCGAGAAATCATAAAAAGTGGTGAAATTTTGGATCCGAGTCTAATAATTCGAGAAAACTCGATCGGAATTGCTACTGGAAGCTAGCCAGTCACAACGCATCGATAATTGACTTCGTCGGAATCCGACGAATTTTTACGGATTTCCCTAGGGGTACCACTAGGGAAAATCACCAAAATCGAGAAATCGTAAAAAGTGGTGAAATTTTTGATCCGAGTCCAATAATTCGGGAAAACTCGATCGGAATAGATACTGGAAGCTTGCCGGTCATAACGCATCGAGAATTGGCTTCGTCGAAATCCGACGAATTTTTACGGATTTCCCTAGGGGTACCACTAGGGAAAATCACCAAAATCGAGAAATCGTAAAAAGTGGTGAAATTTTGGATCCGAGTCTAATAATTCGGGAAAACTCGATCGGAATAGCTACTGGAAGCTTGCCGGTCACAACGCATCGAGAATTGGCTTCGTCGGAATCCGACAATTTTTTTCGGATTTCCCTAGGGGTACCACTAGCGAAAATCACCAAAATCGAGAAATCGTGAAAATTTGGATCCGAGTCCAATAATTCGGGAAAACTCGATCGGAATAGCTACTGGAAGCTTCCCGGTCACAACGCATCAAAAATTGATTTCGTCGGAATACGATGAATTTTTTCGGATTTCCCTAGGGGTACCACTAGGGAAAATCACCAAAATCGAGAAATCGTGAAATTTGGGATCCGAGTCCAATAATTCGGGAAAACTCGATCGGAATAGATACTGGAAACTTGCCGGTCACAACGCATCGAGAATTGGCTTCGTCGGAATCCGACGAATTTTTACGGATTTCCCTAGGGGTACCACTAGGGTAAATCACCAAAATCGAGAAATCATAAAAAGTGGTGAAATTTTGGATCCGAGTACAATAATTCGGGAAAACTCGATCGGAATAGCTACTGGAAGCTTGCCGGTCACAACGCATCGAGAATTGGCTTCGTCGAAATCCGACGAATTTTTACGGATTTCCCTAGGGGTACCACTAGGGAAAATCACCAAAATCGAGAAATCGTAAAAAGTGGTGAAATTTTGGATCCGAGTCTAATAATTCGGGAAAACTCGATCGAAATAGCTACTGGAAGCTTGCCGGTCACAACACATCGAGAATTGGCTTCGTCGGAATCCGACGATTTTTTACGGATTTTCCTAGGGGTACCACTAGCGAAAATCACCAAAATCGAGAAATCGTGAAGTTTTGGATCCGAGTCCAATAATTCGGGAAAACTCGATCGGAATAGCTCCTGGAAGCTTTCCGGTCACAACGCATCGAGAATTGGCTTCGTTGGAATCCGACGAATTTTTACTTATTTTCCTAGGGGTACCACTAGGGAAAATCATCAAAATCGTAAAAAGTTGTGAAATTTTGGATCCGATTCCAATAATTCGGGAAAACTCGATTGGAATAGCTACTAGAAGCTTGCCGATCACAACGCATTGAGAATTGGTTTCGTCGGAATACGACGAATTTTTAAAGATTTCCCTAGGGGTTCCACTAGGGAAAATCACCAAAATCGAGAAATCGTGAAATTTGGGATCCGAGTCCAATAATTCGGGAAAACTCGATCAGAATAGATACTGGAAGCTTGCCGGTCACAACGTATCGAGAATTGGCTTCGTCGGAATCCGACGAATTTTTACGGATTTCCCTAGGGGTAGCACTAGGGTAAATCACCAAAATCGAGAAATCATAAAAAGTGGTGAAATTTTGGATCCGAGTCTAATAATTCGAGAAAACTCGATCGGAATTGCTACTGGAAGCTAGCCAGTCACAACGCATCGATAATTGACTTCGTCGGAAATCCGACGAATTTTTACGGATTTCCCTAGGGGTACCACTAGGGAAAATCACCAAAATCGAGAAATCGTAAAAAGTGGTGAAATTTTTGATCCGAGTCCAATAATTCGGGAAAACTCGATCGGAATAGCTACTGAAAGCTTGTCGGCCACAACGCATCGAGAATTGGCTTCGTCGGAATCCGACGAATTTTTACGGATTTCGCTATGGGTACCACTAGGGAAAATCACCAAAATCGAGAAATCGTGAAATTTTGGATCCGAGTCCAATAATTCGGGAAAACTCGATCGGAATAGATACTGGAAGCTTGCCGGTCACAACGCATCGAGAATTGGCTTCGTCGGAATCCGACGAATTTTTACGGATTTTCCTCGGGGTACCACTAGGGAAAATCATCAAAATCGTAAAAAGTGGTGAAATTTTGGATCCGATACCAATAATTCGGGAAAACTCGATCGGAATAGCTACTGGAAGCTTGCCGGTCACAACGCATCGAGAATTGGCTTCGTCGAAATCCGACGAATTTTTACGGATTTCCCTAGGGGTACCACTAGGGAAAATCACCAAAATCGAGAAATCGTAAAAAGTGGTGAAATTTTGGATCCGAGTCTAATAATTCGGGAAAACTAGATCGGAATAGCTACTGGAAGCTTGCCGGTCACAACACATCGAGAATTGGCTTCGTCGGAATCCGACGATTTTTTACGGATTTTCCTAGGGGTACCACTAGCGAAAATCACCAAAATCGAGAAATCGTGAAATTTTGGATCCGAGTCCAATAATTCGGGAAAACTCGATCGGAATTGCTACTGGAAGCTTGCCGGTCACAACGCATCGAGAATTGGTTTTGTCGGAATACGACGAATTTTTACGGATTTCCCTAGGGGTACCACTAGGAAAAATCACCAAAATCGAGAAATGGTGAAATTTGGGATCCGAGTCCAATAATTCTGGAAAACTCGATCGGAATAGATACTGGAAGCTTGCCGGTCACAACGCATCGAGAATTAACTTCGTCGAAATCCGACGAATTTTTACGGATTTCCCTAGGGGTACCACTAGGGTAAATCACCAAAATCGAGAAATCATAAAAAGTGGTGAAATTTTGGATCCGAGTCCAATAATTCGGGAAAACTCGATCGGAATAGATACTGGAAGATTGCCGGTCACAACGCATCGAGAATTGGCTTCGTCGGAATTCGATGAATTTTTACGGATTTCCCTAGGGTTACCACTAGCGAAAATCACCAAAATCGAGAAATCGTGAAATTTTGGATCCGAGTCCAATAATTCGGGAAAACTCGATCGAAATAGCTCCTGGAAGCTTTCCGGTCAAAACGCATCGAGAATTGGCTTCGTCGAAATCCGACGAATTTTTACTTATTTTCCTAGGGGTACCACTAGGGAAAATCATCAAAATCGTAAAAAGTTGTGAAATTTTGGATCCGATTCCAATAATTCGGGAAAACTCGATTGGAATAGCTACTCGAAGCTTGCCGATCACAACGCATTGAGAATTGGTTTCGTCGGAATACGACGAATTTTTAAAGATTTCCCTAGGGGTTCCACTAGGGAAAATCACCAAAATCGAGAAATCGTGAAATTTGGGATCCGAGTCCAATAATTCGGGAAAACTCGATCAGAATAGATACTGGAAGCTTGCCGGTCACAACGTATCGAGAATTGGCTTCGTCGGAATCCGACGAATTTTTACGGATTTCCCTAGGGGTAGCACTAGGGTAAATCACCAAAATCGAGAAATCATAAAAAGTGGTGAAATTTTGGATCCGAGTCTAATAATTCGAGAAAACTCGATCGGAATTGCTACTAGAAGCTAGCCAGTCACAACGCATCGATAATTGACTTCGTCGGAATCCGACGAATTTTTACGGATTTCCCTAGGGGTACCACTAGGGAAAATCACCAAAATCGAGAAATCGTAAAAAGTGGTGAAATTTTTGATCCGAGTCCAATAATTCGGGAAAACTCGATCGGAATAGCTACTGAAAGCTTGTCGGCCACAACGCATCGAGAATTGGCTTCGTCGGAATCCGACGAATTTTTACGGATTTCGCTATGGGTACCACTAGGGAAAATCACCAAAATCGAGAAATCGTGAAATTTTGGATCCGAGTCCAATAATTCGGGAAAACTCGATCGGAATAGATACTGGAAGCTTGCCGGTCACAACGCATCGAGAATTGGCTTCGTCGGAATCCGACGAATTTTTACGGATTTTCCTCGGGGTACCACTAGGGAAAATCATCAAAATCGTAAAAAGTGGTGAAATTTTGGATCCGATACCAATAATTCGGGAAAACTCGATCGGAATAGCTACTGGAAGCTTGCCGGTCATAACGCATCGAGAATTGGCTTCGTCGAAATCCGACGAATTTTTACGGATTTCCCTAGGGGTACCACTAGGAAAAATCACCAAAATCGAGAAATCGTAAAAAGTGGTGAAATTTTGGATCCGAGTCTAATAATTCGGGAAAACTCGATCGGAATAGCTACTGGAAGCTTGCCGGTCACAACGCATCGAGAATTGGCTTCGTCGGAATCCGACAATTTTTTTCGGATTTCCCTAGGGGTACCACTAGCGAAAATCATCAAAATCAAGAAATCGTGAAAATTTGGATCCGAGTCCAATAATTCGGGAAAACTCGATCGGAATAGCTACTGGAAGCTTCCCGGTCACAACGCATCAAGAATTGATTTCGTCGGAATACGATGAATTTTTTCGGATTTCCCTAGGGGTACCACTAGGGAAAATCACCAAAATCGAGAAATCGTGAAATTTGGGATCCGAGTCCAATAATTCGGGAAAACTCGATCGGAATAGATACTGGAAACTTGCCGGTCACAACGCATCGAGAATTGGCTTCGTCGGAATCCGACGAATTTTTACGGATTTCCCTAGGGGTACCACTAGGGTAAATCACCAAAATCGAGAAATCATAAAAAGTGGTGAAATTTTGGATCCGAGTATAATAATTCGGGAAAACTCGATCGGAATAGCTACTGGAAGCTTGCCGGTCACAACGCATCGAGAATTGGCTTCGTCGAAATCCGACGAATTTTTACGGATTTCCCTAGGGGTACCACTAGGGAAAATCACCAAAATCGAGAAATCGTAAAAAGTGGTGAAATTTTGGATCCGAGTCTAATAATTCGGGAAAACTCGATCGGAATAGCTACTGGAAGCTTGCCGGTCACAACACATCGAGAATTGGCTTCGTCGGAATCCGACGATTTTTTACGGATTTTCCTAGGGGTACCACTAGCGAAAATCACCAAAATCGAGAAATCGTGAAATTTTGGATCCGAGTCCAATAATTCGGGAAAACTCGATCGGAATAGCTCCTGGAAGCTTTCCGGTCACAACGCATCGAGAATTGGCTTCGTCGAAATCCGACGAATTTTTACTTATTTTCCTAGGGGTACCACTAGGGAAAATCATCAAAATCGTAAAAAGTTGTGAAATTTTGGATCCGATTCCAATAATTCGGGAAAACTCGATTGGAATAGCTACTAGAAGCTTGCCGATCACAACGCATTGAGAATTGGTTTCGTCGGAATACGACGAATTTTTAAAGATTTCCCTAGGGGTTCCACTAGGGAAAATCACCAAAATCGAGAAATCGTGAAATTTGGGATCCGAGTCCAATAATTCGGGAAAACTCGATCAGAATAGATACTGGAAGCTTGCCGGTCACAACGTATCGAGAATTGGCTTCGTCGGAATCCGACGAATTTTTACGGATTTCCCTAGGGGTAGCACTAGGGTAAATCACCAAAATCGAGAAATCATAAAAAGTGGTGAAATTTTGGATCCGAGTCTAATAATTCGAGAAAACTCGATCGGAATTGCTACTGGAAGCTAGCCAGTCACAACGCATCGATAATTGACTTCGTCGGAATCCGACGAATTTTTACGGATTTCCCTAGGGGTACCACTAGGGAAAATCACCAAAATCGAGAAATCGTAAAAAGTGGTGAAATTTTTGATCCGAGTCCAATAATTCGGGAAAACTCGATCGGAATAGCTACTGAAAGCTTGTCGGCCACAACGCATCGAGAATTGGCTTCGTCGGAATCCGACGAATTTTTACGGATTTCGCTATGGGTACCACTAGGGAAAATCACCAAAATCGAGAAATCGTGAAATTTTGGATCCGAGTCCAATAATTCGGGAAAACTCGATCGGAATAGATACTGGAAGCTTGCCGGTCACAACGCATCGAGAATTGGCTTCGTCGGAATCCGACGAATTTTTACGGATTTTCCTCGGGGTACCACTAGGGAAAATCATCAAAATCGTAAAAAGTGGTGAAATTTTGGATCCGATACCAATAATTCGGGAAAACTCGATCGGAATAGCTACTGGAAGCTTGCCGGTCACAACGCATCGAGAATTGGCTTCGTCGAAATCCGACGAATTTTTACGGATTTCCCTAGGGGTACCACTATGGAAAATCACCAAAATCGAGAAATCGTAAAAAGTGGTGAAATTTTGGATCCGAGTCTAATAATTCGGGAAAACTCGATCGGAATAGCTACTGGAAGCTTGCCGGTCACAACACATCGAGAATTGGCTTCGTCGGAATCCGACGATTTTTTACGGATTTTCCTAGGGGTACCACTAGCGAAAATCACCAAAATCGAGAAATCGTGAAATTTTGGATCCGAGTCCAATAATTAGGGAAAACTCGATCGGAATAGCTACTGGAAGCTTGCCGGTCACAACGCATCGAGAATTGGTTTTGTCGGAATACGACGAATTTTTACGGATTTCCCTAGGGGTACCACTAGGAAAAATCACCAAAATCGAGAAATGGTGAAATTTGGGATCCGAGTCCAATAATTCGGGAAAACTCGATCGGAATAGATACTGGAAGCTTGCCGGTCACAACGCATCGAGAATTAACTTCGTCGAAATCCGACGAATTTTTACGGATTTCCCTAGGGGTACCACTAGGGTAAATCACCAAAATCGAGAAATCATAAAAAGTGGTGAAATTTTGGATCCGAGTCCAATAATTCGGGAAAACTCGATCGGAATAGATACTGGAAGATTGCCGGTCACAACGCATCGAGAATTGGCTTCGTCGGAATTCGATGAATTTTTACGGATTTCCCTAGGGTTACCACTAGCGAAAATCACCAAAATCGAGAAATCGTGAAATTTTGGATCCGAGTCCAATAATTCGGGAAAACTCGATCGGAATAGCTCCTGGAAGCTTTCCGGTCAAAACGCATCGAGAATTGGCTTCGTCGAAATCCGACGACTTTTTACTTATTTTCCTAGGGGTACCACTAGGGAAAATCATCAAAATCGTAAAAAGTTGTGAAATTTTGGATCCGATTCCAATAATTCGGGAAAACTCGATTGGAATAGCTACTCGAAGCTTGCCGATCACAACGCATTGAGAATTGGTTTCGTCGGAATACGACGAATTTTTAAAGATTTCCCTAGGGGTTCCACTAGGAAAAATCACCAAAATCGAGAAATCGTGAAATTTGGGATCCGAGTCCAATAATTCGGGAAAACTCGATCAGAATAGATACTGGAAGCTTGCCGGTCACAACGTATCGAGAATTGGCTTCGTCGGAATCCGACGAATTTTTACGGATTTCCCTAGGGGTAGCACTAGGGTAAATCACCAAAATCGAGAAATCATAAAAAGTGGTGAAATTTTGGATCCGAGTCTAATAATTCGAGAAAACTCGATCGGAATTGCTACTGGAAGCTAGCCAGTCACAACGCATCGATAATTGACTTCGTCGGAATCCGACGAATTTTTACGGATTTCCCTAGGGGTACCACTAGGGAAAATCACCAAAATCGAGAAATCGTAAAAAGTGGTGAAATTTTTGATCCGAGTCCAATAATTCGGGAAAACTCGATCGGAATAGCTACTGAAAGCTTGTCGGCCACAACGCATCGAGAATTGGCTTCGTCGGAATCCGACGAATTTTTACGGATTTCGCTATGGGTACCACTAGGGAAAATCACCAAAATCGAGAAATCGTGAAATTTTGGATCCGAGTCCAATAATTCGGGAAAACTCGATCGGAATAGATACTGGAAGCTTGCCGGTCACAACGCATCGAGAATTGGCTTCGTCGGAATCCGACGAATTTTTACGGATTTTCCTCGGGGTACCACTAGGGAAAATCATCAAAATCGTAAAAAGTGGTGAAATTTTGGATCCGATACCAATAATTCGGGAAAACTCGATCGGAATAGCTACTGGAAGCTTGCCGGTCATAACGCATCGAGAATTGGCTTCGTCGAAATCCGACGAATTTTTACGGATTTTCCTAGGGGTACCACTAGGAAAAATCACCAAAATCGAGAAATCGTAAAAAGTGGTGAAATTTTGGATCCGAGTCTAATAATTCGGGAAAACTCGATCGGAATAGCTACTGGAAGCTTGCCGGTCACAACGCATCGAGAATTGGCTTCGTCGGAATCCGACAATTTTTTTCGGATTTCCCTAGGGGTACCACTAGCGAAAATCATCAAAATCGAGAAATCGTGAAAATTTGGATCCGAGTCTAATAATTCGGAAAAACTCGATCGGAATAGCTACTGGAAGCTTCCCGGTCACAACGCATCAAGAATTGATTTCGTCGGAATACGATGAATTTTTTCGGATTTCCCTAGGGGTACCACTAGGGAAAATCACCAAAATCGAGAAATCGTGAAATTTGGGATCCGAGTCCAATAATTCGGGAAAACTCGATCGGAATAGATACTGGAAACTTGCCGGTCACAACGCATCGAGAAATTGCTTCGTCGGAATCCGACGAATTTTTACGGATTTCCCTAGGGGTACCACTAGGGTAAATCACCAAAATCGAGAAATCATAAAAAGTGGTGAAATTTTGGATCCGAGTACAATAATTCGGGAAAACTCGATCGGAATAGCTACTGGAAGCTTGCCGGTCACAACGCATCGAGAATTGGCTTCGTCGAAATCCGACGAATTTTTACGGATTTCCCTAGGGGTACCACTAGGGAAAATCACCAAAATCGAGAAATCGTAAAAAGTGGTGAAATTTTGGATCCGAGTCTAATAATTCGGGAAAACTCGATCGGAATAGCTACTGGAAGCTTGCCGGTCACAACACATCGAGAATTGGCTTCGTCGGAATCCGACGATTTTTTACGGATTTTCCTAGGGGTACCACTAGCGAAAATCACCAAAATCGAGAAATCGTGAAATTTTGGATCCGAGTCCAATAATTCGGGAAAACTCGATCGGAATAGCTACTGGAAGCTTGCCGGTCACAACGCATCGAGAATTGGTTTTGTTCGGAATACGACGAATTTTTACGGATTTCCCTAGGGGTACCACTAGGAAAAATCACCAAAATCGAGAAATGGTGAAATTTGGGATCCGAGTCCAATAATTCGGGAAAACTCGATCGGAATAGATACTGGAAGCTTGCCGGTCACAACGCATCGAGAATTAATTTCGTCGAAATCCGACGAATTTTTACTGATTTCCCTAGGGGTACCACTAGGGTAAATCACCAAAATCGAGAAATCATAAAAAGTGGTGAAATTTTGGATCCGAGTCCAATAATTCAGGAAAACTCGATCGGAATAGATACTGGAAGATTGCCGGTCACAACGCATCGAGAATTGGCTTCGTCGGAATCCGACGAATTTTTACTTATTTTCCTAGGGGTACCACTAGGGAAAATCATCAAAATCGTAAAAAGTTGTGAAATTTTGGATCCGATTCCAATAATTCGGGAAAACTCGATTGGAATAGCTACTAGAAGCTTGCCGATCACAACGCATTGAGAATTGGTTTCGTCGGAATACGACGAATTTTTAAAGATTTCCCTAGGGGTTCCACTAGGGAAAATCACCAAAATCGAGAAATCGTGAAATTTGGGATCCGAGTCCAATAATTCGGGAAAACTCGATCAGAATAGATACTGGAAGCTTGCCGATCACAACGTATCGAGAATTGGCTTCGTCGGAATCCGACGAATTTTTACGGATTTCCCTAGGGGTAGCACTAGGGTAAATCACCAAAATCGAGAAATCATAAAAGTGGTGAAATTTTGGATCCGAGTCTAATAATTCGAGAAAACTCGATCGGAATTGCTACTGGAAGCTAGCCAGTCACAATGCATCGATAATTGACTTCGTCGGAATTCGACGAATTTTTACGGATTTCCCTAGGGGTACCACTAGGGAAAATCACCAAAATCGAGAAATCGTAAAAAGTGGTGAAATTTTTGATCCGAGTCCAATAATTCGGGAAAACTCGATCGGAATAGCTACTGAAAGCTTGTCGGCCACAACGCATCGAGAATTGGCTTCGTCGGAATCCGACGAATTTTTACGGATTTCGCTATGGGTACCACTAGGGAAAATCACCAAAATCGAGAAATCGTGAAATTTTGGATCCGAGTCCAATAATTCGGGAAAACTCGATCGGAATAGATACTGGAAGCTTGCCGGTCACAACGCATCGAGAATTGGCTTCGTCGGAATCCGACGAATTTTTACGGATTTTCCTCGGGGTACCACTAGGGAAAATCATCAAAATCGTAAAAAGTGGTGAAATTTTGGATCCGATACCAATAATTCGGGAAAACTCGATCGGAATAGCTACTGGAAGCTTGCCGGTCATAACGCATCGAGAATTGGCTTCGTCGAAATCCGACGAATTTTTACGGATTTCCCTAGGGGTACCACTAGGAAAAATCACCAAAATCGAGAAATCGTAAAAAGTGGTGAAATTTTGGATCCGAGTCTAATAATTCGGGAAAACTCGATCGGAATAGCTACTGGAAGCTTGCCGGTCACAACGCATCGAGAATTGGCTTCGTCGGAATCCGACAATTTTTTTCGGATTTCCCTAGGGGTACCACTAGCGAAAATCATCAAAATCAAGAAATCGTGAAAATTTGGATCCGAGTCCAATAATTCGGGAAAACTCGATCGGAATAGCTACTGGAAGCTTCCCGGTCACAACGCATCAAGAATTGATTTCGTCGGAATACGATGAATTTTTTCGGATTTCCCTAAGGGTACCACTAGGGAAAATCACCAAAATCGAGAAATCGTGAAATTTGGGATCCGAGTCCAATAATTTGGGAAAACTCGATCGGAATAGATACTGGAAACTTGCCGGTCACAACGCATCGAGAATTGGCTTCGTCGGAATCCGACGAATTTTTACGGATTTTCCTAGGGGTACCACTAGGGTAAATCACCAAAATCGAGAAATCATAAAAAGTGGTGAAATTTTGGATCCGAGTATAATAATTCGGGAAAACTCGATCGGAATAGCTACTGGAAGCTTGCCGGTCACAACGCATCGAGAATTGGCTTCGTCGAAATCCGACGAATTTTTACGGATTTCCCTAGGGGTACCACTAGGGAAAATCACCAAAATCGAGAAATCGTAAAAAGTGGTGAAATTTTGGATCCGAGTCTAATAATTCGGGAAAACTCGATCGGAATAGCTACTGGAAGCTTGCCGGTCACAACACATCGAGAATTGGCTTCGTCGGAATCCGACGATTTTTTACGGATTTTCCTAGGGGTACCACTAGCGAAAATCACCAAAATCGAGAAATCGTGAAATTTTGGATCCGAGTCCAATAATTCGGGAAAACTCGATCGGAATAGCTCCTGGAAGCTTTCCGGTCACAACGCATCGAGAATTGGCTTCGTTGGAATCCGACGAATTTTTACTTATTTTCCTAGGGGTACCACTAGGGAAAATCATCAAAATCGTAAAAAGTTGTGAAATTTTGGATCCGATTCCAATAATTCGGGAAAACTCGATTGGAATAGCTACTAGAAGCTTGCCGATCACAACGCATTGAGAATTGGTTTCGTCGGAATACGACGAATTTTTAAAGATTTCCCTAGGGGTTCCACTAGGGAAAATCACCAAAATCGAGAAATCGTGAAATTTGGGATCCGAGTCCAATAATTCGGGAAAACTCGATCAGAATAGATACTGGAAGCTTGCCGGTCACAACGTATCGAGAATTGGCTTCGTCGGAATCCGACGAATTTTTACGGATTTCCCTAGGGGTAGCACTAGGGTAAATCACCAAAATCGAGAAATCATAAAAAGTGGTGAAATTTTGGATCCGAGTCTAATAATTCGAGAAAACTCGATCGGAATTGCTACTGGAAGCTAGCCAGTCACAACGCATCGATAATTGACTTCGTCGGAATCCGACGAATTTTTACGGATTTCCCTAGGGGTACCACTAGGGAAAATCACCAAAATCGAGAAATCGTAAAAAGTGGTGAAATTTTTGATCCGAGTCCAATAATTCGGGAAAACTCGATCGGAATAGCTCCTGGAAGCTTTCCGGTCACAACGCATCGAGAATTGGCTTCGTCGGAATCCGACGAATTTTTACTTATTTTCCTAGGGGTACCACTAGGGAAAATCATCAAAATCGTAAAAAGTTGTGAAATTTTGGATCCGATTCCAATAATTCGGGAAAACTCGATTGGAATAGCTACTAGAAGCTTGCCGATCACAACGCATTGAGAATTGGTTTCGTCGGAATACGACGAATTTTTAAAGATTTCCCTAGGGGTTCCACTAGGGAAAATCACCAAAATCGAGAAATCGTGAAATTTGGGATCCGAGTCCAATAATTCGGGAAAACTCGATCAGAATAGATACTGGAAGCTTGCCGATCACAACGTATCGAGAATTGGCTTCGTCGGAATCCGACGAATTTTTACGGATTTCCATAGGGGTAGCACTAGGGTAAATCACCAAAATCGAGAAATCATAAAAAGTGGTGAAATTTTGGATCCGAGTCTAATAATTCGAGAAAACTCGATCGGAATTGCTACTGGAAGCTAGCCAGTCACAACGCATCGATAATTGACTTCGTCGGAATCCGACGAATTTTTACGGATTTCCCTAGGGGTACCACTAGGGAAAATCACCAAAATCGAGAAATCGTAAAAAGTGGTGAAATTTTTGATCCGAGTCCAATAATTCGGGAAAACTCGATCGGAATAGCTACTGAAAGCTTGTCGGCCACAACGCATCGAGAATTGGCTTCGTCGGAATCCGACGAATTTTTACGGATTTCGCTATGGGTACCACTAGGGAAAATCACCAAAATCGAGAAATCGTGAAATTTTGGATCCGAGTCCAATAATTCGGGAAAACTCGATCGGAATAGATACTGGAAGCTTGCCGGTCACAACGCATCGAGAATTGGCTTCGTCGGAATCCGACGAATTTTTACGGATTTTCCTCGGGGTACCACTAGGGAAAATCATCAAAATCGTAAAAAGTGGTGAAATTTTGGATCCGATACCAATAATTCGGGAAAACTCGATCGGAATAGCTACTGGAAGCTTGCCGGTCATAACGCATCGAGAATTGGCTTCGTCGAAATCCGACGAATTTTTACGGATTTCCCTAGGGGTACCACTAGGAAAAATCACCAAAATCGAGAAATCGTAAAAAGTGGTGAAATTTTGGATCCGAGTCTAATAATTCGGGAAAACTCGATCGGAATAGCTACTGGAAGCTTGCCGGTCACAACGCATCGAGAATTGGCGTCGTCGGAATCCGACAATTTTTTTCGGATTTCCCTAGGGGTACCACTAGCGAAAATCATCAAAATCGAGAAATCGTGAAAATTTGGATCCGAGTCTAATAATTCGGGAAAACTCGATCGGAATAGCTACTGGAAGCTTCCCGGTCACAACGCATCAAGAATTGATTTCGTCGGAATACGATGAATTTTTTCGGATTTCCCTAGGGGTACCACTAGGGAAAATCACCAAAATCGAGAAATCGTGAAATTTGGGATCCGAGTCCAATAATTCAGGAAAACTCGATCGGAATAGATACTGGAAACTTGCCGGTCACAACGCATCGAGAATTGGCTTCGTCGGAATCCGACGAATTTTTACGGATTTCCCTAGGGGTACCACTAGGGTAAATCACCAAAATCGAGAAATCATAAAAAGTGGTGAAATTTTGGATCCGAGTACAATAATTCGGGAAAACTCGATCGGAATAGCTACTGGAAGCTTGCCGGTCACAACGCATCGAGAATTGGCTTCGTCGAAATCCGACGAATTTTTACGGATTTCCCTAGGGGTACCACTAGGGAAAATCACCAAAATCGAGAAATCGTAAAAAGTGGTGAAATTTTGGATCCGAGTCTAATAATTCGGGAAAACTCGATCGGAATAGCTACTGGAAGCTTGCCGGTCACAACGCATCGAGAATTGGCTTCGTCGGAATCCGACGATTTTTTACGGATTTTCCTAGGGGTACCACTAGCGAAAATCACCAAAATCGAGAAATCGTGAAATTTTGGATCCGAGTCCAATAATTCGGGAAAACTCGATCGGAATAGCTACTGGAAGCTTGCCGGTCACAACGCATCGAGAATTGGTTTTGTTCGGAATACGACGAATTTTTACGGATTTCCCTAGGGGTACCACTAGGAAAAATCACCAAAATCGAGAAATGGTGAAATTTGGGATCCGAGTCCAATAATTCGGGAAAACTCGATCGGAATAGATACTGGAAGCTTGCCGGTCACAACGCATCGAGAATTAATTTCGTCGAAATCCGACGAATTTTTACTGATTTCCCTAGGGGTACCACTAGGGTAAATCACCAAAATCGAGAAATCATAAAAAGTGGTGAAATTTATGATCCGAGTCCAATAATTCGGGAAAACTCGATCGGAATAGATACTGGAAGATTGCCGGTCACAACGCATCGAGAATTGGCTTCGTCGGAATTCGACGAATTTTTACGGATTTCCCTAGGGTTACCACTAGCGAAAATCACCAAAATCGAGAAATCGTGAAATTTTGGATCCGAGTCCAATAATTCGGGAAAACTCGATCGGAATAGCTCCTGGAAGCTTTCCGGTCACAACGCATCGAGAATTGGCTTCGTCGGAATCCGACGAATTTTTACTTATTTTCCTAGGGGTACCACTAGGGAAAATCATCAAAATCGTAAAAAGTTGTGAAATTTTGGATCCGATTCCAATAATTCGGGAAAACTCGATTGGAATAGCTACTAGAAGCTTGCCGATCACAACGCATTGAGAATTGGTTTCGTCGGAATATGACGAATTTTTAAAGATTTCCCTAGGGGTTCCACTAGGGAAAATCACCAAAATCGAGAAATCGTGAAATTTGGGATCCGAGTCCAATAATTCGGGAAAACTCGATCAGAATAGATACTGGAAGCTTGCCGGTCACAACGTATCGAGAGTAGGCTTCGTCGGAATCCGACGAATTTTTACGGATTTCCCTAGGGGTAGCACTAGGGTAAATCACCAAAATCGAGAAATCATAAAAAGTGGTGAAATTTTGGATCCGAGTCTAATAATTCGAGAAAACTCGATCGGAATTGCTACTGGAAGCTAGCCAGTCACAACGCATCGATAATTGACTTCGTCGGAATACGACGAATTTTTACGGATTTCCCTAGGGGTACCACTAGGAAAAATCACCAAAATCGAGAAATCGTAAAAAGTGGTGAAATTTTTGATCCGAGTCCAATAATTTGGGAAAACTCGATCGGAATAGCTACTGAAAGCTTGTCGGCCACAACGCATCGAGAATTGGCTTCGTCGGAATCCGACGAATTTTTACGGATTTCGCTATGGGTACCACTAGGGAAAATCACCAAAATCGAGAAATCGTGAAATTTTGGATCCGAGTCCAATAATTCGGGAAAACTCGATCGGAATAGATACTGGAAGCTTGCCGGTCACAACGCATCGAGAATTGGCTTCGTCGGAATCCGACGAATTTTTACGGATTTTCCTCGGGGTACCACTAGGGAAAATCATCAAAATCGTAAAAAGTGGTGAAATTTTGGATCCGATACCAATAATTCGGGAAAACTCGATCGGAATAGCTACTGGAAGCTTGCCGGTCATAACGCATCGAGAATTGGCTTCGTCGAAATCCGACGAATTTTTACGGATTTCCCTAGGGGTACCACTAGGAAAAATCACCAAAATCGAGAAATCGTAAAAAGTGGTGAAATTTTGGATCCAAGTCTAATAATTCGGGAAAACTCGATCGGAATAGCTACTGGAAGCTTGCCGGTCACAACGCATCGAGAATTGGCTTCGTCGGAATCCGACAATTTTTTTCGGATTTCCCTAGGGGTACCACTAGCGAAAATCATCAAAATCGAGAAATCGTGAAAATTTGGATCCGAGTCTAATAATTCGGGAAAACTCGATCGGAATAGCTACTGGAAGCTTCCCGGTCACAACGCATCAAGAATTGATTTCGTCGGAATACGATGAATTTTTTCGGATTTCCCTAGGGGTACCACTAGGGAAAATCACCAAAATCGAGAAATCGTGAAATTTGGGATCCGAGTCCAATAATTCGGGAAAACTCGATCGGAATAGATACTGGAAACTTGCCGGTCACAACGCATCGAGAATTGGCTTCGTCGGAATCCGACGAATTTTTACGGATTTCCCTAGGGGTACCACTAGGGTAAATCACCAAAATCGAGAAATCATAAAAAGTGGTGAAATTTTGGATCCGAGTCCAATAATTCGGGAAAACTCGATCGGAATAGCTACTGGAAGCTTGCCGGTCACAACGCATCGAGAATTGGCTTCGTCGAAATCCGACGAATTTTTACGGATTTCCCTAGGGGTACCACTAGGGAAAATCACCAAAATCGAGAAATCGTAAAAAGTGGTGAAATTTTGGATCCGAGTCTAATAATTCGGGAAAACTCGATCGGAATAGCTACTGGAAGCTTGCCGGTCACAACACATCGAGAATTGGCTTCGTCGGAATCCGACGATTTTTTACGGATTTTCCTAGGGGTACCACTAGCGAAAATCACCAAAATCGAGAAATCCTGAAATTTTGGATCCGAGTCCAATAATTCGGGAAAACTCGATCGGAATAGCTACTGGAAGCTTGCCGGTCACAACGCATCGAGAATTGGTTTTGTTCGGAATACGACGAATTTTTACGGATTTCCCTAGGGGTACCACTAGGAAAAATCACCAAAATCGAGAAATGGTGAAATTTGGGATCCGAGTCCAATAATTCGGGAAAACTCGATCGGAATAGATACTGGAAGCTTGCCGGTCACAACGCATCGAGAATTAATTTCGTCGAAATCCGACGAATTTTTACTGATTTCCCTAGGGGTACCACTAGGGTAAATCACCAAAATCGAGAAATCATAAAAAGTGGTGAAATTTTGGATCCGAGTCCAATAATTCTGGAAAACTCGATCGGAATAGATACTGGAAGATTGCCGGTCACAACGCATCGAGAATTGGCTTCGTCGGAATTCGACGAATTTTTACGGATTTCCCTAGGGTTACCACTAGCGAAAATCACCAAAATCGAGAAATCGTGAAATTTTGGATCCGAGTCCAATAATTCGGGAAAACTCGATCGGAATAGCTCCTGGAAGCTTTCCGGTCACAACGCATCGAGAATTGGCTTCGTCGGAATCCGACGAATTTTTACTTATTTTCCTAGGGGTACCACTAGGGAAAATCATCAAAATCGTAAAAAGTTGTGAAATTTTGGATCCGATTCCAATAATTCGGGAAAACTCGATTGGAATAGCTACTAGAAGCTTGCCGATCACAACGCATTGAGAATTGGTTTCGTCGGAATACGACGAATTTTTAAAGATTTCCCTAGGGGTTCCACTAGGGAAAATCACCAAAATCGAGAAATCGTGAAATTTTGGATCCGAGTCCAATAATTCGGGAAAACTCGATCAGAATAGATACTGGAAGCTTGCAGGTCACAACGTATCGAGAATTGGCTTCGTCGGAATCCGACGAATTTTTACGGATTTCCCTAGGGGTAGCACTAGGGTAAATCACCAAAATCGAGAAATCATAAAAAGTGGTGAAATTTTGGATCCGAGTCTAATAATTCGAGAAAACTCGATCGGAATTGCTACTGGAAGCTAGCCAGTCACAACGCATCGATAATTGACTTCGTCGGAATCCGACGAATTTTTACGGATTTCCCTAGGGGTACCACTAGGGAAAATCACCAAAATCGAGAAATCGTAAAAAGTGGTGAAATTTTTGATCCGAGTCCAATAATTCGGGAAAACTCGATCGGAATAGCTACTGAAAGCTTGTCGGCCACAACGCATCGAGAATTGGCTTCGTCGGAATCCGACGAATTTTTACGGATTTCGCTATGGGTACCACTAGGGAAAATCACCAAAATCGAGAAATCGTGAAATTTTGGATCCGAGTCCAATAATTCGGGAAAACTCGATCGGAATAGATACTGGAAGCTTGCCGGTCACAACGCATCGAGAATTGGCTTCGTCGGAATCCGACGAATTTTTACGGATTTTCCTAGGGGTACCACTAGGGAAAATCATCAAAATCGTAAAAAGTGGTGAAATTTTGGATCCGATACCAATAATTCGGGAAAACTCGATCGGAATAGCTACTGGAAGCTTGCCGGTCATAATGCATCGAGAATTGGCTTCGTCGAAATCCGACGAATTTTTACGGATTTCCCTAGGGGTACCACTAGGGAAAATCACCAAAATCGAGAAATCGTAAAAAGTGGTGAAATTTTGGATCCGAGTCCAATAATTCGGGAAAACTCGATCGGAATAGCAACTGGAAGCTTGCCGGTCACAACGCATTGAAAATTGGCTTCGTCGGAATCCGACGAATTTTTACGGATTTTCCTAGGGGTACCAATAGGGAAAATCACCAAAATCGAGAAATCGTAAAAAGTGGTCAAATTTTGGATCCGAGTCCAATAATTCGGGAAAACTCGATCGAAATAGCTAATGGAAGCTTGCCGGTCACAACGCATCGAAAATTGGTTTCGTCGGAATCCGACGAATTTTTTCGGATTTCCTTAGGGGTACCACTAGGGAAAATCATCTAAATCGAGAAATCGTGAAATTTTGGATCCGAGTCCAATAATTCGGGAAAACTCGATCGGAATAGATACTGGAAACTTGCCGGTCACAATGCATCGAGAATTGGCTTCGTCGGAATCCGACTAATTTTTACGGATTTTCCTATGGGTACCACTAGGGAAAATCACCAAAATCGAAAAGTGGTGAAATTTTGGATCCGAGTCCAATAATTCGGAATAGCTACTGGAAGCTTGCCGGTCATAACACATCGAGAATTGGCTTCGTCGGAATCCTACGAATTTTTACGGATTTCCCTAGGGGTACCACTAGGGAAAATCACCAAAATCGAGAAATCGTAAAAAGTGGTGAAATTATGGATCCCAGTCCAATAATTCGGGAAAACTCGATCGGAATAGCTACTGGAAGCTTGCCGGTCACAACGCATTGAGAATTGGCTTCGTCGGAATCCGACGAATTTTTACGGATTTCCCTGGGGGTACCACTAGGGAAAATCACCAAAATCAAAAAGTGGTGAAATTTTGGATCCGAGTCCAATAATTCGGGAAAACTCGATCGGAATAGCTACTGGAAGCTTACCTGTCACAACGCATCGAGAATTGGCTTCGTCGAAACCCGACAAATTTTTACGGATTTCCCTAGGGGTACCACTAGGGAAAATCACCAAAATCGAAAAGTGGTGAAATTTTGGATCCGAGTCCAATAATTCGGGAAAACTCGATCGGAATAGCTACTGGAAGCTTGCCGGTCACAACGCATCGAGAATTGGCTTCGTTGGAATCCGACGAATTTTTACGGATTTCCCTAGGGGTACCACTAGGAAAAATCACCAAAATCGAGAAATCGTAAAAAGTGGTGAAATTTTGGATCCGAGTCCAATAATTCTGGAAAACTCGATCGGAATAGATACTGGAAGCTTGTCGGTCACAACGCATCGAGAATTGGCTTCGTCGGAATCCGACGAATTTTTACTGATTTCCCTAGGGGTACCACTAGGGAAAATCACCAAAATTGAGAAATCGTAAAAAGTGGTGAAATTTTTGATCCTAGTCCAATAATTCAGGAAAACTTGATCGGAATAGCTACAGGAAGCTTTCCGGTCACAACGCATCGGGAATTGGCTTCGTCGGAATCCGACAAATTTTTACGGATTTCCCTAGGGGTACCACTAGGGAAAATCACCAAAATCGAGAAATCGTAAAAAGTGGTGAAATTTTTTATCCGAGTCCAATAATTCGGGAAAACTCGATCGGAATAGCTATTGGAAGCTTGCCGGTCACAACGCATCGAGAATTGGCTTCGTAGGAATCCGACGAATTTTTACGGATTTCCCTAGGGGTACCACTAGGGAAAATCACCAAAATCGAGAAATCGTAAAAAGTGGTAAAAGTTTTGATCCGAGTCCAATAATTTGGGAAAACTCGATCGGAATAGCTACTGGAAGTTTGCCGGTCACAACGCATCGAGAATTGGCTTCGTCGGAATCCGATGAATTTTTACGGATTTCCCTAAGGGTACAACTAGGGAAAATCACCAAAATCGAGAAATCGTGAAATTTTTGATCCGAGTCCAATAATTCGGGAAAACTCGATCGGAATAGCTACTGGAAGCTTGCCGGTCACAACGCATCGAGAATTAGTTTTGTCGGAATCCGACGAATTTTTACGGATTTCCCTAGGGGTACCACTAGGGAAAATCACCAAAATCGAGAAATCGTAAAAAGTGGTGAAATTTTTTATCCGAGTCCAATAATTCGGGAAAACTCGATCGGAATAGCTACTGGAAGCTTGCCGGTCACAACGCATCGAGAATTGGCTTTGTCGGAATCCGACAAATTTTTACGGATTTTCCTAGGGGTACCACTATGGAAAATCACCAAAGTCGAGAAATCGTGAAATTTTGGATCCGAGTCCAATAATTCGGGAATACTCGATCGGAATAGCTACTGGAAGCTTGCCGGTCAAAATGCATCGAGAATTGGCTTCGTCGGAATCCGACGAATTTTTACGGATTTCCCTAGGGGTACCACTAAGGAAAATCACCAAAATCGAGAAATCGTGAAATTTTTGATCCGAGTCCAATAATTCGGGAAAACTCGATCGGAATAGCTACTGGAAGCTTGCCTGTCACAACGCATCGAGAATTGGCTTCGTCGGAATACGACAAATTTTTACGGATTTCCCTAGGGGTACCACTAGGGAAAATCACTAAAATCGAAAAGTCGTGAAATTTTGGATCCGAGTCCAATAATTCGGGAAAACTCGATCGGAATAGCTACTGGAAGCTTGCCGGTCACAACGCATCGAGAATTGGCTTCGTCGGAATTCGACGAATTTTTATGGATTTCCCTAGGGGTACCACTAGGGAAAATCACCAAAATCGAGAAATCGTAAAAAGTGGTGAAATTTTGGATCCGAGTCCAATAATTCGGGAAAACTCGATCGGAATAGCTACTGGAAGCTTGCCGGTCACAACGCATCGACAATTGGCTTCGTCGGAATCCGACGAATTTTTACGGATTTCCCTATGGGCACCACTAGGGAAAATCACCAAAATCGAGAAATCGTGAAATTTTTGATCCGAGTCCAATAATTTGGGAAAACTCGATCGGAATAGCTACTGGAAGCTTGCCTGTCACAACGCATCAAAAATTGGCTTCGTCGGAAACCGACGAATTTTTACGGATTTCCCAAGGGGTACCACTAGGGAAAATCACCAAAATCGAGAAATCGTGAAATTTTTGATCCGAGTCCAATAATTCGGGAAAACTCGATCGGAATAGCTACTGGAAGCTTGCCGGTCACAACGCATCGAGAATTGGTTTCGTCGGAATCCGACGAATTTTTACGGATTTCCCTTGGGGTACAACTAGGGAAAATCACCAAAATCGAAAAGTTGTGAAATTTTGTATCCGAGTCCAATAAATTTATGGAAAACTTGATCGGAATAGCTACTGGAAGCTTGCCTGTCACAACGTATCGAGAATGGCTTCGTCGGAATCCGACAAATTTTTACGGATTTCCCTAGGGGTACTACTAGGGAAAATCACCAAAATCGAAAAGTGGTGAAATTTTGGATACGAGTCCAATAATTCGGGAAAACTCGATCGGAATAGCTACTGGAAGCTTGCCGGTAACAACGCATCGAGAATTGGCTTCGTCGGTTTCCGACGAATTTTTACAAATTTCCCTAGGGGTACCACTAGGGAAAATCACCAAAATCGAGAAATCGTAAAAAGTGGTGAAATTTTGGATCCGAGTCCAATAATTCTGGAAAACTCGATCGGAATAGATACTCGAAGCTTGTCGGTCACAACGCATAGAGAATTGGCTTCGTCGGAATCCGACGAATTTTTACGGATTTCCCTAGGGGTACCACTAGGGAAAATTACCAAAATCGAGAAATCGTAAAAAGTGGTGAAATTTTTGATCCTAGTCCAATAATTCAGGTAAACTCGATCGGAATAGCTACAGGAAGCTTGCTGGTCACAACGCATCGAGAATTGGCTTCGTCAGAATCCGACGAATTTTTACGGATTTTCCTAGGGGTACCACTAGGGAAAATCACCAAAATCGAGAAATCGTGAAATTTTTGATCCGAGTCCAATAATTCGGGAAAACTCGATCGGAATAGCTACTGGAAGTTTGCCGGTCACAACGCATCGAGAATTGGCTTCATCGGAATCCGACGAATTTTTACGGATTTCCCTAGGGGTACCACTAGAAAAAATCACCAAAATCGAGAAATCGTAAAAAGTGGTAAAATTTTGGATCCGAGTACAATAATTCAGAAAAACTCGATCGGAATAGCTACTGGAAGCTTGCCGGTCACAACGCATCGAGAATTGGACGAATTTTTACGGATTTCCATAGGGGTACCACTAGGGAAAATCACCAAAATCGAAAAGTGGTGAAATTTTTGATCCGAGTCCAATAATTCGGGAAAACTCGATCGGAATAGCTACTGGAATCTTGCCGGTCAAAACGCATCGTGAATTGGTTTCTTCGGAATCCGACCAATTTTTACGGATTTCCCTAGGGGTACCACTAGGGAAAATCACCAAAATCGAGAAATCGTGAAATTTTGGATCCGAGTCCAATAATTCGGGAAAACTCAATCGGAATAGCTACTGGAAGCTTACCGGTCACAACGCATCGAGAATTGGCTTCGTCGGATTTTTACGGATTTTCCTAAGGGTACCACTAGGGAAAATCACCAAAATCGAGAAATCGTGAAATTTGGATCCGAGTCCAATAATTTGGGAAAACTTGATCGGAATAGCTACTGAAAGCTTACCGGTCACAACGCATCGAGAATTAGCTTCGTCGGAATCCAACAAATTTTTACGGATTTTCCTAGGGGTACCACTAGGGAAAATCACCAAAATCTAGAAGTGGTGAAATTTTGGATCCGAGTCCAATAATTCGGGAAAACTCGATCGAATAGCTACTGGAAGCTTGCCGGTCACAACGCATCGAGAATTGGCTTCGTCGGAATCCGACGAATTTTTACGGATTTCCCTAGGGGTACCACTAGGAAAAATCAACAAAATCGAGAAATCGTAAAAAGTGGTAAAATTTTGGATCCGAGTCCAATAATATGGGAAAACTCGATCGGAATAGCTACTGGAAGCTTGCCGGTCATAACACATCGAGAATTGGTTTCGTCGAAATCCGACGAATTTTTACGAATTTCCCTAGGGGTACCACTAGGAAAAATCACCAAAATCAAAAAATCGTAAAAAGTGGTGAAATTTTGGATCAGAGTCCAATGATTCGGGGCAACTCAATCGGAATAGCTAGTGGAAGCTTGCCGGTCACAACGCATCGAGAATTGGCTTCGTCGGAATCCGAAGAATTTTTACGGATTTCCCTAGGGGTACCACTAGGAAAAATCACCAAAATCGAGAAATCTTAAAAAGTGGTGAAATTTTGGATCCGAGTCCAATAATTCGGGTAAACTCGATCGGAATAGCTACTGGAAGCTTTCCGGTCACAACGTATCGAGAATTGGCTTCGTCGAAATCCGATGAATTTTTACGGATTTCCCTAGGGGTACCACTAGGGAAAATCACCAAAATCTAGAAATTGTAAAAAGTGGTGAAATTTTGGATCCGAGTCCAATAATTCAAGTAACTCGATCGGAATAGCTACTGGAATCTTGCCGGTCACAACGCATCGAGAATTGCTTCGTCGAAATCCGACAAATTTTTACGGATTTCCCTAGGGGTACCACTAGGGAAAATCACCAAAATCGAGAAATCGTGAAATTTTTGATCCGAGTCCAATAATTCGGGAAAACTCGATCGGAATAGCCACTGGAAGCTTGCCGGTCACAACGCATCGAGAATTGGCTTCGCCGGAATCCGATAAATTTTTACGGATTTCCCTAGCGGTACCACTAGGAAAAATCACAAAAATCGAGAAATCGTAAAAAGTGGTGAAATTTTGAATCCTAGTCCAATAATTCGGGAAAACTCGATCGGAATAGCTACTGGAAGCTTGCCGGTCACAACGCATCGAGAATTGGCTTCGTCGGAATCCGACGAATTTTTACGGATTTTCCTAGGGGTACCACTAGGGAAAATCACCAAAATCGAGAAATCGTGAAATTAATGATCCGAGTCCAATAATTCGGGAAAACTCGATCGGAATAGCTACTGGAAACTTGCCGGTCACAACGCATCAAGAATTGGCTTCGTCGGAATCCGACTAATATTTACGGATTTCCCTCGGGGTACCACTAGGGAAAATCACCAAAATCGAGAAATCGTGAAATTTTTATCCGAGTCCAATAATTCGGGAAAACTCGATCGGAATAGCTACTAGAAGCTTGCGGTCACAACGCATCGAGAATTGGCTTCGTCGGTATCCGACGAATTTTTACGGATTTCCCTAGGGGTACCACTAGGGAAAATCACTAAAATCGAAAAGTGGTGAAATTTTTGATCCGAGTCCAATAATTCGGGAAAACTCAATCGGAATAGCCAGTTCTCAATCGAGTTTTCCGAATTATTGGACTCTGATAAAAAATTTCACCACTTATTACGATTTCTCGATTTTGGTGATTTTCCCTAGTGGTACCCCTAGGGAAATCCGTAAAAATTCGTTGGATTTCGACGAAGCCAATTCTCGATACTTTTTGACCGGCAAGCTTCCAGTAGCTATTCCGATCGAGTTTTCCCGAATTATTAGACTCGGATCCAAAATTTCACGATTTCTCGATTTTGGTGATTTTTCCTAGTGGTACCCCTAGGGAAATCCGTTAAAAATTCGTCGGATTCGACGAAGCCAGTTCTCGATGCATTGTGACCGGCAAACTTCCAGTAGCTATTCCGATCGAGTTTTCCCGAATTATTGGACTCGGATCCAAAATTTCACCACTTTTTATGATTTCTCGATTTTGTTGATTTTCCCTAGTGGTAGCCCTAGGAAAATTCGTCGGATTCCGACGAAGCCAATTCTTGATGCGTTGTGACCGGCAAGCTTCCAGTAGCTATTCCGATCGAGTTTTCCCGAATTATGGACTCGGATCCAAAATTTCACCACTTTTACGATTTCTCGAATTTGTTGATTTTCGCTAGTGGTACCCCTAGGGAAATCCGTAAAAATTCGTCGAATTCCGACGAAGCCAATTCTCAATGCGTTGTGACCGGCAAGCTTCCAGTAGCTATTCCGATCGAGTTTTCCCGAATTATTGACTCGGATCCAAAATTTCACGATTTCTCGATTTTGGTGATTTTTCCTAGTGGTACCCCCTAGGGAAATCCGTAAAAATTCGTCGGATTCCGACGAAGCCAGTTCTCGATGCATTGTGACCGGCAAACTTCCAGTAGCTATTCCGATCGAGTTTTCCCGAATTATTGGACTCGGATCCAAAATTTCACGATTTCTCGATTTTGGTGATTTTTCCTAGTGGTACCCCTAGGGAAATCCGTAAAAATTCGTCGGATTCCGACGAAGCCACTTCTCGATGCGTTGTGACCGGCAACCTTCCAGTTGCTATTCCGATCGAGTTTTACCCAATTATTGGACTCTGATCAAAAATTTCACCACTTTTTACGATTTCTCGATTTTGGTGATTTTCCCTAGTGGTACCCCTAGGGAAATCCGTAAAAATTCGTCGGATTCCGATGAAGCCAATTCTCGATACTTTGTGACCGGCAAGCTTCCAGTTGCTATTCCGATCGAGTTTTCCAGACTTATTGGACTCGGATCCAAAATTTCACCACTTTTTACGATTTCTCGATTTTGGTAATTTTCCCTAGTGGTACCCTAGGGAAATCCGTAAAAAATTCGTCGGATTCCGACGAAGCCAGTTCTCGATGCATTGTGACCGGCAAACTTCCAGTAGCTATTCCGATCGAGTTTTCCCCGAATTATTGGACTCGGATCCAAATTTCACGATTTCTCGATTTTTGGTGATTTTTCCTAGTGGTACCCCTAGGGAAATCCGTAAAAATTCGTCGGATTCCGACGAAGCCACTTCTCGATGCGTTGTGACCGGCAAGCTTCCAGTTGCTATTCCGATCGAGTTTCCCCCAATTATTGGACTCTGATAAAAAATTTCACCACTTTTTACGATTTCTCGATTTTGGTGATTTTCCCTAGTGGTACCCCTAGGGAAATCCGTAAAAATTCGTCGGATTCCGACGAAGCAAATTCTCGATACTTTGTGACCGGCAAGCTTCCAGTTGCTATTCCGATCGCGTTTTCCAGACTTATTGGACTCGGATCCAAAATTTCACCACTTTTTACGATTTCTCGATTTTGGTAATTTTCCCTAGTGGTACCCCTAGGGAAATCCGTAAAAACTCGTCGGATTCCGACGAAGCCAATTCTCAATGCATTGTGACCGGCAAGCTTCCAATAGCTATTCCGATCGAGTTTTCCCGAATTATTGGACTCGGATTCAAAATTTCACCACTTTTTACGATTTCTCGATTTTGGTGATTTTCCCTTGTGGTACCCTTAGGAAATCCGTAAAAATTCGTCGGATTCCGACGGAGCCAATTCTCGATGCGTTGTGACCGGCAAGCTTCCAGTAGCTATTCCGATCGAGTTTTCCCGAATTATTGGTCTCGGATCCAAAATTTCACGATTTCTCGATTTTGGTGATTTTTCCTAGTGGTACCCCTAGGGAAATCCGTAAAAATTCGTCGGATTTCGACGAAGCCAATTCTCGATGCGTTGTGCCTTGCAAGCTTCCAGTGGCTATTCCGATCGAGTTTTCCCAAATTATTGGACTCGAATCCAAAATTTCACCACTTTTTACGATTTCTCGATTTTGGTGATTTTTCCTGGTGGTACCCCTAGGAAAATCCGTAAAAATTCGTCGGATTTCGACGAAGCCAATTCTCGATGCGTTGTGACCGGCAAGCTTCCAGTAGCTATTCCGATCGAGTTTTCCCGAATTATTGGACTCGGATCCAAAATTTCACGATTTCTCGATTTTGGTGATTTTCCCTAGTGGTACCCCTAGAGAAATCCGTAAAAATTCGTCGGATTCCGATGAAGCCAATTCTCGATGCGTTGTGACCGGCAAGCTTCCAGTAGCTATTCCGATCGAGTTTTCCCGACCTATATGACTCGGATACAAAATTTCACCACTTTTTACGATTTCTCGATTTTGGTGATTTTTCCTGGTGGTACCCCTAGGGAAATTCGTAAAAATTCGTCGGATTTCTACGAATACAATTCTCGACGCGTTGTGACCGGCAAGCTTCCAGTAGCTATTCCGATCGAGTTTTCCCGAATTATTGGACTCGAATCCAAAATTTCACGATTTCTCGATTTTGGTGATTTTCCCTAGTGGTACCCCTAGAGAAATCCGTAAAAATTCGTCGGATTCCGACGAAGCCAATTCTCGATGCATTGTGACCGGCAAGCTTCCAGTAGCTATTCCGATCGAGTTTTCCCAAATTATTGGACTCGGATCTAAAATTTCACCACTTTTTACGATTTCTCGAATTTGTTGATTTTCGCTAGTGGTACCCCTAGGGAAATCCGTAAAAATTCGTCGAATTCCGAGGAAGCCAATTCTCGATGCGTTGTGACCGACAAGCTTCCAGTAGCTATTCCGATCGAGTTTTCCCGAATTATTGGACTCGGATCCAAAATTTCACCACTTTTTACGATTTCTCGAATTTGTTGATTTTCGCTAGTGGTACCCCTAGGGAAATCCGTAAAAATTCGTCGAATTCCGAGGAAGCCAATTCTCGATGCGTTGTGACCGGCAAGCTTCCAGTAGCTATTCCGATCGAGTTTTCTCGAATTATTGGACTCGGATCCAAAATTTCACCACTTTTTACGATTTCTCGAATTTGTTGATTTTCGCTAGTGGTACCCCTAGGGAAATCCGTAAAAATTCGTCGAATTCCGAGGAAGCCAATTCTCGATGCGTTGTGACCGGCAAGCTTCCAGTAGCTATTCCGATCGAGTTTTTCCGAATTATTGGACTCGGATCCAAAATTTCACGATTTCTCGATTTTGGTGATTTTTCCCAGTGGTACCCCTAGGGAAATCCGTAAAAATTCGTCGGATTTCGACGAAGCCAATTCTCGATGCGTTGTGCCTTGCAAGCTTCCAGTGGCTATACCGATCGAGTTTTCCCGAATTATTGGACTAGGATCCAAAATTTCACCACTTTTTACGATTTCTCGATTTTGGTGATTTTCCCTAGTGGTACCCCTAGGGAAATCCGTAAAAATTCGTCGGATTTCGACGAAGCCAATTCTCGATACTTTGTTACCGGGAAGCTACCAGTTGCTATTCCGATCGAGTTTTCCAGACTTATTGGACCCGGATCAAAAATTTCACCACTTTTTACGATTTCTCGATTTTGGTAATTTTTCCTAGTGGTACCCCTAGGGAAATCCGTAAAAATTCATCGGATTCCGACGAAGCCAATTCTCGATGCATTGTGACCGGCAAGTTTCCAATAACTATTCCGATCGAGTTTTCCCGAATTATTGGACTCGGATCCAAAATTTCATCACTTTTTACGATTTCTCGATTTTGGTGATTTTCCCTAGTGGTACCCTTACGAAAATCCGTAAAAATTCGTCGGATTCCGACGAAGCCAATTCTCGATGCGTTGTGACCGGCAAGCTTCCAGTAGCTATTGCGATCGAGTTTTTCCGAATTATTGGACTCGGATCCAAAATTTCACCACTTTTTACGATTTCTCGATTTTGGTGATTTTCCCTTGTGGTACCCCTAGGGAAATCCGTAAAAATTCGGATTCCGACGAAGCCAATTCTCGATGCGTTGTGACGGGCGAGCGTTCAGTAGCTATTCCGATCGAGTTTTCCCGAATTATTGGACTCGGATCCAAAATTTCACGATTTCTCTATTTTGGTGATTTTCCCTAGTGGCACCCCTTGGGAAATCCGTAAAAATTCGTCGTATTCCAACGAAGCCAATTCTCGATGCGTTGTGACCGGCAAGCTTCCAGTAGCTATTCCGATCGAGTTTTCCCGAATTATTGGACTCGAATCCAAAATTTCACCACTTTTTATGATTTCTCGATTTTGGTGATTTTCCCTGGTGGTACCCCTAGGAAAATCCGTAAAAATTCGTCGGATTTCGACGAAGCCAATTCTCGATGCGTTGTGACCGGCAAGCTTCCAGTAGCTATTCCGATCGAATTTTCCCGAATTATTGGACTCGGATCCAAAATTTCACGATTTCTCGATTTTGGTGATTTTCCCTAGTGGTACCCCTAGAGAAATCCGTAAAAATTCGTCGGATTCCGACGAAGCCAATTCTCGATGCGTTGTGACCGGCAAGCTTCCAGTAGCTATTCCGATCGAGTTTTCCCGACTTATTGGACTCGGATACAAAATTTCACCACTTTTTACGATTTATCGATTTTGGTGATTTTCCATAATGGTACCCCTAGGGAAATCCGTAAAAATTCGTCGGATTTCTACGAAGCCAATTCTCGATGCGTTGTGACCGGCAAGCTTCCAGTAGCTATTCCGATCGAGTTTTCCCGAATTATTGGACTCGGATCCAAAATTTCACGATTTCTCGATTTTGGTGATTTTCCCTAGTGGTACCCCTAGAGAAATCCGTAAAAATTCGTCGGATTCCGACGTAGCCAATTCTCGATGCGTTGTGACCGGCAAGCTTCCAGTAGCTATTCCGATCGAGTTTTCCTGAATTATTGGACTCGGATCAAAAATTTCACGATTTCTCTATTTTGGTGATTTTCCCTAGTGGCACCCCTTGGGAAATCCGTAAAAATTCGTCGGATTTCGACGAAACCAATTCTCGATGCGTTGTGACCGGCAAGCTTCCAGTAGCTATTCCGATCGAGTTTTCCCGAATTATTAGACTCGGATCTAACTTTTTACGATTTCTCGATTTTGGTGATTTCCCCTAGTGGTACCCCTAGGGAAATTAGTAAAAATTCGTCGGATTAAGACGAAACCAATTCTCGATGCGTTGTGACCGGCAAGCGTCCAGAAGTTATTCCGATCGAGTTTTCCCGAATTATTGGACTCGGATCCAAAATTTCACGATTTCTCGATTTTGGTAATTTTCCCTAGTGGTACCCCTAGGGAAATCCGTAAAAATTCGTAGGATTCCGACGAAACCAATTCTCGATGCGTTGTAACCGGCAGGCTTCTAGTTGCTATTCCGATCGAGTTTTCCCAAATTATTGGGCTCGGATCCAAAATTTCACCACTTTTTACGATTTCTCGATTTTGGTGATTTTCCCTATTGGTACCCCGAGGGAAATCTGTAAAAATTCGTCGGATTCGGACGAAGCCAATTCTCGATGTGTTGTGACCGGCAAGCTTCCAGTAGCTATTTCGATCGAGTTTTCCCGAATTATTGGACTCGGATCAAAAATTTCACGATTTCTCGATTTTGGTGATTTTACCTAGTGGTACCCCTAGGAAAATCCGTAAAAATTCGTCGTATTCCGACGAAATTAATTCTCGATGCATTGTGACTGGCAAGCTTCATGTAGCTATTCCGATAGAGTTTTTCCGAATTATTGGACTCGGATCCAAAATTTCACCACTTTTTACGATTTCTCGATTTTAGTGATTTTCCCTAGTGGTACCCCTAGGGAAATCCGTAAAAATTCGTCGGATTTCGAAGAAGCCAATTCTTGATGCGTTGTGACCGGCAAGCTTCCAGTAGCTATTCCGATCGAGTTTTCCCGAATTATTGGACTCGGATCGAAAATTTCACCACTTTTTACGATTTCTCGATTTCGGTGATTTTCCCTAGTGGTACCCCTAGGGAAATCCGTAAAAATTCATCGGATTCCGAAGAAGCCAATTCTTGATGCGTTGTGGCCGGCAAGCTTCCAGTAGCTATTCCGATCGAGTTTTCCCGAATTATTGGACTCGGATCCAAAATTTCACGATTTCTCGATTTTGGTGATTTTCCCTAGTGGTACCCCTAGGAAAATCCGTAAAAATTCGTCGGATTCCGATGAAGCAAATTCTTTATGCGTTGTGATCGGCAAGCTTCCTGTAACTATTCCGATAGAGTTTTCCCGAATTATTGGACTCGGATCAAAAATTTCACCACTTTTTAGGATTTCTAGATTTTGGTGATTTTCCCTGGTGGTACCCGTAGGGAAATCCGTAAAAATTCGTCGCATTCCGACGAATCCAATTCTCGATGCGTTGTGATCGGCAAGCTTCCAGTAGCTATTTCGATCGAGTTTTCCCGAATTATTGGATTCGGATCAAAAATTTCACCACTTTTTACGAGTTCTCGATTTTGGTGATTTTCCCTAGTGGTACCCCTAGGTAAATCCGTAAAAATTCGTCGGATTTCGACGAAACCAATTCTCAATGTGTTGTGACTGGCAAGCTTCCAGTAGCTATTCCGATCGAGTTTTCCCGAATTATTGGACTCGGATCCAAAATTTCACCACTTTTTACGATTTCTCGATTTTGGTGATTTTCACTAGTGGTACCCCTAGGGAAATCCGTAAAAATTCGTCCGATTTCGACGAAGCCAATTCTCGATGCGTTGTGACCGGCAAGCTTCCAGTAGCTATTCCGATCGAGTTTTCCCGAATTATTGGACTCGGATCCAACTTTTTATGATTTCTCGATTTTGGTGATTTTTCCTAGTGGTACCCCTAGGAAAATCCGTAAAAATTCGTCGGATTCCGAAGAAGCCAATTCTCGATGTGTTGTGACCGGCAAGCTTCTAGTAGCTATTCCGATCGAGTTTTCCCAAATTATTGGACTCGGATCACAAATTTCACCACTTTTTACGATTTCTCGATTTTTGTGATTTTCCCTAGTGGTACCCCTAGGGAAATCCGTGAAAATTTATCGGATTCCGACGAAGCCAATTCTCGATGCGTTGTGACCGGCAAGCTTCCAGTAGCTATTCCGATCGAGTTTTTCCGATTTATTGGACTCGGATCCAAAATTTCACCACTTTTTACGATTTCTCGATTTTGGTGATTTTCCCTATTGGTACCCCTAGGAAAATCCGTAAAAATTCGTCGGATTCTGACGAAGCCAATTCACGATGCGTTGTGACCGGCAAGCTTCCAGAAGCTATTTCGATCGAGTTTTCCCGAATTATTGGACTCGGATCCAAAATTTCACGATTTCTCGATTTTCGTGATTTTCCCTAGTAGTACCCCTAGGGAAATCCGTAAAAATTCGTCGGATTCTGACGAAGCCAATTCTCGATGCGTTGTGACCGGCAAGCTTCCAATAGCTATTCCGATCGAGTTTTCCCGAATTATTGGACTCGGATCAAAAATTTCACGATTTCTCGATTTTGGTGATTTTCCCTAATGGTACCCCTAGGGAAATCCGTAAAAATTCGTCGGATTCCGACGAAGCCAATTCTCGATGCGTTGTGACCGGTAAGCTTCCAGTAGCTATTCCGATCGAGTTTTCCCGAATTATTGGACTCGGATCCAAAATTTCACGATTTCTCGATTTTGGTGATTTTTCCTAGTGGTACCCCTAGGGAAATCCGTAAAAATTCGTCGGATTCCGACGAATAAAATTCTCGATGCGTTGTGACCGGTAAGCTTCCAGTTGCTATTCCGATCGAGTTTTCCCGAATTATTGGACTCAGATCCAAAATTTCACCACTTTTTACGATTTATCGATTTTTGTGATTATCCATAGTGGTACCCCTAGGGAAATCCGTAAAAATTCGTCGGATTTCGACGAAGCCAATTCTCGATGTGTTGTGACCGGCAAGCTTCCAGTAATTATTCCGATCGAGTTTTCCCAAATTATTGGGCTCGGATCAAAAATTTCACCACTTTTTACGATTTCTCGATTTTGGTGATTTTCCCTAGTGGTACCCCTAGGGAAATCCGTAAAAATTCGTCGGATTCTGACGAAGCAAATTCTCGATGCGTTGTGACCGGCAAGCTTCCAGTAGCTATTCCGATCGAGTTTTCCTGAATTATTGGACTCGGATCCAAAATTTCACGATTTCTCGATTTTGGTGATTTTCCCTAGTAGTACCCCTTGGGAAATCCGTAAAAATTCGTCGGATTCCGACGAAGCCAATTCTCGATGCGTTGTGACCGGCAAGCTTCCAGTAGCTATTCCGATCGAGTTTTCCCGAATTATTGGACTCGGATCCAAAATTTCACCACTTTTTACGATTTCTCGATTTTGGTGATTTTCCCTAATGGTACCCCTAGGGAAATCCGTAAAAATTTGTCGGATGCCGACGAAGCCAATTCTCGATGTGTTGTGACCGGCAAGCTTCCAGTAACTATTCCGATCGAGTTTTCCCAAATTATTGGACTCGGATCAAAAATTTCATCACTTTTTACGATTTCTCGATTTTGGTGATTTTTTCTAGTGGTACCGCTACGGAAATGTGTAAAAATTCGTCGGATTCCGACGAAGCCAATTCTCGATGCGTTGTGACCGGCAAGCTTCCAGTAGCTATTCCGATCGAGTTTTCCCGAATTATTGGACTTGGATCCAAAATTTCACCACTTTTTACGATTTCTCGATTTTGGTGATTTTCCCTAGTGGTACCCCTAGGAAAATCCGTAAAAATTCGTCGTATTCCGATGAAGCATATTCTCGATGCGTTGTGACCGGCAAGCTTCCAGTAGCTAATCCGAACGAGTTTTCCCGAATTATTGGACTCGGATCCAAAATTTCAACACTTTTTACGATTTCTCGATTTTGGTAATTTTCCCTGGTGGTACCCCTAGGGAAATCCGTAAAAATTGCTCGGATTCCAACGAAGCCAATTCTCGATGCGTTGTAACCGGCAAGCTTACAGTAGCTATTCCAATCGAGTTTTCCCGAATTATTGGACTCGGATCCAAAATTTCACGATTTCTTGATTTTGGTGATTTTCCCTAGGGGTACCACTAGGAAAATCCGTAAAAATTCGTCGGATTCCGACGAAGCCAATTCTTGATGCGTTGTTACCGGCAAGCTTCCAATAGATATTCCGATCGAGTTTTCCCGAATTATTGGACTCGGATCCAAAATTTTAACGATTTCTCGATTTTGGTGATTTTCCCTAGTAGTACCCCTAGGAAAATCCGTAAAAATTCGTCGTATTCCGACGAAGCATATTCTCGATGCATTGTGACCGGCAAGCTTGCAGTAGCTATTCCGAACGAGTTTTCCCGAATTATTGGACTCGGATCCAAAATTTCACCACTTTTTACGATTTCTCGATTTTGGTGATTTTCCATATTGGTACCCCTAGGAAAATCCGTAAAAATTCGTCGGATTCTGACGAAGCCAATTCTCGATGCGTTGTGACCGGCAAGCTTCCAGTAGCTATTTCGACCGAGTTTTTCCGAATTATTGGACTCGGATCCAAAATTTCACGATTTCTGGATTTTGGTGATTTTTCCTAGGGGTACCACTAGGGAAATCCGTAAAAATTCGTCGGATTCCGACGAAGCCAATTCTCGATGCGTTGTGACCGGCAAGCTTCCAGTAGCTATTCCGATTGAGTTTTCCCGAATTATTGGACTCGGATCCAAAATTTCACGATTTCTCGATTTTGGTGATTTTCCCTAGTACTACCCCTAGGGTAATCCGTAAAAATTCGTCGGATTCCGACGAAACCTATTCTCGATGCGTTGTGACCGGCAAGCTTCCAGTAGCTATTCCGATCGAGTTTTTTCGAATTATTGGACTCGGATCCAAAATTTCACGATTTCTCGATTTTGGTGATTTTTCCTAGTAGTACCCCTACAGAAATCCGTAAAAATTCGTCGGATTCCGACGAAGCCAATTCTCGATGCGTTGTGACCGGCAAGCTTCCAGTAGCTATTCCGATCGAGTTTTCCCGAATTATTGGACTCGGATCCAAAATTTAAAGATTTCTCGATTTTGGTGATTTTCCCTAGTGGTACCCCTAGAGAAATCCGTAAAAATTCATCGCATTCCGACGAAGCCAATTCTCGATGCGTTGTGACCGGCAAGCTTCCAGTAGCTATTCCGATCGAGTTTTCCCGAATTATTGGACTCGGATTAAAAATTTCACGATTTATCGATTTTGGTGATTTTCCCTAGTGGTACCCCTAGGGAAATCCGTAAAAATTCGTCGGATTTCGACCAAGCCAATTCTCGATGCGTTGTGACGGGCAAGCTTCTAGTAGCTATTCCGATCGAGTTTTCCCGAATTATTGGACTCGGATCTAACTTTTTACGATTTCTCGATTTTGGTGATTTTCCCTAGTGGTACCCCTAGGGAAATCCGTAAAAATTCGTCGGATTTCGACGAAGCCAATTGTCGATGTGTTTTGACCGGCAAGCTTCCAGTAGCTATTCCGATCGAGTTTTCCCGAATTATTTGACTCAGAATAAAAAATTCACCACTTTTTACGATTTCTCGATTTTGGTGATTTTCCCTAGTGGTACTCCTAGGGAAATCCGTAAAAATTCGTCGGATTCCGACGAAGCCAATTCTCGATGTGTTGTGACCGACAAGCTTCTAGTAACTATTCCGATCCAGTTTTTCCGAATTATTGGACACGGATCATAAAATTCACCACTTTTTACGATTTCTCGATTTTGGTGATTTTCCCTAGTGGTACCCCTAGGGAAATCCGTAAAAATTCGTCGGATTCCAACGAAGCCAATTCTCGATGCGTTGTGACCGGCAAGCTTCCAGTAGCTATTCCGATCGAGTTTTCCCGAATTATTGGACTCGGATCCAAAATTTCACCACTTTTTACGATTTCTCGATTTTGATGATTTTTCCTAATGGTACCCCTAGGGAAATCCGTAAAAATTCGTCGGATTCCGACGAAGCCAATTCTCGATGTGTTGTGACCGACAAGCTTCTAGTAACTATTCCAATCGAGTTTTCCCGAATTGTTGGACTCGGATAAAAAATTTCACCACTTTTTACGATTTCTTGATTTTGGTGATTTTCCCTAGTGGTACCCCTAGGGAAATCCGTAAAAATTCGTCGGATTTCGACGAAGCCAATTCTCGATGCGTTGTGACCGGCAAGCTTCCAGTAGCTATTCCGATCGAGTTTTCCCGAATTATTGGACTCGGATCCAAAATTTTACCGCTTTTTAGGATTTCTCGATTTTGGTGATTTTCCCTAGTGGTACCCCTAGGGAAATCCGTAAAAATTCGTCGGATTCCGACGAAGCCAATTCTCGATGCGTTGTGACCGGTAAGCTTCCGATAGCTATTCCGATCGAGTTTTCCCGAATTATTGGACTCGGATCCAAAATTTCACCACTTTTTACGATTTCTCGATTTTGGTGATTTTCCCTTGTGGTACCCCTAGGGAAATCCGTAAAAATTTGTCGGATTCCGACGAAGCCAATTCTCGATGCGTTGTGACTGGCAAGCTTCCAGTAGTTATTCCCATTGAGTTTTTTCGAATTATTGGACTCGGATCCAAAATTTCACCACTTTTTAGGATTTCTCGATTTTGGTGATTTTCCCTAGTGGTACACCTAGGGAAATCCATAAAAATTCGTTGAATTCCGACGAAGCCAATTCTCGATGCGTTTTGACCGGCAAGCTTCCAGCAGCTATTCCGATCGAGTTTTCCTGAATTATTGGACTCGGATCAAAAATTTCACGATTTATCGATTTTGGTGATTTTCCCTAGTGGTACCCCTAGGGAAATCCGTAAAAATTCGTCGGATTTCGACGAAGCAAATTCTCGATGCGTTGTGACCGGAAAGCTTCCAGTAGCTATTCCGATAGAGTTTTCCCGAATTATTGGACTCGGATCAAAAATTTCATGATTTATCGATTTTGGTGATTTTCCCTAGTGGTACCCCTAGGGAAATCCGTAAAAATTTGTCGGATTCCGACGAAGCCAATTCTCGATGCGTTGTGACTGGCAAGCTTCCCATTGAGTTTTTTCGAATTATTGGACTCGGATCCAAAATTTCACCACTTTTTAGGATTTCTCGATTTTGGTGATTTTCCCTAGTGGTACCTCTAGGGAAATCCGTAAAAATTCGTCGTATTCCGACGAAACCAATTCTCGATGCGTTGTGACCGGCAAGCTTCCAGTAGCTATTCCGATCGAGTTTTCCCGAATTATTGTACTCAGATCAAAAATTTCATCACTTTTTACGATTTCTCGATTTTGGTGATTTTTCCTAGTGGTACCCCTAGGAAAATCCGTAAAAATTCGTCGTATTCCGACGAAGCATATTCTCGATGCGTTGTGACCTGCAAGCTTCCAGTAGCTATTCCGAACGAGTTTTCCCGAATTATTGGACTCGGATCCAAAATTTCACCACTTTTTACGATTTCTCGATTTTGGTTATTTTCCCTGGTGGTACCCCTAGGGAAATCAGTAAAAATTCCTCGGATTCCAACGAAGCCAATTCTCGATGCGTTGTGACCGGCAAGCTTCCAGTAGCTATTCCGATCGAGTTTTCCCGAATTATTGGACTCGGATCCAAAATTTCACCACTTTTTACGATTTCTCGATTTTGGTGATTTTTCCTATTGGTACCCCTAGGGAAATCCGTAAAAATTCGTCGGATTCTGACGAAGCCAATTCTCGATGCGTTGTGACCGGCAAGCTTCCAGTAGCTATTCCGACCGAGTTTTCCCGAATTATTGGACTCGGATCAAAAATTTTACCACTTTTTACGATTTCTCGATTTTGGTGATTTTCCCTAGTGGTACCCTTAGGGAAATTCGTAAAAATTCGTCGGATTTCGACGAAGCCAATTCTCGATGCGTTGTGATCAGCAAGCTTCCAGTAGCAATTCCGATCGAGTTTTCCCGAATTTTTGGACTCTGATCCAAAATTTCACGATTTCTCGATTTTGGTGATTTTCCCTATTGGTACCCCTAGGGAAATCCGTAAAAATTCGTCGGATTCCGACGAAGCCAATTCTCGATGCATTGTGACCGGCAAGCTTCCAGTAGCTATTCCGACCGAGTTTTCCCGAATTATTGGTCTCGGATCCAAAATTTCACGATTTCTCGATTTTGGTGATTTTCCCTAGTGGTACCCCTAGGGAAATCCGTAAAAATTCTTCGGATTTCGACGAAGCAAATTCTCGATGCATTGTGACCGGCAAGCTTCCAGTAGCTATTACGATCGAGTTTTCCCGAATTATTTGACTCGGATCCAAAATTTCACCGCTTTTTAGGATTTCTCGATTTTGGTGATTTTCCCTAGTGGTACCCCTAAGTAAATCCGTAAAAATTCGTCGGATTCCGACGAAGCCAATTCTCAATGCGTTGTGACCGGCAAGCTTCCAGTAGCTATTCCGATCGAGTATTCCTGAATTATTGGTCTCGGATCAAAAATTTCACCATTTCTCGATTTTGGTGATTTTTCCTAGTGGTACCCCTAGGGAAATCCGTAAAAATTCGTCGGATTCCGACGAAGCCAATTTTTGATTCGTTGTGACCGGCAAGCTTCTAGTAGCTATTCCGATCGAGTTTTCCCAAATTATTGGACTCGGATCCAAAATTTTATCACTTTTTACGATTTCTCGATTTTGGTGATTTTCCCTAGTTGTACCCCTAAGGAATTCCGTAAAAATTCATCGGATTCCGACGAAGTCAATTCTCGATGCGTTGTGATCGGCAAGCTTCCAGTAGCTATTCCGATCGAGTTTTCCCGAATTATTGGACTCGGATCCAAAATTTCACCACTTTTTACCATTTCTCGATTTTGGTGATTTTCCCTAGTGGTACCCCTAGGGAAATCCGTAAAGATTCGTCGGATTCCGACGAAGCCAATTCTCGATGCGTTGTGACCGGCAAACTTCCAGTAGCTATTCCGATCGAGTTTTCCCGAATTATTGGACTCGGATTCAAAATTTCACGATTTCTCGATTTGGGTGATTTTCCCTAGTGGTACCCCTAGGGAAATCCGTAAAAATTCGTCGAATTCCGACGAAGCCAATTTTCGATGCGTTGTGACCGGCAAGCTTCCAGTAGCTATTCCGATCGAGTTTTCCCGAATTATTGGACTCGGATAAAAAATTTTACAACTTTTTACGATTTCTCGATTTTTGTGATTTTCCCTTGTGGTACCCCTAGAGAAATCCGTAAAAATTCGTCGGATTTCGACGAAGCCAATTCTTGATGCGTTGTGACCGGCAAGCTTCCAGTAGCTATTCCGATCAAGTTTTCCCGAATTATTGGACTCGGATCCAAAATTTCACCACTTTTTACGATTTCTCGATTTTGGTGATTTTCCCTAGTGGTACCCCTAGGAAAATCCATAAAAATTCATCAGATTCCGACGAAGCCAATTCTCGATGCATTGTGACGGGCAAGCTTCCGGTAGCTATTCCGATCGAGTTTTTCCAAATTATTGGACTCGGATCCAAAATTTCACGATTTCTCGATTTTTGTGATTTTCCCTAGTGGTACCCCTAGGGAAATCCGTAAAAGTTTATCGGATTCCGACGAATCCAATTCTCGATGCGTTGTGACTGGCAAGCTTCTAGTATCTATTCTGATCTAGTTTTCCCGAATTATTGGACTCGGATTCTAAATTTCACCACTTTTTAGGATTTCTCGATTTTAGTGATTTTCCCTAGTGGTACCCCTAGGGAAATCCGTAAAAATTCGTCGGATTCCGACGAAGCAAATTCTCGATGCGTTGTGACCGGCAATCTTCCAGTAGCTATTCCGATCGAGTTTTCCCGAATTATTGGACTCGGATCCAAAATTTCACGATTTCTCGATTTTGGTGATTTTCCCTAGTGGTACCCCTAGGGAAATCCGTAAAAATTCGTCGGATTCCGACGAAGCCAATTCTCGATGCGTTGTGACCGGCAAGCTTCCAGTAGCTATTCCGATCGAGTTTTCCCGAATTATTGGACTCGGATCCAAAATTTCACCACTTTTTACGATTTCTCGATTTTGGTGATTTTCCCTAGTGGTACCCCTAGGAAAATCCGTAAAAATTCGTCGGATTCCGACGAAGCCAATTCTCGATGCGTTGTGACGGGAAAGCTTCCGGTAGCTATTCCGATCGAGTTTTCCCGAATTATTAGACTCGTATCCAAAATTTCACGATTTCTCGATTTTTGTGATTTTCCCTAGTGGTACCCCTAGGGAAATCCGTAAAAGTTTGTCGGATTCCGACGAAGCCAATTCTCGATGCGTTGTGACTGGCAAGCTTCCAGTATCTATTCCGATCGAGTTTTCCCGAATTATTGGACTCGGATCCAAAATTTCACCACTTTTTAGGATTTCTCGATTTTGGTGATTTTTCCTAGTGGTACCCCTAGGGAAATCCGTAAAAATTCGTCGGATTCCGACGAAGCCAATTCTCAATGCGTTGTGACCGGCAAGCTTCCAGTAGCTATTCCGATCGAGTTTTCCCGAATTATTGGACTCGGGTCCAAAATTTCACCACTTTTTACGATTTCTCGATTTTGGTGATTTTCCCTAGTGGTACCCCTAGGGAAATCCGTAAAAATTCGTCGGATTCCGACAAAGCCAATTCTCGATGTGTTGTGACCGGCAAGCTTCTAGTAGCTATTCCGATCGAGTTTTCCCAAATTATTGGACTCGGATCACAAATTTCACCACTTTTTACGATTTGTCGATTTTTGTGATTTTCCCTAGTGGTACCCCTAGGGAAATCCGTGAAAATTTGTCGGATTCCGACGAAGCCAATTCTCAATGCGTTGTGACCGGCAAGCTTCCTGTATCTATTCCGATCGAGTTTTCTCAAATTATTGGACTCGGATCCAAAATTTCACCACTTTTTACGATTTCTCGATTTTGGTGATTTTCCCTAGTGGTACCCCTAGGGAAATCCGTAAAAATTCGTCGGATTCCGACAAAGCCAATTCTCGATGCGTTGTGACCGGCAAGCTTCCAGTAGCTATTCCGATCGAGTTTTCCCGAATTATTGGACTCGGATCCAAAATTTCACCACTTTTTACGATTTCTCGATTTTGGTGATTTTCCCTAGTGGTACCCCTAGGGAAATCCATAAAAATTCGTCGGATTCCGACGAAGACAATTCTCGATGTGTTGTGACCGGCAAGCTTCCAGTAACTATTCCGATCCAGTTTTCCCGAATTATTGGACTCGGATCATAAAATTCACCACTTTTTACGATTTCTCGATTTTGTTGATTTTCCCTAGTGGTACCCCTAGGGAAATCCGTAAAAATTTATCGGATTCCGACGAAGCCAATTCTCGATGCGTTGTGACCGGCAAGCTTCCAGTAGCTATTCCGATCGATTTTTCCTGAATTATTGGACTCGGATCCAAAATTTCACCACTTTTTACGATTTCTCGATTTTGGTGATTTTCCCTAGTGGTACCACTAGGGAAATCCGTAAAAATTCGTCGTATTCCGACGAAGCCAATTCGCGATGCGTTGTGACCGGCAAGATTCCAGTAGCTATTCCGATCGAGTTTTCCCGAATTATTGGACTCGGATCCAAAATTTCACCACTTTTTACGTTTACTCGATTTTTGTGATTTTCCCTGGTTGTACCCCTAGGAAAATCCGTAAAAAATCATCGGATTCCGACGAAGCCAATTCTCGATGCGTTGTGAACGGCAAGCTTCCAGTAGCTATTCCGATCGAGTTTTCCCGAATTATTGGGCTCGGATCCAAAATTTCACCACTTTTTACGATTTCTCGATTTTGGTGATTTTCCCTATTGGTACCCCGAGGGAAATCTGTAAAAATTCGTCGGATTCGGACGAAGCCAATTCTCGATTTATTGTGACCGGCAAGCTTCCAGTAGCTATTTCGATCAAGTTTTCCCGAATTATTGGACTCGGATCCAAAATTTCACGATTTCTCGATTTTGGTGACTTTCCCTAGTGGTACCCCTAGGTAAATCCGTAAAAATTCGTCGTATTCCGACGAAATCAATTCTCGATGCGTTGTGACCGGCAAGCTTCATGTAGCTATTCCGATAGAGTTTTTCCGAATTATTGGACTCGGATCCAAAATTTCACCACTTTTTACGATTTCTCGATTTTGGTGATTTTCCCAAGTGGTACCCCTAGGGAAATCCGTAAAAATTCATCGGATTCCGAAGAAGCCAATTCTTGATGCGTTGTGACCGGTAAGCTTCCAGTAGCTATTCCGATCGACTTTTCCCGAATTATTGGACTCGGATCCAAAATTTCACCACTTTTTACGATTTCTCGATTTCGGTGATTTTCCCTAGTGGTACCCCTAGGAAAATCCGTAAAAATTCGTCGGATTCCGAAGAAGCCAATTCTTGATGCGTTGTGGCCGGCAAGCTTCCAGTAGCTATCCCGATCGAGTTTTCCCGAATTATTGGACTCGGATCCAAAATTTCACCACTTTTTACGATTTATCGATTTTGGTGATTTTCCCTAGTGGTACCCTTAGGAAAATCGGTAAAAATTCGTCGGATTTCGACGAAGCCAATTCTCAATGCGTTGTGACCGATAAGCTTCCAGTAGCTATTTCGATCGAGTTTTCTCAAATTTTTGGACACGGATCCAAATTTTTACGATTTCTCGATTTTGGTGATTTTTCCTAGTGGTACCCCTAAGGAAATCCGTAAAAATTCGTCGGATTCCGACGAAACCAATTCTCGATGTGTTGTGACCGGCAAGCTTCCAGTAGCTATTCCGATCGAGTTTTCCCGAATTATTGGACTCGGATCCAAAATTTCACGAATTCTCGATTTTGGTGATTTTCCCTAGTGGTACCCCTAGGGAAATCCGTAAAAATTCGTCGGATTCCGATGAAACAAATTCTCGATGCGTTGTGACCGGCAAGCTTCCTGTAGCTATTCCGATAGAGTTTTCCCGAATTATTGGACTCGGATAAAAAATTTCACCACTTTTTACGAGTTCTCGATTTTGGTGATTTTCCCTAGTGGTACCCGTAGGTAAATCCGTAAAAATTCGTCGGATGTCGACGAAGACAATTCTCGATGCGTTGTGACCGGCAAGCTTCCAGTATCTATTCCGATCGAGTTTTCACGAATTATTGGACTCGGATCCAAAATTTCACCACTTTTTAGGATTTCTCGATTTTTGTGATTTTCCCTAGTGGTACCCCTAGGGAAATCCGTAAAAATTCGTCGGATTCCGACGAAGCCAATTCTCGATGCGTTGTGACCGGCAAGCTTCCAGTAGCTATTCAGATCGAGTTTTCCCGAATTATTGGACTCGGATCCAAAATTTCACGATTTCTCGATTTTGGTGATTTTCCCTAGTGGTACCCCTAGGGAAATCCGTAAAAATTCGTCGGATTTCGACGAAGCCAATTTTTGATGCGTTCTGACCGGCAAGCTTCCAGTAGCTATTCCGATCGAGTTTTCCCAAATTATTGGACTCGGATCAAAAATTTTACCACTTTTTACGATTTCTCGATTTTGGTGATTTTCCCTAGTAGTACCCCTAGGGAAATCCGTAAAAATTCGTCGGATTCCGACGAAACCAATTCTCGATGCGTTGTGACCGGCAAGCTTCCAGTAGCTATTCCGATCGAGTTTTCCCGAATTATTGGACTCGGATCAAAAATTTCACCACTTTTTACGATTTCTCGATTTTGGTGATTTTCCCTAGTGGTACCCCTAGGAAAATCCGTAAAAATTCGTAGGATTCTGACGAAGCCAATTCTTGATGCGTTGTGACGGGCAAGCTTCCGGTAGCTATTCCGATCGAGTTTTTCCGAATTATTGGACTCGGATCCAAAATTTCACGATTTCTCGATTTTTGTGATTATCCCTAGTGGTACACCTAGGGAAATCCGTAAAAGTTTGTCGGATTCCGACTAAACCAATTCTCGATGCGTTGTGACCGGCAAGCTTCCAGTATCTATTCCGATCGAGTTTTCACGAATTATTGGACTCGGATCCAAAATTTCACCACTTTTTAGGATTTCTCGATTTTGGTGATTTTCCCTAGTGGTACCCCTAGGAAAATCAGTAAAAATTCGTCGGATTCCGACGAAGCCAATTCTCGATGCGTTATGACCGGCAAGCTTCCAGTAGCTATTCCGATCGAGTTTTCCCGAATTATTGGACTCGGATCCAAAATTTCACGATTTCTCGATTTTGGTGATTTTCCCTAGTGGTACCCCTAGGGAAATCCGTAAAAATTAGTCGGATTCCGACGAAGCCAATTTTCTATGCGTTGTGACCGGCAAGCTTCTAGTAGCTATTCCGATCGAGTTTTCCCGAATTATTGGACTCGGATGCAAAATTTCACCACTTTTTACGATTTCTCGATTTTGGTGATTTTCCCTAGTGGTACCCCTAGGGAAATCCGTAAAAATTCGTCGTATTCCGACGAAGCATATTCTCGATGCGTTGTGACCGGCAAGCTTCCAGTAGATATTCCGAACGAGTTTTCCCGTATTATTGGACTCGGATCCAAAATTTCACCACTTTTTACGATTTCTCGATTTTGGTTATTTTCCCTGGTGGTACCCCTAGGGAAATCAGTAAAAATTCCTCAGATTCCAACGAAGCAAATTCTCGATGTGTTGTGACCGGCAAGCTTCCAGTAGCTATTCCGATCGAGTTTTCCCGAATTATTGGACTCGGATCCAAAATTTCACCACATTTTACGATTTCTCGATTTTGGTGATTTTTCCCATTGGTACCCCGAGGGAAATCCGTAAAAATTCGTCGGATTCTGACGAAGCTAATTCTCGATGCGTTGTGACCGGCAAGCTTCCAGTAGCTATTCCGATCGAGTTTTCCCGAATTATTGGACTCGGATCAAAAATTTTACCACTTTTTACGATTTCTCGATTTTGGTGATTTTCCCTAGTGGTACCCCTAGAGAAATCCGTAAAAATTCGTCGGATTTCGACGAAGCCAATTCTCGATGCGTTGTGACCGGCAAGCTTCCAGTAGCTATTCCGATCGAATTTTCCCAAATTATTGGACTCGGATCCAAAATTTCACCACTTTTTACGATTTCTCGATTTTGGTGATTTTTCCTAGTGGTAACCCTAGGAAAATCCGTAAAAATTCGTCGGATTCCGACGAAGACAATTCTCGATGCATTGTGACGGGCAAGCTTCCGGTAGCTATTCCGATCGAGTTTTCCCGAATTATTGGACTCGGATCCAAAATTTCACGATTTCTCGATTTTTGTGATTTTCCCTAGTGGTACCCCTAGGGAAATCCGTAAAAGTTTATCGGATTCCGAGGAAGCCAATTCTCGATGCGTTGTGACCGGCAAGCTTCCAGTATCTATTCCGATCGAGTTTTCCCGAATTATTGGACTCGGATTCTAAATTTCACCACTTTTTAGGATTTCTCGATTTTGGTGATTTTCCCTAGTGGTACCCCTAGGGAAATCCGTAAAAATTCGTCGGATTCCGACGAAGCAAATTCTCGATGCGTTGTGACTGGCAATCTTCCAGTAGCTATTCCGATCGAGTTTTCCCGAATTATTGTACTCGGATCCAAAATTTCACGTTTTCTCGATTTTTGTGATTTTCCCTAGTGGTACCCCTAGGGAAATCCGTAAAAATTCGTCGGATTCCGACGAAACCAATTTTCGATGCGTTGCGACCAGCAAGCTTCCAGTAGCTATTCCGATCGAGTTTTCCCGAATTATTTGACTCGGATCAAAAATTTTACCACTTTTTACGATTTCTCGATTTTGGTGATTTTCCCTAGTGGTAACCCTAGGGAAATGCGTAAAAATTCGTCGGATTCCGACGAAGCCAATTCTCGATGCGTTGTGATCGGCAAGCTTCCAGTAGCTATTCCGATCGAGTTTTCCCGAATTATTGGACTCGGATCCAAAATTTCACGATTTCTCGATTTTGGTGATTTTCCCTAGTGTTACCCCTAGGGAAATCCGTAAAAATTCGTCGGATTCCGACGAAGCCAATTTTCGATGCGTTGTGACCAGCAAGCTTCCAGTAGCTATTCCGATCGAGTTTTCCCAAATTATGGGACTCGGATCAAAAATTTTACCACTTTTTACGATTTCTCGATTTTGGTGATTTTCCCTAGTGGTACCCCTAGGGAAATCCGTAAAAATTCATCAAATTCCGACGAAGCCAATTCTCGATGCGTTGTGACCGGCAAGCTTCCAGTAGCTATTCCGATCGAGTTTTCCCGAATTATTGGACTCGGATCCAAAATTTCACCACTTTTTACGATTTCTCGATTTTGGAGATTTTCCCTAGTGGTACCCCTAGGAAAATCCGTAAAAATTCGTAGGATTCCGACGAAGCCAATTCTCGATGCGTTGTGACGGGCAAGCTTCCGGTAGCTATTCCGATCGAGTTTTCCCGAATTATTGGACTCGGATCCAAAATTTCACGATTTCTCGATTTTTGTGATTTTCCCTAGTGGTACCCCTAGGGAAATCCGTAAAAGTTTGTCGGATTCCGACGAAGCCAATTCTCGATGCGTTGTGACCGGCAAGCTTCCAGTATCTATTCCGATCGAGTTTTCACGAATTATTGGACTCGGATCCAAAATTTCACCACTTTTTAGGATTTCTCGATTTTGGTGATTTTTCCTAGTGGTACCCCTAGGGAAATCAGTAAAAATTCGTCGGATTCCGACGAAGCCAATTCTCGATGCGTTATGACCGGCAAGCTTCCAGTAGCTATTCCGATCGAGTTTTCCCGAATTATTGGACTCGGATCCAAAATTTCACGATTTTGGTGATTTTCCCTAGTGGTACCCCTAGGGAAATCCGTAAAAATTAGTCGGATTCCGACGAAGCCAATTTTCGATGCGTTGTGACCGGCAAGCTTCTAGTAGCTATTCCGATCGAGTTTTCCCGAATTATTGGACTCGGATCAAAAATTTTACCACTTTTTGCGATTTCTCGATTTTGGTGATTTTCCCTAGTGGTACCCCTAGGGAAATCCGTAAAAATTCGTCGGATTCCGACGAAGTCAATTCTCGATGCGTTGTGACCGGCAAGCTTCCAGTAGCTATTCCGATCGAGTTTTCCCGAATTATTGGACTCGGATCCAAAATTTCACGATTTCTCGATTTTGGTGATTTTCCCTAGTGGTACCCCTAGGGAAATCCATAAAAATTCGTCGGATTCCGACGAAGCCAATTTTCGATGCGTTGTGACCGGAAAGCTTCCAGTAGCTATTCCGATCGAGTTTTCCCAAATTATTGGACTCGGATCAAAAATTTTACCACTTTTTACGATTTCTCGATTTTGGTGATTTTCCCTAGTGGTACCCCTAGGGAAATCCGTAAAAATTCGTCAAATTCTGACGAAGCCAATTCTCGATGCGTTGTGACCGGCAAGCTTCCAGTAGCTATTCCGATCGAGTTTTCCCGAATTATTGGACTCGGATTCTAAATTTCACCACTTTTTAGGATTTCTCGATTTTGGTGATTTTCCCTAGTGGTACCCCTAGGGAAATCCGTAAAAATTCGTCGGATTCCGACGAAGCAAATTCTCGATGCGTTGTGACCGACAATCTTCCAGTAGCTATTCCGATCGAGTTTTCCCGAATTATTGGACTCGGATCCAAAATTTCACGATTTCTCGATTTTTGTGATTTTCCCTAGTGGTACCCCTAGGGAAATTCGTAAAAATTCGTCGGATTCCGACGAAACTAATTTTCGATGCGTTGCGACCGGCAAGCTTCCAGTAGCTATTCCGATCGAGTTTTCCCGAATTATTGGACTCGAATAAAAAATTTTACCACTTTTTACGATTTCTCGATTTTGGTGATTTTCCCTAGTGGTAACCCGAGGAAAATCCGTAAAAATTCGTCGGATTCCGAAGAAGCCAATTCTCGATACGTTGTGATCGGCAAGCTTCCAGTAGCTATTCCGATCGAGTTTTCCCGAATTATTGGACTCGGATCCAAAATTTCACGATTTCTCGATTTTGGTGATTTTCCCTAGTGGTACCCCTAGGGAAATCCGTAAAAATTCGTCGGATTTCGACGAAGCCAATTTTCGATGCGTTGTGACCGGCAAGCTTCCAGTAGCTATTCCGATCGAGTTTTCCCAAATTATTGGACTCGGATCAAAAATTTTACCACTTTTTACGATTTCTCGATTTTGGTGATTTTCCCTAGTGGTACCCCTAGGAAAATCCGTAAAAATTCGTCAAATTCTGACGAAGCCAATTCTCGATGCGTTGTGACCGGCAAGCTTCCAGTAGCTATTCCGATCGAGTTTTCCCGAATTATTGGACTCGGATTCTAAATTTCACCACTTTTTAGGATTTCTCGATTTTGGTGATTTTCCCTAGTGGTACCCCTAGGGAAATCCGTAAAAATTCGTCGGATTCCGACGAAGCAAATTCTCGATGCGTTGTGACCGACAATCTTCCAGTAGCTATTCCGATCGAGTTTTCCCGAATTATTGGACTCGGATCCAAAATTTCACGATTTCTCGATTTTTGTGATTTTCCCTAGTGGTACCCCTAGGGAAATTCGTAAAAATTCGTCGGATTCCGACGAAACTAATTTTCGATGCGTTGCGACCGGCAAGCTTCCAGTAGCTATTCCGATCGAGTTTTCCCGAATTATTGGACTCGAATAAAAAATTTTACCACTTTTTACGATTTCTCGATTTTGGTGATTTTCCCTAGTGGTAACCCGAGGAAAATCCGTAAAAATTCGTCGGATTCCGAAGAAGCCAATTCTCGATACGTTGTGATCGGCAAGCTTCCAGTAGCTATTCCGATCGAGTTTTCCCGAATTATTGGACTCGGATCCAAAATTTCACGATTTCTCGATTTTGGTGATTTTCCCTAGTGGTACCCCTAGGGAAATCCGTAAAAATTCGTCGGATTTCGACGAAGCCAATTTTCGATGCGTTGTGACCGGCAAGCTTCCAGTAGCTATTCCGATCGAGTTTTCCCAAATTATTAGACTCGGATCAAAAATTTTACCACTTTTTACGATTTCTCGATTTTGGTGATTTTCCCTAGTGGTACCCATAGGGAAATCCGTAAAAATTCGTCAAATTCCGACGAAGCCAATTCTCGATGCGTTGTGACCGGCAAGCTTCCAGTAGCTATTCCGATCGAGTTTTCCCGAATTATTGGACTCGGATCCAAAATTTCACCACTTTTTACGATTTCTCGATTTTGGTGATTTTCCCTAGTGGTACCCCTAGGAAAATCCGTAAAAATTCGTAGGATTCCGACGAAGCCAATTCTCGATGCGTTGTGATGGGCAAGCTTCCGGTAGCTATTCCGATCAAGTTTTCCCGAATTATTGGACTCGGATCCAAAATTTCACGATTTCTCGATTTTTGTGATTTTCCCTAGTGGTACCCCTAGGGAAATCCGTAAAAGTTTGTCGGATTCCGACGAAGCCAATTCTCGATGCGTTGTGACCGGCAAGCTTCCAGTATCTATTCCGATCGAGTTTTCACTAAATATTGGACTCGGATCCAAAATTTCACCACTTTTTAGGATTTCTCGATTTTGGTGATTTTTTCTAGTGGTACCCCTAGGGAAATCAGTAAAAATTCGTCGGATTCCGACGAAGCCAATTCTAGATGCGTTATAACCGGCAAGCTTCTAGTAGCTATTCCGATCGAGTTTTCCCGAATTATTGGACTCGGATCCAAAATTTCACGATTTTGGTGATTTTCCCTAGTGGTACCCCTAGGGAAATCCGTAAAAATTAGTCGGATTCCGACGAAGCCAATTTTCGATGCGTTGTGACCGGCAAGCTTCCAGTAGCTATTCCGATCGAGTTTTCCCGAATTATTGGACTCGGATCCAAAATTTTACCACTTTTTACGATTTCTCGATTTTGGTGATTTTTCCTAGTGGTACCCCTAGGGAAATCCGTAAAGATTCGTCGGATTCCGACGAAGCCAATTCTCGATGCGTTGTGACCGGCAAGCTTCCAGTAGCTATTCCGATCGAGTTTTCACGAATTATTGGACTCGGATCCAAAATTTCACCACTTTTTAGGATTTCTCGATTTTGGTGATTTTTCCTAGTGTTACCCCTAGGGAAATCAGTAAAAATTCGTCGGATTCCGACGAAGCCAATTCTCGATGCGTTATGACCGGCAAGCTTCCAGTAGCTATTCCGATCGAGTTTTCCCGAATTATTGGACTCGGATCCAAAATTTCACGATTTTGGTGATTTTCCCTAGTGGTACCCCTAGGGAAATCCGTAAAAATTAGTCGGATTCCGACGAAGCCAATTTTCGATGCGTTGTGACCGGCAAGCTTCTAGTAGCTATTCCGATCGAGTTTTCCCGAATTATTGGACTCGGATCAAAAATTTTACCACTTTTTGAGATTTCTCGATTTTGGTGATTTTCCCTAGTGGTACCCCTAGGGAAATCCGTAAAAATTCGTCGGATTCCGACGAAGTCAATTCTCGATGCGTTGTGACCGGCAAGCTTCCAGTAGCTATTCCGATCGAGTTTTCCCGAATTATTGGACTCGGATCCAAAATTTCACGATTTCTCGATTTTGGTGATTTTCCCTAGTGGTACCCCTAGGGAAATCCATAAAAATTCGTCGGATTCCGACGAAGCCAATTTTCGATGCGTTGTGACCGGAAAGCTTCCAGTAGCTATTCCGATCGAGTTTTCCCAAATTATTGGACTCGGATCAAAAATTTTACCACTTTTTACGATTTCTCGATTTTGGTGATTTTCCCTAGTGGTACCCCTAGGAAAATCCGTAAAAATTCGTCAAATTCCGACGAAGCCAATTCTCGATGCGTTGTGACCGGCAAGCTTCCAGTAGCTATTCCGATCGAGTTTTCCCGAATTATTGGACTCGGATTCTAAATTTCACCACTTTTTAGGATTTCTCGATTTTGGTGATTTTCCCTAGTGGTACCCCTAGGGAAATCCGTAAAAATTCGTCGGATTCCGACGAAGCAAATTCTCGATGCGTTGTGACCGACAATCTTCCAGTAGCTATTCCGATTGAGTTTTCCCGAATTATTAGACTCGGATCCAAAATTTCACGATTTCTCGATTTTTGTGATTTTCCCTAGTGGTACCCCTAGGGAAATTCGTAAAAATTCGTCGGATTCCGACGAAACTAATTTTTGATGCGTTGCGACCGGCAAGCTTCCAGTAGCTATTCCGATCGAGTTTTCCCGAATTATTGGACTCGAATCAAAAATTTTACCACTATTTACGATTTCTCGATTTTGGTGATTTTCCCTAGTGGTAACCCTAGGAAAATCCGTAAAAATTCGTCGGATTCCGACGAAGCCAATTCTCGATACGTTGTGATCGGCAAGCTTCCAGTAGCTATTCCGATCGAGTTTTCCCGAATTATTGGACTCGGATCCAAAATTTCACGATTTCTCGATTTTGGTGATTTTCCCTAGTGGTACCCCTAGGAAAATCCGTAAAAATTCGTCGGATTTCGACGAAGCCAATTTTCGATGCGTTGTGACCGGCAAGCTTCCAGTAGCTATTCCGATCGAGTTTTCCCAAATTATTGGACTCGGATCAAAAATTTTACCACTTTTTACGATTTCTCGATTTTGGTGATTTTCCCTAGTGGTACCCATAGGGAAATCCGTAAAAATTCGTCAAATTCCGACGAAGCCAATTCTCGATGCGTTGTGACCGGCAAGCTTCCAGTAGCTATTCCGATCGAGTTTTCCCAAATTATTGGACTCGGATCCAAAATTTCACCACTTTTTACGATTTCTCGATTTTGGTGATTTTCCCTAGTGGTACCCCTAGGAAAATCCGTAAAAATTCGTAGGATTCCGACGAAGCCAATTCTCGATGCGTTGTGATGGGCAAGCTTCCGGTAGCTATTCCGATCAAGTTTTCCCGAATTATTGGACTCGGATCCAAAATTTCACGATTTCTCGATTTTTGTGATTTTCCCTAGTGGTACCCCTAGGGAAATCCGTAAAAGTTTGTCGGATTGCGACGAAGCCAATTCTCGATGCGTTGTGACCGGCAAGCTTCCAGTATCTATTCCGATCGAGGTTTCACTAAATATTGGACTCGGATCCAAAATTTCACCACTTTTTAGGATTTCTCGATTTTGGTGATTTTTTCTAGTGGTACCCCTAGGGAAATCAGTAAAAATTCGTCGGATTCCGACGAAGCCAATTATAGATGCGTTATAACCGGCAAGCTTCTAGTAGCTATTCCGATCGAGTTTTCCCGAATTATTGGACTCGGATCCAAAATTTCACGATTTTGGTGATTTTCCCTAGTGGTACCCCTAGGGAAATCCGTAAAAATTAGTCGGATTCCGACGAAGCCAATTTTCGATGCGTTGTGACCGGCAAGCTTCCAGTAGCTATTCCGATCGAGTTTTCCCGAATTATTGGACTCGGATCCAAAATTTTACCACTTTTTACGATTTCTCGATTTTGGTGATTTTTCCTAGTGGTACCCCTAGGGAAATCCGTAAAGATTCGTCGGATTCCGACGAAGCCAATTCTCGATGCGTTGTGACCGGCAAGCTTCCAGTAGCTATTCCGATCGAGTTTTCCCGAATTATTGGACTCGGATCCAAAATTTCACGATTTCTCAATTTTGGTGATTTTCCCTTGTGGTACCCCTTGGGAAATCCGTAAAAATTCGTCGGATTCCGACGAAGCGAATTTTCGATGCGTTGTGACCGGCAAGCTTCCTGTAGCTATTCCGATCGAGGTTTCCCGAATTATTGGACTCGGATCAAAAATTTTACCACTTTTTACGATTTCTCGATTTTGGTGATTTTACCTAGTGGTACCCCTAGGGAAATCCGTAAAAATTCGTCGGATTCCGACGAAGCCAATTCTCGATGCGTTATGACCGGCAAGCTTCCAGTAGCTAATCCGATCGAGTTTTTCCGAATTATTGGACTCGGATCCAAAATTTCACCACTTTTTACGATTTCTCGATTTTGGTGATTTTCCCTAGTGGTACCCCTAGGAAAATCCGTAAAAATTCGTCGGATTCCGACGAAGCCAATTCTCAATGCATTGTGACGGGCAAGCTTCCGGTAGCTATTCCGATCGAGTTTTCCCGAATTATTGGACTCGGATCCAAAATTTCACGATTTCTCGATTTTTGTGATTTTCCCTAGTGGTACCCCTAGGGAAATCCGTAAAAGTTTGTCGGATTCCGACGAAGCCAATTCTCGATGCGTTGTGACCGGCAAGCTTTCAGTATCTATTCCGATCGAGTTTTCACGAATTATTGGACTCGGATCCAAAATTTCACCACTTTTTAGGATTTCTCGATTTTGGTGATTTTTCCTAGTGGTACCCCTAGGGAAATCAGTAAAAATTCGTCGGATTCCGACGAAGCCAATTCTCGATGCGTTATGACCGGCAAGCTTCCAGTAGCTATTCCGATCGAGTTTTCCCGAATTATTGGACTCGGATCCAAAATTTCACGATTTCTCGATTTTTGTGATTTTCCCTAGTGGTACCCCTAGGGAAATCCGTAAAAGTTTGTCGGATTCCGACGAAGCCAATTCTCGATGCGTTGTGACCGGCAAGCTTCCAGTATCTATTCCGATAGAGTTTTCCCGAATTATTGGACTCGGATCCAAAATTTCACCACTTTTTAGGATTTCTCGATTTTGGTGATTTTCCTTAGTGGTACCCCTAGGGAAATCCGTAAAAATTCGTCGGATTCCGACGAAGCCAATTCTCAATGCGTTGTGACCGGCAAGCTTCCAGTATCTATTCCGATCGAGTTTTCCCGAATTATTGGACTCGGATCCAAAATTTCACCACTTTTTACGATTTCTCGATTTTGGTGATTTTCCCTAGTGGTACCCCTAGGTAAATCCGTAAAAATTCGTCGGATTTCGATAAAGCCAATTCTCTATACGTTGTGACCGGCAAGCTTTCAGTAGCTATTCCGATCGTGTTTTCCCGAATTATTGGACTCGAATCCAAAATTTCACGATTTCTCGATTTTTGTGATATTCCCTAGTGGTACCCCTAGGGAAATCCGTAAAAGTTTGTCGGATTCCGACGAAGCCAATTCTCGATGCGTTGTGACCGGCAAGCTTCCAGTATCTATTCCGATCGAGTTTTCACGAATTATTGGACTCGGATCCAAAATTTCACCACTTTTTAGGATTTCTCGATTTTGGTGATTTTCCCTAGTGGTACCCCTAGGGAAATCAGTAAAAATTTGTCGGATTCCGACGAAGCCAATTCTCGATGCGTTATGACCGGCAAGCTTCCAGTAGCTATTCCGATCGAGTTTTCCCGAATTATTGGACTCGGATCCAAAATTTCACGATTTCTCGATTTTGGTGATTTTCCCTAGGGGTACCCCTAGGAAAATCCGTAAAAATTCGTCGGATTCCGACGAAGCCAATTCTCGATGCGTTGTGACCGGTAAGCTTCCGGTAGCTATTCCGATTGAGTTTTCCCGAATTATTGGACTCTGATCCAAAATTTCACCACTTTTTACGATTTCTCGATTTTGGTGATTTTCCCTAGTGGTACCCCTAGGTAAATCCGTAAAAATTCGTCGAATTCCGACGAAGCCAATTCTCGATGCGTTGTGACCGGCAAGCTTCCAGTAGCTATTCCGATTTAGTTTTCCTGAATTATTGGTCTCGGATCAAAAATTTCACCATTTCTCGATTTTGGGGATTTTCCCTAGTGGTACCCCTAGGGAAATCCGTAAAAATTCGTCGGATTCCGACGAAGCCAATTCTCGATGCGTTGTGACCGGCAAGCTTCTAGTAGCTATTCCGATCGAGTTTTCCCGAATTATTGGACTCGGATGAAAAATTTTACCACTTTTTACGATTTCTCGATTTTGGGGATTTTCCCTAGTGGTACCCCTAGGGAAATCCGTAAAAATTCGTCGGATTCCGACGAAGCCAATTCTCGATGCGTTGTGACCGGCAAGCTTCCAGTAGCTATTCCGATCGAGTTTTCCCGAATTATTGGACTCGGATCCAAAATTTCACGATTTCTCGATTTTGGTGATTTTCCATAGTGGTACCCCTAGGGAAATTCGTAAAAATTCGTCGGATTCCGACGAAGCAAATTTTCGATGCGTTGTGACCGGGAAGCTTTCAGTAGCTATTCCGATCGAGTTTTTCCGAATTATTGGACTCGGATCAAAAATTTTACCACTTTTTACGATTTCTCAATTTTGGTGATTTTCCCTAGTGGTACCCCTAGGGAAATCCGTAAAGATTCGTCGGATTCCGACGAAGCCAATTCTGGATGCGTTGTGACCGGCAAGCTTCCGGTAGCTATTCCGATCGAGTTTTCCCGAATTATTGGACTCGGATCCAAAATTTCACGATTTCTCGATTTTGGTGATTTTCCCTAGTGGTACCCCTAGGGAAATCCGTAAAAATTCGTCGGATTCTGACGAAGCAAATTTTCGATGCGTTGTGACCGGCAAGCTTCCAGTAGCTATTCCGATCGAGTTTTCCCGAATTATTGGACTCGGATCAAAAATTTTACCACTTTTTACGATTTCTCGATTTTGGTGATTTTCCATAGTGGTACGCAAAGGGAAATCCGTAAAAATTCGTCGGATTTCGACGAAGCCAATTCTCGATGCGTTGTGACCGGCAAGCTTCCAGTAGCTATTCCGATCGAGTTTTCCCTAATTATTGGACTCGGATCCAAAATTTCACCATTTTTTACGATTTCTCGATTTTGGTGATTTTCCCTAGTGGTACCCCTAGGGAAATCCGTAAAAATTCGTCGGATTTCGACGAAGCAAATTTTCGATGCGTTGTGACCGGCAAGCTTCCAGTAGCTATTCCGATCGAGTTTTCCCGAATTATTGGACTCGGATCAAAAATTTTACCACTTTTTACGATTTCTCAATTTTGGTGATTTTCCCTAGTGGTACCCCTAGGGAAATCCGTAAAAATTCGTCGGATTCCGACGAAGCCAATTCTCAATGCGTTGTGATGGGCAAGCTTCCGGTAGCTATTCCGATCGAGTTTTCCCGAATTATTGGACTCGGATCCAAAATTTCACGATTTCTCGATTTTTGTGATTTTCCCTAGTGGTACCCCTAGGGAAATCCGTAAAAGTTTGTCGGATTCCGACGAAGCCAATTCTCGATGCGTTGTGACCGGCAAGCTTCCAGTATCTATTCCGATCGAGTTTTCCCGAATTATTGGACTCGGATCCAAAATTTCACCACTTTTTACGATTTCTCGATTTTGGTGATTTTCCCTAGTGGTACCCATAGGTAAATCCGTAAAAATTCGTCGGATTCCGATAAAGCCAATTCTCTATACGTTGTGATCGGCAAGCTTCCAGTAGCTATTCCGATCGAGTTTTCCCGAATTATTGGACTCGAATCCAAAATTTCACGATTTCTCGATTTTGGTGATTTTCCCTAGTGGTACCCCTAGGGAAATCCGTAAAAATTCGTTGGATTCCGACGAAGCCAATTCTCGATGCGTTGTGACCGGCAAGCTTCCAGTAAATATTCCGATCGAGTTTTCCCGAATTATTGGACTCGGATTCAAAATTTCACGATTTCTCGATTTTGGTGATTTTCCCTAGTAGTACCCCTAGGGAAATTCGTAAAAATTCGTCGGATTCCGACGAAGCCAATTTTCGATGCATTGTGACCGGCAAGCTTCCAGTAGCTATTCCGATCGAGTTTTCCCAAATTATTGGACTTGGATCCAAAATTTTACCACTTTTTACGATTTATCGATTTTGGTGATTTTCCCTAGTGGTACCCCTTGGGAAATCCGTAGAAATTCGTCGGATTCCAACGAAGCCAATTCTCGATGCGTTGTGAAAGGCAAGTTTCCAGTAGCTATTCCGATCAAGTTTTCCCGAATTATTGTACTTGGATCCAAAATTTCATCACTTTTTACGATTTCTCGATATTGGTGATTTTCCCTAGTGGTAGCCCTAGGAAAATCCGTAAAAATTCGTCGTATTCCGACGAAGCATATTCTCGATGCGTTGTGACCGGCAAGCTTCCAGTAGCTATTCCGATCGAGTTTTCCCGAATTATTGGACTCTGATCCAAAATTTCACCACTTTTTACGATTTCTCGATTTTGGTGATTTTCCCTAGTGGTACCCCTAGGTAAATCCGTAAAAATTCGTCGGATTCCGATAAAGCCAATTCTCTATACGTTGTGACCGGCAAGCTTCCAGTAGCCATTCCGATCGAGTTTTCCCGAATTATTGGACTCGAATCCAAAATTTCACGATTTCTCGATTTTGGTGATTTTCCCTAGTGGTACCCCTAGGGAAATCCGTAAAAATTCGTTGGATTCCGACGAAGCCAATTCTCGATGCGTTGTGACCGGCAAGCTTCCAGTAAATATTCCGATCGATTTTTCCCGAATTATTGGACTCGGATCTAATATTTCACGATTTCTCGATTTTGGTGATTTTCCCTAGTAGTACTCTAGGGAAATCCGTAAAAATTCGTCGGATTCCGACGAAGCCAATTTTCGATGCGTTGTGACCGGCAAGCTTCCAGTAGCTATTCCGATCGAGTTTTCCCGAATTATTGGACTCGGATCCAAAATTTTACCACTTTTTACGATTTATTGATTTTGGTGATTTTCCCTAGTGGTACCCCTAGGGAAATCCGTAGAAATTCGTCGGATTCCAACGAAGCCAATTCTCGATGCGTTGTGACCGGCAAGCTTCCAGTAGCTATTCCTATCAAGTTTTCCCGAATTATTGTACTCGGATCCAAAATTTCATCACTTTTTACGATTTCTCGATTTTGGTGATTTTCCCTAATAGTACCCCTAGGAAAATTCGTAAAAATTCGTCGTATTCCGACGAAACATATTCTCGATGCGTTATGACCGGCAAGCTTCCAGTAGCTATTCCAAACGAGTTTTCCCGAATTATTGGACTCGGATCCAAAATTTCACCACTTTTTACGATTTCTCGATTTTGGTTATTTTCCCTGGTGGTACCCCTAGGGAATTCAGTAAAAATTCCTCGGATTCCAACGAAGCCAATTCTCGATGCGTTGTGACCGGCAAGCTTCCAGTAGCTATTCCGATCTAGTTTTCCCGAATTATTGGACTCGGATCAAAAATTTTACCACTTTTTACGATTTCTCGATTTTGGTGATTTTTCCTAGTGGTACCCCTAGGGAAATCCGTAAAGATTCGTCGGATTCCGACGAAGCCAATTCTGGATGCGTTGTGACCGGCAAGCTTCCGGTAGCTATTCCGATCGAGTTTTCCCGAATTGTTGGACTCGGATCCAAAATTTCACGATTTCTCGATTTTGTTGATTTTCCCTAGTGGTACCCCTAGGGAAATCCGTAAAAATTCGTCGGATTCTGACGAAGCAAATTTTCGATGCGTTGTGACCGGCAAGCTTCCAGTAGCTATTCCGATCGAGTTTTCCCGAATTATTGGACTCGGATCAAAAATTTTACCACTTTTTACGATTTCTCGATTTTGGTGATTTTCCATAGTGGTACGCAAAGGGAAATCCGTAAAAATTTGTCGGATTTCGACGAAGCCAATTCTCGATGCGTTGTGACCGGCAAGCTTCCAGTAGCTATTCCGATCGAGTTTTCCCGAATTATTGGACTCGGATCCAAAATTTCACCACTTTTTACGATTTCTCGATTTTGGTGATTTTCCCTAGTGGTACCCCTAGGGAAATCCGTAAAAATTCGTCGGATTCCGACGAAGCAAATTTTCGATGCGTTGTGACCGGCAAGCTTCCAGTAGCTATTCCGATCGAGTTTTCCAGAATTATTGGACTCGGATCAAAAATTTTACCACTTTTTACGATTTCTCGATTTTGGTGATTTTTCCTAGTGGTACCCCTAGGGAAATCCGTAAAAATTCGTCGGATTCCGACGAAGCCAATTCTCGATGCGTTGTGACCGGCAAGCTTCCAGTAGCTATTCCGATCGAGTTTTCCCGAATTATTGGACTCGGATCCAAAATTTCACGATTTCTCGATTTTGGTGATTTTCCCTAGTGGTACCCCTAGGTAAATCCGTAAAAATTCGTCGGATTACGATAAAGCCAATTCTCTATACGTTGTGACCGGCAAGCTTCCAGTAGCTATTCCGATCGAGTTTTCCCGAATTATTGGACTCGAATCCAAAATTTCACGATTTCTCGATCTTGGTGATTTTCCCTAGTGGTACCCCTAGGGAAATCCGTAAAAATTCGTTGGATTCCGACGAAGACAATTCTCGATGCGTTGTGACCGACAAGCTTCCAGTAAATATTCCAATCGAGTTTTCCCGAATTATTGGACTCGGATCCAAAATTTCACGATTTGTCGATTTTGGTGATTTTCCCTAGTGGTACCCCTAGGGAAATCCGTAAAAATTCGTCGGATTCCGACGAAACCAATTCTCGATGCGTTGTGACCGGCAAGCTTTCAGTAGCTATTCCGATCGAGTTTTCCCGAATTATTGGACTCGGATCAAAAATTTCACGATTTCTCAATTTTGGAGATTTTCCCTAGGGGTACCCCTAGGGAAATCAGTAAAAATTCGTCGGATTCCGACGAAGCCAATTCTCGATGCGTTATGACCGGCAAGCTTCCAGTAGCTATTCCGATCGAGTTTTCCCGAATTATTGGACTCGGATCCAAAATTTCACGATTTCTCGATTTGGGTGATTTTTCCTAGTGGTACCCCTAGGGAAATCCGTAAAAATTCGTCGAATTCCGACGAAGCCAATTTTCGATGCGTTGTGACCGGCAAGCTTCCAGTAGCTATTCCGATCGAGTTTTTCCGAATTATTGGACTCGAATCAAAAATTTTACTACTTTTTACGATTTCTCGATTTTGGTGATTTTCCCTAGTGGTACTCCTAGAGAAATTCGTAAAAATTCGTTGGATTTCGACGAAGCCAATTCTCGATGCGTTGTGACAGGCAAGCTTCCAGTAGCTATTTCGATCGAGTTTTCCCGAATTATTGGACTCGGATCCAAAATTTCACCACTTTTTACGATTTCTCGATTTTGGTGATTTTCCCTAGTGGTACCCCTAGGAAAATCCGTAAAAATTCGTCGGATTCCGACGAAGCCAATTCTCGATGCATTGTGACGGGCAAGCTTCCGGTAGCTATTCCGAAAGAGTTTTTCCGAATTATTGGACTCGGATCCAAAATTTCACGATTTCTCGATTTTTGTGATTTTCCCTAGTGGTACCCCTAGGGAAATCCGTAAAAGTTTATCGGATTCCGACGAAGCCAATTCTCGATGCGTTGTGACCGGCAAGCTTCCAGTATCTATTCCGATAGAGTTTTCCCGAATTATTGGACTCGGATCCAAAATTTCACCACTTTTTAGGATTTCTCGATTTTGGTGATTTTCCTTAGTGGTACCCCTAGGGAAATCCGTAAAAATTCGTCGGATTCCGACGAAGCCAATTCTCAATGCGTTGTGACCGGCAAGCTTCCAGTATCTATTCCGATCGAGTTTTCCCGAATTATTGGACTCGGATCCAAAATTTCACCACTTTTTACGATTTCTCGATTTTGGTGATTTTCCCTAGTGGTACCCCTAGGTAAATCCGTAAAAATTCGTCGGATTTCGATAAAGCCAATTCTCTATACGTTGTGACCGGCAAGCTTTCAGTAGCTATTCCGATCGTGTTTTCCCGAATTATTGGACTCGAATCCAAAATTTCACGATTTCTCGATTTTTGTGATATTCCCTAGTGGTACCCCTAGGGAAATCCGTAAAAGTTTGTCGGATTCCGACGAAGCCAATTCTCGATGCGTTGTGACCGGCAAGCTTCCAGTATCTATTCCGATCGAGTTTTCACGAATTATTGGACTCGGATCCAAAATTTCACCACTTTTTAGGATTTCTCGATTTTGGTGATTTTCCCTAGTGGTACCCCTAGGGAAATCAGTAAAAATTTGTCGGATTCCGACGAAGCCAATTCTCGATGCGTTATGACCGGCAAGCTTCCAGTAGCTATTCCGATCGAGTTTTCCCGAATTATTGGACTCGGATCCAAAATTTCACGATTTCTCGATTTTGGTGATTTTCCCTAGGGGTACCCCTAGGAAAATCCGTAAAAATTCGTCGGATTCCGACGAAACCAATTCTCGATGCGTTGTGACCGGTAAGCTTCCGGTAGCTATTCCGATTGAGTTTTCCCGAATTATTGGACTCTGATCCAAAATTTCACCACTTTTTACGATTTCTCGATTTTGGTGATTTTCCCTAGTGGTACCCCTAGGTAAATCCGTAAAAATTCGTCGAATTCCGACGAAGCCAATTCTCGATGCGTTGTGACCGGCAAGCTTCCAGTAGCTATTCCGATTTAGTTTTCCTGAATTATTGGTCTCGGATCAAAAATTTCACCATTTCTCGATTTTGGGGATTTTCCCTAGTGGTACCCCTAGGGAAATCCGTAAAAATTCGTCGGATTCCGACGAAGCCAATTCTCGATGCGTTGTGACCGGCAAGCTTCTAGTAGCTATTCCGATCGAGTTTTCCCGAATTATTGGACTCGGATGAAAAATTTTACCACTTTTTACGATTTCTCGATTTTGGGGATTTTCCCTAGTGGTACCCCTAGGGAAATCCGTAAAAATTCGTCGGATTCCGACGAAGCCAATTCTCGATGCGTTGTGACCGGCAAGCTTCCAGTAGCTATTCCGATCGAGTTTTCCCGAATTATTGGACTCGGATCCAAAATTTCACGATTTCTCGATTTTGGTGATTTTCCATAGTGGTACCCCTAGGGAAATTCGTAAAAATTCGTCGGATTCCGACGAAGCAAATTTTCGATGCGTTGTGACCGGGAAGCTTTCAGTAGCTATTCCGATCGAGTTTTTCCGAATTATTGGACTCGGATCAAAAATTTTACCACTTTTTACGATTTCTCAATTTTGGTGATTTTCCCTAGTGGTACCCCTAGGGAAATCCGTAAAGATTCGTCGGATTCCGACGAAGCCAATTCTGGATGCGTTGTGACCGGCAAGCTTCCGGTAGCTATTCCGATCGAGTTTTCCCGAATTATTGGACTCGGATCCAAAATTTCACGATTTCTCGATTTTGGTGATTTTCCCTAGTGGTACCCCTAGGGAAATCCGTAAAAATTCGTCGGATTCTGACGAAGCAAATTTTCGATGCGTTGTGACCGGCAAGCTTCCAGTAGCTATTCCGATCGAGTTTTCCCGAATTATTGGACTCGGATCAAAAATTTTACCACTTTTTACGATTTCTCGATTTTGGTGATTTTTCATAGTGGTACGCAAAGGGAAATCCGTAAAAATTCGTCGGATTTCGACGAAGCCAATTCTCGATGCGTTGTGACCGGCAAGCTTCCAGTAGCTATTCCGATCGAGTTTTCCCGAATTATTGGACTCGGATCCAAAATTTCACCATTTTTTACGATTTCTCGATTTTGGTGATTTTCCCTAGTGGTACCCCTAGGGAAATCCGTAAAAATTCGTCGGATTTCGACGAAGCAAATTTTCGATGCGTTGTGACCGGCAAGCTTCCAGTAGCTATTCCGATCGAGTTTTCCCGAATTATTGGACTCGGATCAAAAATTTTACCACTTTTTACGATTTCTCAATTTTGGTGATTTTCCCTAGTGGTACCCCTAGGGAAATCCGTAAAAATTCGTCAGATTCCGACGAAGCCAATTCTCAATGCGTTGTGATGGGCAAGCTTCCGGTAGCTATTCCGATCGAGTTTTCCCGAATTATTGGACTCGGATCCAAAATTTCACGATTTCTCGATTTTTGTGATTTTCCCTAGTGGTACCCCTAGGGAAATCCGTAAAAGTTTGTCGGATTCCGACGAAGCCAATTCTCGATGCGTTGTGACCGGCAAGCTTCCAGTATCTATTCCGATCGAGTTTTCCCGAATTATTGGACTCGGATCCAAAATTTCACCACTTTTTACGATTTCTCGATTTTGGTGATTTTCCCTAGTGGTACCCATAGGTAAATCCGTAAAAATTCGTCGGATTCCGATAAAGCCAATTCTCTATACGTTGTGATCGGCAAGCTTCCAGTAGCTATTCCGATCGAGTTTTCCCGAATTATTGGACTCGAATCCAAAATTTCACGATTTCTCGATTTTGGTGATTTTCCCTAGTGGTACCCCTAGGGAAATCCGTAAAAATTCGTTGGATTCCGACGAAGCCAATTCTCGATGCGTTGTGACCGGCAAGCTTCCAGTAAATATTCCGATCGAGTTTTCCCGAATTATTGGACTCGGATTCAAAATTTCACGATTTCTCGATTTTGGTGATTTTCCCTAGTAGTACCCCTAGGGAAATTCGTAAAAATTCGTCGGATTCCGACGAAGCCAATTTTCGATGCATTGTGACCGGCAAGCTTCCAGTAGCTATTCCGATCGAGTTTTCCCAAATTATTGGACTTGGATCCAAAATTTTACCACTTTTTACGATTTATCGATTTTGGTGATTTTCCCTAGTGGTACCCCTTGGGAAATCCGTAGAAATTCGTCGGATTCCAACGAAGCCAATTCTCGATGCGTTGTGAAAGGCAAGTTTCCAGTAGCTATTCCGATCAAGTTTTCCCGAATTATTGTACTTGGATCCAAAATTTCATCACTTTTTACGATTTCTCGATATTGGTGATTTTCCCTAGTGGTAGCCCTAGGAAAATCCGTAAAAATTCGTCGTATTCCGACGAAGCATATTCTCGATGCGTTGTGACCGGCAAGCTTCCAGTAGCTATTCCGATCGAGTTTTCCCGAATTATTGGACTCTGATCCAAAATTTCACCACTTTTTACGATTTCTCGATTTTGGTGATTTTCCCTAGTGGTACCCCTAGGTAAATCCGTAAAAATTCGTCGGATTCCGATAAAGCCAATTCTCTATACGTTGTGACCGGCAAGCTTCCAGTAGCCATTCCGATCGAGTTTTCCCGAATTATTGGACTCGAATCCAAAATTTCACGATTTCTCGATTTTGGTGATTTTCCCTAGTGGTACCCCTAGGGAAATCCGTAAAAATTCGTTGGATTCCGACGAAGCCAATTCTCGATGCGTTGTGACCGGCAAGCTTCCAGTAAATATTCCGATCGATTTTTCCCGAATTATTGGACTCGGATCTAATATTTCACGATTTCTCGATTTTGGTGATTTTCCCTAGTAGTACTCTAGGGAAATCCGTAAAAATTCGTCGGATTCCGACGAAGCCAATTTTCGATGCGTTGTGACCGGCAAGCTTCCAGTAGCTATTCCGATCGAGTTTTCCCGAATTATTGGACTCGGATCCAAAATTTTACCACTTTTTACGATTTATTGATTTTGGTGATTTTCCCTAGTGGTACCCCTAGGGAAATCCGTAGAAATTCGTCGGATTCCAACGAAGCCAATTCTCGATGCGTTGTGACCGGCAAGCTTCCAGTAGCTATTCCTATCAAGTTTTCCCGAATTATTGTACTCGGATCCAAAATTTCATCACTTTTTACGATTTCTCGATTTTGGTGATTTTCCCTAATAGTACCCCTAGGAAAATTCGTAAAAATTCGTCGTATTCCGACGAAACATATTCTCGATGCGTTATGACCGGCAAGCTTCCAGTAGCTATTCCAAACGAGTTTTCCCGAATTATTGGACTCGGATCCAAAATTTCACCACTTTTTACGATTTCTCGATTTTGGTTATTTTCCCTGGTGGTACCCCTAGGGAATTCAGTAAAAATTCCTCGGATTCCAACGAAGCCAATTCTCGATGCGTTGTGACCGGCAAGCTTCCAGTAGCTATTCCGATCTAGTTTTCCCGAATTATTGGACTCGGATCAAAAATTTTACCACTTTTTACGATTTCTCGATTTTGGTGATTTTTCCTAGTGGTACCCCTAGGGAAATCCGTAAAGATTCGTCGGATTCCGACGAAGCCAATTCTGGATGCGTTGTGACCGGCAAGCTTCCGGTAGCTATTCCGATCGAGTTTTCCCGAATTGTTGGACTCGGATCCAAAATTTCACGATTTCTCGATTTTGTTGATTTTCCCTAGTGGTACCCCTAGGGAAATCCGTAAAAATTCGTCGGATTCTGACGAAGCAAATTTTCGATGCGTTATGACCGGCAAGCTTCCAGTAGCTATTCCGATCGAGTTTTCCCGAATTATTGGACTCGGATCAAAAATTTTACCACTTTTTACGATTTCTCGATTTTGGTGATTTTCCATAGTGGTACGCAAAGGGAAATCCGTAAAAATTTGTCGGATTTCGACGAAGCCAATTCTCGATGCGTTGTGACCGGCAAGCTTCCAGTAGCTATTCCGATCGAGTTTTCCCGAATTATTGGACTCGGATCCAAAATTTCACCACTTTTTACGATTTCTCGATTTTGGTGATTTTCCCTAGTGGTACCCCTAGGGAAATCCGTAAAAATTCGTCGGATTCCGACGAAGCAAATTTTCGATGCGTTGTGACCGGCAAGCTTCCAGTAGCTATTCCGATCGAGTTTTCCAGAATTATTGGACTCGGATCAAAAATTTTACCACTTTTTACGATTTCTCGATTTTGGTGATTTTTCCTAGTGGTACCCCTAGGGAAATCCGTAAAAATTCGTCGGATTCCGACGAAGCCAATTCTCGATGCGTTGTGACCGGCAAGCTTCCAGTAGCTATTCCGATCGAGTTTTCCCGAATTATTGGACTCGGATCCAAAATTTCACGATTTCTCGATTTTGGTGATTTTCCCTAGTGGTACCCCTAGGTAAATCCGTAAAAATTCGTCGGATTACGATAAAGCCAATTCTCTATACGTTGTGACCGGCAAGCTTCCAGTAGCTATTCCGATCGAGTTTTCCCGAATTATTGGACTCGAATCCAAAATTTCACGATTTCTCGATTTTGGTGATTTTCCCTAGTGGTACCCCTAGGGAAATCCGTAAAAATTCGTTGGATTCCGACGAAGACAATTCTCGATGCGTTGTGACCGACAAGCTTCCAGTAAATATTCCAATCGAGTTTTCCCGAATTATTGGACTCGGATCCAAAATTTCACGATTTGTCGATTTTGGTGATTTTCCCTAGTGGTACCCCTAGGGAAATCCGTAAAAATTCGTCGGATTCCGACGAAACCAATTCTCGATGCGTTGTGACCGGCAAGCTTTCAGTAGCTATTCCGATCGAGTTTTCCCGAATTATTGGACTCGGATCAAAAATTTCACGATTTCTCAATTTTGGAGATTTTCCCTAGGGGTACCCCTAGGGAAATCAGTAAAAATTCGTCGGATTCCGACGAAGCCAATTCTCGATGCGTTATGACCGGCAAGCTTCCAGTAGCTATTCCGATCGAGTTTTCCCGAATTATTGGACTCGGATCCAAAATTTCACGATTTCTCGATTTGGGTGATTTTTCCTAGTGGTACCCCTAGGGAAATCCGTAAAAATTCGTCGAATTCCGACGAAGCCAATTTTCGATGCGTTGTGACCGGCAAGCTTCCAGTAGCTATTCCGATCGAGTTTTTCCGAATTATTGGACTCGAATCAAAAATTTTACTACTTTTTACGATTTCTCGATTTTGGTGATTTTCCCTAGTGGTACTCCTAGAGAAATTCGTAAAAATTCGTTGGATTTCGACGAAGCCAATTCTCGATGCGTTGTGACAGGCAAGCTTCCAGTAGCTATTTCGATCGAGTTTTCCCGAATTATTGGACTCGGATCCAAAATTTCACCACTTTTTACGATTTCTCGATTTTGGTGATTTTCCCTAGTGGTACCCCTAGGAAAATCCGTAAAAATTCGTCGGATTCCGACGAAGCCAATTCTCGATTCATTGTGACGGGCAAGCTTCCGGTAGCTATTCCGAAAGAGTTTTTCCGAATTATTGGACTCGGATCCAAAATTTCACGATTTCTCGATTTTTGTGATTTTCCCTAGTGGTACCCCTAGGGAAATCCGTAAAAGTTTATCGGATTCCGACGAAGCCAATTCTCGATGCGTTGTGACCGGCAAGCTTCCAGTATCTATTCCGATCGAGTTTTCCCGAATTATTGGACTCGGATCCAAAATTTCTCCACTTTTTAGGATTTCTCGATTTTGGTGATTTTCCCTAGTGGTACCCCTAGGGAAATCCGTAAAAATTCGTCGGATTCCGACGAAGCCAATTCTCCATGCGTTGTGACCGGCAAGCTTTCAGTATCTATTCCGATCGAGTTTTCCCGAATTATTGGACTCGGATCCAAAATTTTACCACTTTTTACGATTTCTCGATTTTGGTGATTTTCCCTAGTGGTACCCCTAGGTAAATCCGTAAAAATTCGTCGGATTCCGATAAAGCCAATTCTCTATACGTTGTGACCGGCAAGCTTCCAGTAGCTATTCCGATCGAGTTTTCCCGAATTATTGGACTCGAATCCACAATTTCACGATTTCTCGATTTTGGTGATTTTCCCTAGCGGTACCCCTAGGGAAATCCGTAAAAATCCGTTGGATTCCGACGAAAACAATTCTCGATGCGTTGTGACCGGCAAGCTTCCAGTAAATATTCCAATCGAGTTTTCCCGAATTATTGGACTCGGATCCAAAATTTCACGATTTCTCGATTTTGGTGATTTTCCCTAGTGGTACCCCTAGGGAAATCCATAAAAATTCGTCGGATTCCGACGAAGCAAATTTTTGTTGCATTGTGACCGGCAAGCTTCCAGTAGCTATTCCGATCGAGTTTTCCCGAATTATTGGACTCGGATCAAAAATTTTACCACTTTTTACGATTTCTCGATTTTGGTGATTTTCCCTAGTGGTACCCCTAGGCAAATCCGTAAAAATTCGTCGGATTCCGACGAAGCCAATTCTCGATGCGTTGTGACCGGCAAGCTTCCAGTAGCTATTCCGATCGAGTTTTCCCGAATTATTGGACTCGGATCCAAAATTTCACGATTTCTCGATTTTGGTGATTTTCCCTAGTGGTACCCCTAGGGAAATCCGTAAAAATTCGTCGGATTCCGACGAAGCCAATTTTCGATGCGTTGTGACCGGCAAGCTTCCAGTAGCTATTCCGATCGAGTTTTCCCAAATTATTGGACTCGGATCAAAAATTTTACCACTTTTTACGATTTCTCGATTTTGGTGATTTTCCCTAGTGGTATCCCTAGGGAAATCCGTAAAAATTCGTCGGATTCCGACGAAGCCAATTCTCGATGCGTTGTGACCGGCAAGCTTCCAGTAGCTATTCCGATCGAGTTTTCCCGAATTATTGGACTCGGATCCAAAATTTCACCACTTTTTACGATTTCTCGATTTTGGTGATTTTCCCTAGTGGTACCCCTAGGAAAATCCGTAGGATTCCGACAAAGCCAATTCTCGATGCGTTGTGACGGGCAAGCTTCCGGTAGCTATTCCGATCGAGTTTTCCCGAATTATTGGACTCGGATCCAAAATTTCACGATTTCTCGATTTTTGTGATTTTCCCTAGTGGTACCCCTAGGGAAATCCGTAAAAGTTTGTCGGATTCCGACGAAGCCAATTCTCGATGCGTTGTGACCGGCAAGCTTCCAGTATCTATTCCGATCGAGTTTTCACGAATTATTGGACTCGGATCCAAAATTTCACCACTTTTTAGGATTTCTCGATTTTGGTGATTTTCCCTAGTGGTACCCCTAGGGAAATCAGTAAAAATTCGTCGGATTCCGACGAAGCCAATTCTCGATGCGTTATGACCGGCATGCTTCCAGTAGCTATTCCGATCGAGTTTTCCCGAATTATTGGACTCGGATCCAAAATTTCACGATTTCTCGATTTTGGTGATTTTCCCTATTGGTACCCATAGGGAAATCCGTAAAAATTAGTCGGATTCCGACGAAGCCAATTTTCGATGCGTTGTGACCGGCAAGCTTCTAGTAGCTATTCCGATCAAGTTTTCCCGAATTATTGGACTCGGATAAAAAATTTTACCACTTTTTACGATTTCTCGATTTTGGTGATTTTCCCTAGTGGTACCCCAAGGGAAATCCGTAAAAATTCATCGGATTCTGACGAAGCCAATTCTCGATGCGTTGTGACCGGCAAGCTTCCAGTAGCTATTCCGATCGAGTTTTCCCGAATTATTGGACTCGGATCCAAAATTTCACGATTTCTCGATTTTGGTGATTTTCCCTAGTGGTACCCCTAGGGAAATCCGTAAAAATTCGTCGGATTCCGACGAAGCAAATTTTCGATGCGTTGTGACCGGCAAGCTTCCAGTAGCTATTCCGATCGAGTTTTCCCGAATTATTGGACTCGGATCAAAAATTTTACCACTTTTTACGATTTCTCGATTTTGGTGATTTTCCCTAGTGGTACCCCTAGGGAAATCCGTAAAAATTCGTCGGATTCCGACGAAGCCAATTCTCGATGCGTTGTGACCGGCAAGCTTCCAGTAGCTATTCCGATCGAGTTTTCCCGAATTATTGGACTCGGATCCCAAATTTCACCACTTTTTACGATTTCTCGATTTTGGTGATTTTCCCTAGGGGTACCCCTAGGAAAATCCGTAAAAATTCGTCGGATTCCGACTAAGCCAATTCTCGATGCGTTGTGACGGGCAAGCTTCCGGTAGCTATTCCGATCGAGTTTTCCCGAATTATTGGACTCGGATCCAAAATTTCACGATTTCTCGATTTTTGTGATTTTCCCTAGTGGTACCCCTAGGGAAATCCGTAAAAGTATGTCGGATTCCGACGAAGCCAATTCTTGATTTTGGTGATTTTCCATAGTGGTACCCCTAGGGAAATTCGTAAAAATTCGTCGGATTTCGACGAAGCCAATTCTCGATGCGTTGTGACCGGCAAGCTTCCAGTATCTATTCCGATCGAGTTTTCCCGAATTATTGGACTCGGATCCAAAATTTCACCACTTTTTAGGATTTCTCGATTTTGGTGATTTTCCCTAGTGGTACCCCTAGGGAAATCCGTAAAAATTCATCGGATTCCGACGAAGCCAATTCTCCATGCGTTTTGACCGGCAAGCTTCCAGTATCTATTCCGATCGAGTTTTCCCGAATTATTGGACTCGGATCCAAAATTTCACCACTTTTTACGATTTCTCGATTTTGGTTATTTTCCCTAGTGGTACCCCTAGGTAAATCCGTAAAAATTCGTCGGATTCCGATAAAGCCAATTCTCTATACGTTGTGACCGGCAAGCTTCCAGTAGCTATTCCGATCGAGTTTTCCCGAATTATTGGACTCGAATCCAAAATTTCACGATTTCTCGATTTTGGTGATTTTCCCTAGCGGTACCCCTAGGGAAATCCGTAAAAATTCGTTGGATTCCGACGAAGACAATTCTCGATGCGTTGTGACCGGCAAGCTTCCAGTAAATATTCCAATCGAGTTTTCCCGAATTATTGGACTCGGATCCAAAATTTCACGATTTCTCGATTTTGGTGATTTTCCCTAGTGGTACCCCTAGGGAAATCCGTAAAAATTCGTCGGATTCCGACGAAGCCAATTCTCGATGCGTTGTGACCGGCAAGCTTCCAGTAGCTATTCCGATCGAGTTTTCCCGAATTATTGGACTCGGATCAAAAATTTCACGATTTCTCGATTTTGGTGATTTTCCCTAGTTGTACCCCTAGGGAAATCCATAAAAATTCGTCGGATTCTGACGAAGCAAATTTTTGATGCATTGTGACCGGCAAGCTTCCAGTAGCTATTCCGATCGAGTTTTCCCGAATTATTGGACTCGGATCAAAAATTTTACCACTTTTTACGATTTCTCGATTTTGGTGATTTTCCCTAGTGGTACCCCTAGGGAAATCCGTAAAAATTCGTCGGATTTCGACGAAGCCAATTCTCGATGCGTTGTGACCGACAAGCTTCCAGTAGCTATTCCGATCGAGTTTTCCCGAATTATTGGACTCGGATCCAAAATTTCACCACTTTTTACGATTTCTCGATTTTGTTGATTTTCCCTAGTGGTACCCCTAGGAAAATCCGTAGGATTCCGACGAATCCAATTCTCGATGCGTTGTGACGGGCAAGCTTCCGGTAGCTATTCCGATCGAGTTTTCCCGAATTATTGGACTCGGATCCAAAATTTCACGATTTCTCGATTTTTGTGATTTTCCCTAGTGGTACCCCTAGGGAAATCCGTAAAAGTTTGTCGGATTCCGACGAAGCCAATTCTCGATGCGTTGTCACCGGCAAGCTTCCAGTATCTATTCCGATCGAGTTTTCACGAATTATTGGACTCGGATCCAAAATCTCACCACTTTTTAGGATTTCTCGATTTTGGTGATTTTCCCTAGTGGTACCCCTAGGAAAATCAGTAAAAATTCGTCGGATTCCGACGAAGCCAATTCTCGATGCGTTATGACCGGCAAGCTTCCAGTAGCTATTCCGATCGAGTTTTCCCGAATTATTGGACTCGGATCCAAAATTTCACGATTTCTCGATTTTGGTGATTTTCCCTAGTGGTACCCCTAGGGAAATCCGTAAAAATTAGTCGGATTCCGACGAAGCCACTTTTTGATGCGTTGTGACCGGCAAGCTTCTAGTAGCTATTCCGATCGAGTTTTCCCGAATTATTGGACTCGGATCAAAAATTTTACCACTTTTTACGATTTCTCGATTTTGGTGATTTTCCCTAGTGTTACCCCTAGGGAAATCCGTAAAAATTCGTCGGATTCCGACGAAGCAAATTTTCGATGCGTTGTGACAGGCAAGCTTCCAGTAGCTATTCCGATCGAGTTTTCCCGAATTATTGGACTCGGATCAAAAATTTTACCACTTTTTACGATTTCTCGATTTTGGTGATTTTCCCTAGTGTTACCCCTAGGGAAATCCGTAAAAATTCGTCGGATTCCGACGAAGCCAACTCTCGATGCGTTGTGACCGGCAAGCTTCCAGTAGCTATTCCGATCGAGTTTTCCCGAATTATTGGACTCGGATCCAAAATTTCACCACTTTTTACGATTTCTCGATTTTGGTGATTTTCCCTAGTGGTACCCCTAGGAAAATCCGTAAAAATTCGTCGGATTCCGACGAAGCCAATTCTCGATGCGTTGTGACGGGCAAGCTTCCGGTAGCTATTCCGATCGAGTTTTCCCGAATTATTGGACTCGGATCCAAAATTTCACGATTTCTCGATTTTTGTGATTTTCCCTAGTGGTACCCCTAGGGAAATCCGTAAAAGTTTGTCGGATTCCGACGAAGCCAATTCTCGATGCGTTGTGACCGGCAAGCTTCCAGTATCTATTCCGATCGAGTTTTCACGAATTATTGGACTCGGATCCAAAATTTCACCACTTTTTAGGATTTCTCGATTTTGGTGATTTTCCCTAGTGGTACCCCTAGGGAAATCAGTAAAAATTCGTCGGATTCCGACGAAGCCAATTCTCGATGCGTTATGACCGGCAAGCTTCCAGTAGCTATTCCGATCGAGTTTTCCCGAATTATTGGACTCGGATCCAAAATTTTACCACTTTTTACGATTTCTCGATTTTGGTGATTTTCCCTAGTGGTACCCCTAGGGAAATCCGTAAAAATTCATCGGATTTCGACGAAGCCAATTCTCGATGCGTTGTGACCGGCAAGCTTCCAGTAGCTATTCCGATCGAGTTTTCCCGAATTATTGGACTCGGATCCAAAATTTCACGATTTCTCGATTTTGGTGATTTTCCCTAGTGGTACCCCTAGGGAAATCCATAAAAATTCGTCGGATTCCGGCGAAGCAAATTTTTGATGCATTGTGACCGGCAAGCTTCCAGTAGCTATTCCGATCGAGTTTTCCCGAATTATTGGACTCGGATCAAAAATTTTACCACTTTTTACGATTTCTCGATTTTGGTGATTTTCCCTAGTGGTACCCCTAGGGAAATCCGTAAAAATTCATCGGATTTCGACGAAGCCAATTCTCGATGCGTTGTGACCGGCAAGCTTCCAGTAGCTATTCCGATCGAGTTTTCCCGAATTATTGGACTCGGATCCAAAATTTCACGATTTCTCGATTTTGGTGATTTTCCCTAGTGGTACCCCTAGGGAAATCCGTAAAAATTAGTCGGATTCCGACGAAGCCACTTTTTGATGCGTTGTGACCGGCAAGCTTCTAGTAGCTATTCCGATCGAGTTTTCCCGAATTATTGGACTCGGATCAAAAATTTTACCACTTTTTACGATTTCTCGATTTTGGTGATTTTCCCTAGTGTTACCCCTAGGGAAATCCGTAAAAATTCGTCGGATTCCGACGAAGCAAATTTTCGATGCGTTGTGACAGGCAAGCTTCCAGTAGCTATTCCGATCGAGTTTTCCCGAATTATTGGACTCGGATCAAAAATTTTACCACTTTTTACGATTTCTCGATTTTGGTGATTTTCCCTAGTGTTACCCCTAGGGAAATCCGTAAAAATTCGTCGGATTCCGACGAAGCCAACTCTCGATGCGTTGTGACCGGCAAGCTTCCAGTAGCTATTCCGATCGAGTTTTCCCGAATTATTGGACTCGGATCCAAAATTTCACCACTTTTTACGATTTCTCGATTTTGGTGATTTTCCCTAGTGGTACCCCTAGGAAAATCCGTAAAAATTCGTCGGATTCCGACGAAGCCAATTCTCGATGCGTTGTGACGGGCAAGCTTCCGGTAGCTATTCCGATCGAGTTTTCCCGAATTATTGGACTCGGATCCAAAATTTCACGATTTCTCGATTTTTGTGATTTTCCCTAGTGGTACCCCTAGGGAAATCCGTAAAAGTTTGTCGGATTCCGACGAAGCCAATTCTCGATGCGTTGTGACCGGCAAGCTTCCAGTATCTATTCCGATCGAGTTTTCACGAATTATTGGACTCGGATCCAAAATTTCACCACTTTTTAGGATTTCTCGATTTTGGTGATTTTCCCTAGTGGTACCCCTAGGGAAATCAGTAAAAATTCGTCGGATTCCGACGAAGCCAATTCTCGATGCGTTATGACCGGCAAGCTTCCAGTAGCTATTCCGATCGAGTTTTCCCGAATTATTGGACTCGGATCCAAAATTTCACGATTTCTCGATTTTGGTGATTTTCCCTAGTGGTACCCCTAGGGAAATCCGTAAAAATTCGTCGGATTCCGACGAAGCAAATTTTCGATGCGTTGTGACCGGCAAGCTTCCAGTAGCTATTCCGATCGAGTTTTCCCGAATTATTGGACTCGGATCAAAAATTTTACCACTTTTTACGATTTCTCGATTTTGGTGATTTTCCCTAGTGGTACCCCTAGGGAAATCCGTAAAAATTCATCGGATTCCGACGAAGCCAATTCTCGATGCGTTGTGACCGGCAAGCTTCCAGTAGCTATTCCGATCGAGTTTTCCCGAATTATTGGACTCGGATCCAAAATTTCACCACTTTTTACGATTTCTCGATTTTGGTGATTTTCCCTAGTGGTACCCCTAGGAAAATCCGTAAAAATTTGTCGGATTCCGACTAAGCCAATTCTCGATGCGTTGTGACGGGCAAGCTTCCGGTAGCTATTCCGATCGAGTTTTCCCGAATTATTGGACTCGGATCCAAAATTTCACGATTTCTCGATTTTTGTGATTTTCCCTAGTGGTACCCCTAGGGAAATCCGTAAAAGTATGTCGGATTCCGACGAAGCCAATTCTCGATTTTGGTGATTTTCCATAGTGGTACCCCTAGGGAAATCCGTAAAAATTCGTCGGATTTCGACGAAGCCAATTCTCGATGCGTTGTGACCGGCAAGCTTCCAGTATCTATTCCGATCGAGTTTTCCCGAATTATTGGACTCGGATCCAAAATTTCACCACTTTTTAGGATTTCTCGATTTTGGTGATTTTCCCTAGTAGTACCCCTAGGGAAATCCGTAAAAATTCGTCGGATTCCGACGAAGCCAATTCTCCATGCGTTGTGACCGGCAAGCTTCCAGTATCTATTCCGATCGAGTTTTCCCGAAATATTGGACTCGGATCCAAAATTTCACCACTTTTTACGATTTCTCGATTTTGGTGATTTTCCCTAGTGGTACCCCTAGGTAAATCCGTAAAAATTCGTCGGATTCCGATAAAGCCAATTCTCTATACGTTGTGACCGGCAAGCTTCCAGTAGCTATTCCGATCGAGTTTTCCCGAATTATTGGACTCGAATCCAAAATTTCACGATTTCTCGATTTTGGTGATTTTCCCTAGCGGTACCACTAGGGAAATCCGTAAAAATTCGTTGGATTCCGACGAAGACAATTCTCGATGCGTTGTGACCGGCAAGCATCCAGTAAATATTCCAATCGAGTTTTCCCGAATTATTGGACTCGGATCCAAAATTTCACGATTTCTCGATTTTGGTGATTTTCCCTAGTGGTACCCCTAGGGAAATCCGTAAAAATTCGCCGGATTCCGACGAAGCCAATTCTCGATGCGTTGTGACCGGCAAGCTTCCAGTAGCTATTCCGATCGAGTTTTCCCGAATTATTGGACTCGGATCAAAAATTTCACGATTTCTCGATTTTGGTGATTTTCCCTAGTGGTACCCCTAGGGAAATCCATAAAAATTCGTCGGATTCCGACGAAGCAAATTTTTGATGCATTGTGACCGGCAAGCTTCCAGTAGCTATTCCGATCGAGTTTTCCCGAATTGTTGGACTCGGATCAAAAATTTTACCAATTTTTACGATTTCTCGATTTTGGTGATTTTCCCTAGTGGTACCCCTAGGGAAATCCGTAAAAATTAGTCGGATTTCGACGAAGCCAATTCTCGATGCGTTGTGACCGGCAAGCTTCCAGTAGCTATTCCGATCGAGTTTTCCCGAATTATTGGACTCGGATCCAAAATTTCACAACTTTTTACGATTTCTCGATTTTGGTGATTTTCCCTAGTGGTACCCCTAGGAAAATCCGTAGGATTCCGACGAATCCAATTCTCGATGCGTTGTGACGGGCAAGCTTCCGGTAGCTATTCCGATCGAGTTTTCCCGAATTATTGGACTCGGATCCAAAATTTCACGATTTCTCGATTTTGGTGATTTTCCCTAGTGGTACCCCTAGGGAAATCCATAAAAATTCGTCGGATTCCGGCGAAGCAAATTTTTGATGCATTGTGACCGGCAAGCTTCCAGTAGCTATTCCGATCGAGTTTTCCCGAATTATTGGACTCGGATCAAAAATTTTACCACTTTTTACGATTTCTCGATTTTGGTGATTTTCCCTAGTGGTACCCCTAGGGAAATCCGTAAAAATTCATCGGATTTCGACGAAGCCAATTCTCGATGCGTTGTGACCGGCAAGCTTCCAGTAGCTATTCCGATCGAGTTTTCCCGAATTATTGGACTCGGATCCAAAATTTCACCACTTTTTACGATTTCTCGATTTTGGCGATTTTCCCTAGTGGTACCCCTAGGAAAATCCGTAGGATTTCGACGAATCCAATTCTCGATGCGTTGTGACGGGCAAGCTTCCGGTAGCTATTCCGATTGAGTTTTCCCGAATTATTGGACTCGAATCCAAAATTTCACGATTTCTCGATTTTTGTGATTTTCCCTAGTGGTACCCCTAGGGAAATCCGTAAAAGTTTGTCGGATTCCGACGAAGCCAATTCTCGATGCGTTGTGACCGGCAAGCTTCCAGTATCTATTCCGATCGAGTTTTCACGAATTATTGGACTCGGATCCAAAATTTCACCACTTTTTAGGATTTCTCGATTTTGGTGATTTTCCCTAGTGGTACCCCTAGGGAAATCAGTAAAAATTCGTCGGATTCCGACGAAACCAATTCTCGATGCGTTATGACCGGCAAGCTTCCAGTAGCTATTCCGATCGAGTTTTCCCGAATTATTGGACTCGGATCCAAAATTTCACGATTTCTCGATTTTCGTGATTTTCCCTAGTGGTACCCCTAGGGAAATCCGTAAAAATTAGTCGGATTCCGACGAAGCCAATTTTCGATGCGTTGTGACCGGCAAGCTTCTAGTAGCTATTCCGATCGAGTTTTCCCGAATTATTGGACTCGGATCAAAAATTTTACCACTTTTTACGATTTCTCGATTTTGGTGATTTTCCCTAGTGGTACCCCTAGGGAAATCCGTAAAAATTCGTCGGATTCCGACGAAGCCAATTCTCGATGCGTTGTGACCGGCAAGCTTCCAGTAGCTATTCCGATCGAGTTTTCCCGAATTATTGGACTCGGATACAAAATTTCACGATTTCTCGATTTTGGTGATTTTCCCTAGTGGTACCCCTAGGGAAATCCGTAAAAATTCGTCGGATTCCGACAAAGCCAATTTTCGATGCGTTGTGACCGGCAAGCTTCTAGTAGCTATTCCGATCGAGTTTTCCCGAATTATTGGACTCGGATCAAAAATTTTACCACTTTTTACGATTTCTCGATTTTGGTGATTTTCCCTAGTGGTACCCCTAAGGAAATCCGTAAAAATTCGTTGGATTCCGACGAAGCCAATTCTCGATGCGTTGTGACCGGCAAGCTTCCAGTAGCTATTCCGATCGAGTTTTCCCGAATTATTGGACTCGGATCCAAAATTTCACGATTTCTCGATTTTGGTGATTTTCCCTAGTGGTACCCCTAGGTAAATCCGTAAAAATTCGTCGGATTCCGATAAAGCCAATTCTCTATACGTTGTGACCGGCAAGCTTCCAGTAGCTATTCCGATCGAGTTTTTCCGAATTATTGGACTCGAATCCAAAATTTCACGATTTCTCGATTTTGGTGATTTTCCCTAGTGGTACCCCTAGGGAAATCCGTAAAAATTCGTTGGATTCCGACGAAGCCAATTCTCGATGCGTTGTGACCGGCAAGCTTCCAGTAAATATTCCAAACGAGTTTTCCCGAATTATTGGACTTGGATCCAAAATTTCACGATTTCTAGATTTTGGTGATTTTCCCTAGTGGTACCCCTATGGAAATCCGTAAAAATTCGTCGGATTCCGACGAAGCCAATTCTCGATACGTTGTGACCGGCAAGCTTCCAGTAGCTATTCCGATCGAGTTTTCCCGAATTATTGGACTCGGATCCAAAATTTCACGATTTCTCGATTTTGCTGATTTTCCCTAGTGGTACCCCTAGGGAAATCCGTAAAAATTCGTCGGATTCCGACGAAGCAAATTTTCAATGCGTTGTGACCGGCAAGCTTCCAGTAGCTATTCCGATCGAGTTTTCCCGAATTATTGGACTCGGATGAAAAATTTTACCACTTTTTACGATTTCTCGATTTTGGTGATTTTCCCTAGTGGTACCCCTAGGGAAATCCGTAAAAATTCATCGGATTCCGACGAAGCCAATTCTCGATGCGTTGTGACCGGCAAGCTTCCAGTAGCTATTCCGATCGAGTTTTCCCGAATTATTGGACTCGGATCCAAAATTTCACGATTTCTCGATTTTGGTGATTTTCCCTAGTGGTACCCCTAGGGAAATCCGTAAAAATTCGTCGGATTCCGACGAAGCAAATTTTCGATGCGTTGTGACCGGCAAGCTTCCAGTAGCTATTCCGATCGAGTTTTCCCGAAATATTGGACTCGGATCAAAAATTTTACCACTTTTTACGATTTATCGATTTTGGTGATTTTCCCTAGTGGTACCCCTAGGGAAATCCGTAGAAATTCGTCGGATTCCAACGAAGCCAATTTTCTATGCGTTGTGACCGGCAAACTTCTAGTAGCTATTCCGATCGAGTTTTCCCGAATTATTGGACTCGGATGAAAAATTTTACCACTTTTTACGATTTCTCGATTTTGGTGATTTTCCCTAGTGGTACCCCTAGGGAAATCCGTAGAAATTCGTCGGATTCCAACGAAGCCAATTTTCTATGCGTTGTGACCGGCAAACTTCTAGTAGCTATTCCGATCGAGTTTTCCCGAATTATTGGACTCGGATGAAAAATTTTACCACTTTTTACGATTTCTCGATTTTGGTGATTTTCCCTAGTGGTACCCCTAGGGAAATCCGTAAAAATTCATCGGATTCCGACGAAGCCAATTCTCGATGCGTTGTGACCGGCAAGCTTCCAGTAGCTATTCCGATCGAGTTTTCCCGAATTATTGGACTCGGATCCAAAATTTCACGATTTCTCGATTTTGGTGATTTTCCTTAGTGGTACCCCTAGGGAAATCCGTAAAAATTCGTCGGATTCCGACGAAGCAAATTTTCGATGCGTTGTGACCGGGAAGCTTCCAGTAGCTATTCCTATCGAGTTTTCCCGAATTATTGGACTCGGATCAAAAATTTTACCACTTTTTACGATTTCTCAATTTTGGTGATTTTCCCTAGTGGTACCCCTAGGGAAATCCGTAAAAATTCGTCGGATTCCGACGAAGCCAATTCTCGATGCGTTGTGACCGGCAAGCTTCCAGTAGCTATTCCGATCGAGTTTTCCCGAATTATTGGACTCGGATCCAAAATTTCTCCACTTTTTACGATTTCTCGATTTTGGTGATTTTCCCTAGTGGTACCCCTAGGAAAATCCGTAAAAATTCGTCGGATTCCGACGAAGCCAATTCTCAATGCGTTGTGATGGGCAAGCTTCCGGTAGCTATTCCGATCGAGTTTTCCCGAATTATTGGACTCGGATCCAAAATTTCACGATTTCTCGATTTTTGTGATTTTCCCTAGTGGTACCCCTAGGGAAATCCGTAAAAGTTCGTCGGATTCCGACGAAGCCAATTCTCGATGCGTTGTGACCGGCAAGCTTCCAGTATCTATTCCGATCGAGTTTTCCCGAATTATTGGACTCGGATCCAAAATTTCACCACTTTTTAGGATTTTTCGATTTTGGTGATTTTTCCTAGTGGTACCCCTAGGGAAATCCGTAAAAATTCGTCGGATTCCGACGCAACCAATTCTCGATGCGTTGTGACCGGCAAGCTTCCAGTAGCTATTCCGATCGAGTTTTCCCGAATTATTGGACTCGGATCCAAAATTTCACCACTTTTTACGATTTCTCGATTTTGGTGATTTTCCCTAGTGGTACCCCTAGGAAAATCCGTAAAAATTCGTCGGATTCCGACGAAGCCAATTCTCAATGCGTTGTGATGGGCAAGCTTTCGGTAGCTATTCCGATCGAGTTTTCCCGAATTATTGGACTCGGATCAAAAATTTCACGATTTCTCGATTTTTGTGATTTTCCCTAGTGGTACCCCTAGGGAAATCCGTAAAAGTTTGTCGGATTCCGACGAAGCCAATTCTCGATGCGTTGTGACCGGCAAGCTTCCAGTATCTATTCCGATCGAGTTTTCCCGAATTATTGGACTCGGATCAAAAATTTTACCACTTTTTACGATTTCTCGATTTTGGTGATTTTTCCTAGTGGTACCCCTAGGGACATCCGTAAAGATTCGTCGGATTCCGACGAAGCCAATTCTCGATGCGTTGTGACCGGCAAGCTTCCAGTAGCTATTCCGATCGAGTTTTCCCGAATTATTGGACTCGGATCCAAAATTTCACGATTTCTCAATTTTGGTGATTTTCCCTAGTGGTACCCCTAGGGAAATCCGTAAAAATTCGTCGGATTCCGACGAAGCAAATTTTCGATGCGTTGTGACCGGCAAGCTTCCAGTAGCTATTCCGATCGAGTTTTCCCGAAATATTGGACTCGGATCAAAAATTTTACCACTTTTTACGATTTCTCGATTTTGGTGATTTTCCCTAGTGGTACCCCTAGGAAAATCCGTAAAAATTCGTCGGATTCCGACTAAGCCAATTCTCGATGCGTTGTGACGGGCAAGCTTCTGGTAGCTATTCCGATCGAGTTTTCCCGAATTATTGGACTCGGATCCAAAATTTCACGATTTCTCGATTTTTGTGATTTTCCCTAGTGGTACCCCTAGGGAAATCCGTAAAAGTATGTCGGATTCCGACGAAGCCAATTCTCGATTTTGGTGATTTTCCATAGTGGTACCCCTAGGGAAATCCGTAAAAATTCGTCGGATTTCGACGAAGCCAATTCTCGATGTGTTGTGACCGGCAAGCTTCCAGTATCTATTCCGATCGAGTTTTCCCGAATTTTTGGACTCGGATCTAAAATTTCACCAATTTTTAGGATTTCTCGATTTAGGTGATTTTCCCTAGTGGTACCCCTAGGGAAATCCGTAAAAATTCGTCGGATTCTGACGAAGCCAATTCTCCATGCGTTGTGACCGGCAAGCTTCCAGTATCTATTCCGATCGAGTTTTCCCGAATTATTGGACTCGGATCCAAAATTTCACCACTTTTTACGATTTCTCGATTTTGGTGATTTTCCCTAGTGGTACCCCTAGGTAAATCCGTAAAAATTCGTCGGATTCCGATAAAGCCAATTCTCTATACGTTGTGACCGGCAAGCTTCCAGTAGCTATTCCGATCGAGTTTTCCCGAATTATTGGACTCGAATCCAAAATTTCACGATTTCTCGATTTTGGTGATTTTCCCTAGTGGTACCCCTAGGGAAATCCGTACAAATTCGTTGGATTCCGACGAAGACAATTCTCGATGCGTTGTGACCGGCAAGCTTCCAGTAAATATTCCAATCGAGTTTTCCCGAATTATTGGACTCGGATCCAAAATTTCACGATTTCTCGATTTTGGTGATTTTCCCTAGTGGTACCCCTAGGGAAATCCGTAAAAATTCGTCGGATTCCGACGAAGCCAATTCTCGATGCGTTGTGACCGGCAAGCTTTCAGTAGCTATTCCGATCGAGTTTTCCCGAATTATTGGACTCGGATCAAAAATTTCACGATTTCTCAATTTTGGTGATTTTCCCTAGTGGTACCCCTAGGGAAATCAGTAAAAATTCGTCGGATTCCGACGAAGCCAATTCTCGATGCGTTATGACCGGCAAGCTTCCAGTAGCTATTCCGATCGAGTTTTCCCGAATTATTGGACTCGGATCCAAAATTTCACGATTTCTCGATTTGGGTGATTTTACCTAGTGGTACCCCTAGGGAAATCCGTAAAAATTCGTCGAATTCCGACGAAGCCAATTTTCGATGCGTTGTGACCGGCAAGCTTCCAGTAGCTATTCCGATCGACTTTTCCCGAATTATTGGACTCGAATCAAAAATTTTACTACTTTTTACGATTTCTCGATTTTGGTGATTTTCCCTAGTGGTACCCCTAGAGAAATCCGTAAAAATTCGTCGGATTTCGACGAAGCCAATTCTCGATGCGTTGTGACAGGCAAGCTTCAGTAGCTATTTCGATCGAGTTTTCCCGAATTATTGGACTCGGATCCAAAATTTCACCAGTTTTTACGATTTCTCGATTTTGGTGATTTTCCCTAGTGGTACCCCTAGGAAAATCCGTAAAAATTCGTCGGATTCCGACGAAGCCAATTCTCGATGCATTGTGACGGGCAAGCTTCCGGTAGCTATTCCGAAAGAGTTTTCCCGAATTATTGGACTCGGATCCAAAATTTCACGATTTCTCGATTTTTGTGATTTTCCCTAATGGTACCCCTAGGGAAATCCGTAAAAGTTTATCGGATTCCGACGAAGCCAATTCTCGATTCGTTGTGACCGGCAAGCTTCCAGTATCTATTCCGATCGAGTTTTCCCGAATTATTGAACTCGGATTCTAAATTTTACCACTTTTTAGGATTTCTTGATTTTGATGATTTTCCCTAGTGGTACCCCTAGGGAAATCCGTAAAAATTCGTCGGATTCCGACGAAGCCAATTCTCGATGCGTTGTGACCGGCAATCTTCCAGTAGCTATTCCGATCGAGTTTTCCCGAATTATTGAACTCGGATCCAAAATTTCACGATTTCTCGATTTTTGTGATTTTCCCTAGTGGTACCCCTAGGGAAATCTGTAAAAATTCATCGGATTCCGACGAAACCAATTTTCGATGCGTTGCGACCGGCAAGCTTCCAGTAGCTATTCCGATCGAGTTTTCCCGAATTATTGGACTCGGATCAAAAATTTTACCACTTTTTACGATTTCTCGATTTTGGTGATTTTTCCTAGTGGTACCCCTAGGCAAATCCGTAAAAATTCGTCGGATTCCGACGAAGCCAATTCTCGATGCGTTGTGACCGGCAAGCTTCCAGTAGCTATTCCGATCGAGTTTTCCCGAATTATTGGACTCGGATCCAAAATTTCACGATTTCTCGATTTTGGTGATTTTCCCTAGTGGTACCCCTAGGGAAATCCGTAAAAATTCGTCGGATTCCGACGAAGCCAATTTTCGATCCGTTGTGACCGGCAAGTTTCCAGTAGCTATTCCGATCGAGTTTTCCCAAATTATTGGACTCGGATCAAAAATTTTACTACTTTTTACGATTTCTCGATTTTGGTGATTTTCCCAAGTGGTACCCCTAGAGAAATCCGTAAAAATTCGTCGGATTCCGACGAAGCCAATTCTCGATGTGTTGTGACCGGCAAGCTTCCAGTAGCTATTCCGATCGAGTTTTCCCGAATTATTGGACTCGGATCCAAAATTTCACCACTTTTTACGATTTCTCGATTTTGGTGATTTTCCCTAGTGGTACCCCTAGGAAAATCCGTAGGATTCCGACAAAGCCAATTCTCGATGCGTTGTGACGGGCAAGCTTCCGGTAGCTATTCCGATCGAGTTTTCCCGAATTATTGGACTCGGATCCAAAATTTCACGATTTCTCGATTTTTGTGATTTTCCCTAGTGGTACCCCTAGGGAAATCCGTAAAAGTTTGTCGGATTCCGACGAAGCCAATTCTCGATGCGTTGTGACCGGCAAGCTTCCAGTATCTATTCCGATCGAGTTTTCACGAATTATTGGACTCGGATCCAAAATTTCACCAATTTTTAGGATTTCTCGATTTTGGTGATTTTCCCTAGTGGTACCCCTAGGGAAATCAGTAAAAATTCGTCGGATTCCGACGAAGCCAATTCTCGATGCGTTATGACCGGCAAGCTTCCAGTAGCTATTCCGATCGAGTTTTCCCGAATTATTGGACTCGGATCCAAAATTTCACGATTTCTCGATTTTGGTGATTTTCCCTATTGGTACCCATAGGGAAATCCGTAAAAGTTAGTCGGATTCCGACGAAGCCAATTTTCGATGCGTTGTGACCGGCAAGCTTCTAGTAGCTATTCCGATCGAGTTTTCCCGAATTATTGGACTCGGATAAAAAATTTTACCACTTTTTACGATTTCTCGATTTTGGTGATTTTCCCTAGCGGTACCCCTAGGGAAATCCGTAAAAATTCGTTGGATTCCGACGAAGACAATTCTCGATGCGTTGTGACCGGCAAGCTTCAAGTAAATATTCCAATCGAGTTTTCCCGAATTATTGGACTCGGATCCAAAATTTCACGATTTCTCGATTTTGGTGATTTTCCCTGGTGGTACCCCTAGGGAAATCCGTAAAAATTCGTCGGATTCCGACGAAGCCAATTCTCGATGCGTTGTGACCGGCAAGCTTCCAGTAGCTATTCCGATTGAGTTTTCCCGAATTATTGGACTCGGATCAAAAATTTCACGATTTCTCGATTTTGGTGATTTTCCCTAGTGGTACCCCTAGGGAAATCCATAAAAATTCGTCGGATCCCGACGAAGCAAATTTTTGATGCATTGTGACCGGCAAGCTTCCAGTAGGTATTCCGATCGAGTTTTCCCGAATTATTGGACTCGGATCAAAAATTTTACCACTTTTTACGATTTCTCGATTTTGGTGATTTTCCCTAGTGGTACCCCTAGGGAAATCCGTAAAAATTCGTCGGATTTCGACGAAACCAATTCTCGATGCGTTGTGACCGGCAAGCTTCCAGTAGCTATTCCGATCGAGTTTTCCCGAATTATTGGACTCGGATCCAAAATTTCACCACTTTTTACGATTTCTCGATTTTGGTGATTTTCCCTAGTGGTACCCCTAGGAAAATCCGTAGGATTCCGACGAATCCAATTCTCGATGCGTTGTGACGGGCAAGCTTCCGGTAGCTATTCCGATCGAGTTTTCCCGAATTATTGGACTCGGATCCAAAATTTCACGATTTCTCGATTTTTGTGATTTTCCCTAGTGGTACCCCTAGGGAAATCCGTAAAAGTTTGTCGGATTCCGACGAAGCCAATTCTCGATGCGTTGTGACCGGCAAGCTTCCAGTAGCTATTCCGATCGAGTTTTCCCGTATTATTGGACTCGAATCAAAAATTTTACTACTTTTTACGATTTCTCGATTTTGGTGATTTTCCCTAGTGGTACCCCTAGAGAAATCCGTAAAAATTCGTCGGATTTCGACGAAGCCAATTCTCGATGCGTTGTGACAGGCAAGCTTCCAGTAGCTATTTCGATCGAGTTTTCCCGAATTATTGGACTCGGATCCAAAATTTCACCACTTTTTACGATTTCTCGATTTTGGTGATTTTCCCTAGTGGTACCCCTAGGAAAATCCGTAAAAATTCGTCGGATTCCGACGAAGCCAATTCTCGATGCATTGTGACGGGCAAGCTTCCGGTAGCTATTCCGAAAGAGTTTTCCCGAATTATTGGACTCGTATCCAAAATTTCACGATTTCTCGATTTTTGTGATTTTCCCTAGTGGTACCCCTAGGGAAATCCGTAAAAGTTTATCGGATTCCGACGAAGCCAATTCTCGATTCGTTGTGACCGGCAAGCTTCCAGTATCTATTCCGATCGAGTTTTCCCGAATTATTGAACTCGGATTCTAAATTTTACCACTTTTTAGGATTTCTTGATTTTGATGATTTTCCCTAGTGGTACCCCTAGGGAAATCCGTAAAAATTCGTCGGATTTCGACGAAGCCAATTCTCGATGCGTTGTGACCGGCAATCTTCCAGTAGCTATTCCGATCGAGTTTTCCCGAATTATTGGACTCGGATCCAAAATTTCACGATTTCTCGATTTTTGTGATTTTCCCTAGTGGTACCCCTAGGGAAATCCGTAAAAATTCATCGGATTCCGACGAAACCAATTTTCGATGCGTTGCGACCGGCAAGCTTCCAGTAGCTATTCCGATCGAGTTTTCCCGAATTATTGGACTCGGATCAAAAATTTTACCACTTTTTACGATTTCTCGATTTTGGTGATTTTTCCTAGTGGTACCCCTAGGCAAATCCGTAAAAATTCGTCGGATTCCGACGAAGCCAATTCTCGATGCGTTGTGACCGGCAAGCTTCCAGTAGCTATTCCGATCGAGTTTTCCCGAATTATTGGACTCGGATCCAAAATTTCACGATTTCTCGATTTTGGTGATTTTCCCTAGTGGTACCCCTAGGGAAATCCGTAAAAATTCGTCGGATTCCGACGAAGCCAATTTTCGATCCGTTGTGACCGGCAAGTTTCCAGTAGCTATTCCGATCGAGTTTTCCCAAATTATTGGACTCGGATCAAAAATTTTACCACTTTTTACGATTTATCGATTTTGGTGATTTTCCCTAGTGGTATCTCTAGGGAAATCCGTAAAAATTCGTCGGATTCCGACGAAGCCAATTCTCGATGTGTTGTGACCGGCAAGCTTCCAGTAGCTATTCCGATCGAGTTTTCCCGAATTATTGGACTCGGATCCAAAATTTCACCACTTTTTACGATTTCTCGATTTTGGTGATTTTCCCTAGTGGTACCCCTAGGAAAATCCGTAGGATTCCGACAAAGCCAATTCTCGATGCGTTGTGACGGGCAAGCTTCCGGTAGCTATTCCGATCGAGTTTTCCCGAATTATTGGACTCGGATCCAAAATTTCACGATTTCTCGATTTTTGTGATTTTCCCTAGTGGTACCCCTAGGGAAATCCGTAAAAGTTTGTCGGATTCCGACGAAGCCAATTCTCGATGCGTTGTGACCGGCAAGCTTCCAGTATCTATTCCGATCGAGTTTTCACGAATTATTGGACTCGGATCCAAAATTTTACCACTTTTTAGGATTTCTCGATTTTGGTGATTTTCCCTAGTGGTACCCCTAGGGAAATCAGTAAAAATTCGTCGGATTCCGACGAAGCCAATTCTCGATGCGTTATGACCGGCAAGCTTCCAGTAGCTATTCCGATCGAGTTTTCCCGAATTATTGGACTCGGATCCAAAATTTCACGATTTCTCGATTTTGGTGATTTTCCCTATTGGTACCAATAGGGAAATCCGTAAAAATTAGTCGGATTCCGACGAAGCCAATTTTCGATGCGTTGTGACCGGCAAGCTTCTAGTAGCTATTCCGATCGAGTTTTCCCGAATTATTGGACTGGGATAAAAAATTTTACCACTTTTTACGATTTCTCGATTTTGGTGATTTTTCCTAGTGGTACCCCAAGGGAAATCCGCAAAAATTCATCGGATTCCGACGAAGCCAATTCTCGATGCGTTGTGACCGGCAAGCTTCCAGTAGCTATTCCGATCGAGTTTTCCCGAATTATTGGACTCGGATCCAAAATTTCACGATTTCTCGATTTTGGTGATTTTCCCTAGTGGTACCCCTAGGGAAATCCGTAAAAATTCGTCGGATTTCGAAGAAGCAAATTTTCGATGCGTTGTGACCGGCAAGCTTCCAGTAGCTATTCCGATCGAGTTTTCCCGAATTATTGGACTCGGATCAAAAATTTTACCACTTTTTACGATTTCTCGATTTTGGTGATTTTCCCTAGTGGTACCCCTAGGGAAATCCGTAAAAATTCGTCGGATTCCGACGAAGCCAATTCTCGATGCGTTGTGACCGGCAAGCTTCCAGTAGCTATTCCGATCGAGTTTTCCCGAATTATTGGACTCGGATCCAAAATTTCACCACTTTTTACGATTTCTCGATTTTGGTGATTTTCCCTAGTGGTACCCCTAGGAAAATCCGTAAAAATTCGTCGGATTCCGACTAAGCCAATTCTTGATGCGTTGTGACGGGCAAGCTTCCGGTAGCTATTCCGATCGAGTTTTCCCGAATTATTGGACTCGGATCCAAAATTTCACGATTTCTCGATTTTTGTGATTTTCCCTAGTGGTACCCCTAGGGAAATCCGTAAAAGTATGTCGGATTCCGACGAAGCCAATTCTCGATTTTGGTGATTTTCCATAGTGGTACCCCTAGGGAAATCCGTAAAAATTCGTCGGATTTCGACGAAGCCAATTCTCGATGCGTTGTGACCTGCAAGCTTCCAGTATCTATTCCGATCGAGTTTTCCCGAATTATTGGACTCGGATCCAAAATTTCACCACTTTTTAGGATTTCTCGATTTTGGTGATTTTCCCTAGTGGTACCCCTAGTGAAATCCGTAAAAATTCGTCGCATTCCGACGAAGCCAATTCTCCATGCGTTGTGACCGGAAAGCTTCCAGTATCTATTCCGATCGAGTTTTCCCGAATTATTGGACTCGGATCCAAAATTTCACCACTTTTTACGATTTCTCGATTTTGGTGATTTTCCCTAGTGGTACCCCTAGGTAAATCCGTAAAAATTCGTCGGATTCCGATAAAGCCAATTCTCTATACGTTGTGACCGGCAAGCTTCCAGTAGCTATTCCGATCGAGTTTTCCCGAATTATTGGACTCGAATCCAAAATTTCACGATTTCTCGATTTTGGTGATTTTCCCTAGCGGTACCCCTAGGGAAATCCGTAAAAATTCGTTGGATTCCGACGAAGACAATTCTCGATGCGTTGTGACCGGCAAGCTTCCAGTAAATATTCCAATCGAGTTTTCCCGAATTATTGGACTCGGATCCAAAATTTCACGATTTCTCGATTTTGGTGATTTTCCCTGGTGGTACCCCTAGGGAAATCCGTAAAAATTCGTCGGATTCCGACGAAGCCAATTCTCGATGCGTTGTGACCAGCAAGCTTCCAGTAGCTATTCCGATTGAGTTTTCCCGAATTATTGGACTCGGATCAAAAATTTCACGATTTTTCGATTTTGGTGATTTTCCCTAGTGGTACCCCTAGGGAAATCCATAAAAATTCGTCGGATTCCGACGAAGCAAATTTTTGATGCATTGTGACCGGCAAGCTTCCAGTAGCTATTCCGATCGAGTTTTCCCGAATTATTGGACTCGGATCAAAAATTTTACCACTTTTTACGATTTCTCGATTTTGGTGATTTTCCCTAGTGGTACCCCTAGGGAAATCCGTAAAAATTCGTCGGATTTCGACGAAGCCAATTCTCGATGCGTTGTGACCGGCAAGCTTCCAGTAGCTATTCCGATCGAGTTTTCCCGAATTATTGGACTCGGATCCAAAATTTCACCACTTTTTACGATTTCTCGATTTTGATGATTTTCCCTAGTGGTACCCCTAGGAAAATCCGTAGGATTCCGACGAATCCAATTCTCGATGCGTTGTGACGGGCAAGCTTCCGGTAGCTATTCCGATCGAGTTTTCCCGAATTATTGGACTCGGATCCAAAATTTCACGATTTCTCGATTTTTGTGATTTTCCCTAGTGGTACCCCTAGGGAAATCCGTAAAAGTTTGTCCGATTCCGACGAAGCCAATTCTCGATGCGTTGTGACCGGCAAGCTTCCAGTATCTATTCCGATCGAGTTTTCACGAATTATTGGACTCGGATCCAAAATTTCACCACTTTTTAGGATTTCTCGATTTTGGTGATTTTCCCTAGTAGTACCCCTAGGGAAATCAGTAAAAATTCGTCGGATTCCGACGAAGCCAATTCTCGATGCGTTATGACCGGCAAGCTTCCAGTAGCTATTCCGATCGAGTTTTCCCGAATTATTGGACTCGGATCCAAAATTTCACGATTTCTCGATTTTGGTGATTTTCCCTAGTGGTACCCCTAGGGAAATCCGTAAAAATTAGTCGGATTCCGACGAAGCCAATTTTCGATGCGTTGTGACCGGCAAGCTTCTAGTAGCTATTCCGATCGAGTTTTCCCGAATTATTGGACTCGGATCCAAAATTTCACCACTTTTTAGGATTTCTCGATTTTGGTGATTTTTCCTAGTGGTACCCCTAGGGAAATCCGTAAAAATTCGTCGGATTTCGACGAAGCCAATTCTCAAATGCGTTGTGACCGGCAAGCTTCCAGTATCTATTCCGATCGAGTTTTCCCGAATTATTGGACTCGGATCCAAAATTTCACCAGTTTTTACGATTTCTCGATTTTGGTGATTTTCCCTAGTGGTACCCCTAGGTAAATCCGTAAAAATTCGTCGGATTCCGATAAAGCCAATTCTCTATACGTTGTGACCGGCAAGCTTCCAGTAGCTATTCCGATCGAGTTTTCCCGAATTATTGGACTCGGATCAAAAATTTTCCCACTTTTTACGATTTATCGATTTTGGTGATTTTCCCTAGTGGTACCCCTAGGGAAATCCGTAGAAATTCGTCGGATTCCAACGAAGCCAATTCTCGATGCGTTGTAACCGGCAAGCTTCCAGTAGCTATTCCGATCGAGTTTTCCCGAATTATTGTACTCGGATAAAAAATTTCATCACTTTTTACGATTTCTCGATTTTGCTGATTTTCCCTAGTGGTACCCCTAGGAAAATCCGTAAAAATTCGTCGGATTCCGACGAATCCAATTCTCGATGCGTTGTTACCGGCAAGCTTCCAATAGCTATTCCGAACGAGTTTTCCTGAATTATTGGACTTGGATCCAAAATTTCACCACTTTTTACGATTTCTCGATTTTTGTTATTTTCCCTGGTGGTGCCCCTAGGGAAATCAGTAAAAATTCCTCGGATTCCAACGAAGCCAATTCTCGATGCGTTGTGACCGGCAAGCTTCCAGTTGCTATTCCGATCGAGTTTTCCCGAATTATTGGACTCGGATCCAAAATTTCACCACTTTTTACGATTTCTCGATTTTGGTGATTTTCCCTAGTGGTAACCCTAGGGAAATCCGTAAAAATTCGTCGGATTCCGACGAATCCAATTCTCGATGCGTTTTTACCGGCAAGCTTCCAATAGCTATTCCGAACGAGTTTTCCTGAATTATTGGACTTGGATCCAAAATTTCACCACTTTTTACGATTTCTCGATTTTTGTTATTTTCCCTGGTGGTACCCCTAGGGAAATCAGTAAAAATTCCTCGGATTCCAACGAAGCCAATTCTCGATGCGTTGTGACCGGCAAGCTTCCAGTAGCTATTCCGATCGAGTTTTCCCGAATTATTGGACTCGGATCCAAAATTTCACCACTTTTTACGATTTCTCGATTTTGGTGATTTTCCCTAGTGGTAACCCTAGGGAAATCCGTAAAAATTCGTCGGATTCCGACGAATCCAATTCTCGATGCGTTGTTACCGGCAAGCTTCCAATAGCTATTCCGAACGAGTTTTCCTGAATTATTGGACTTGGATCCAAAATTTCACCACTTTTTACGATTTCTCGATTTTTGTTATTTTCCCTGGTGGTACCCCTAGGGAAATCAGTAAAAATTCCTCGGATTCCAACGAAGCCAATTCTCGATGCGTTGTGACCGGCAAGCTTCCAGTAGCTATACCGATCGAGTTTTCCCGAATTATTGGACTCGAATCCAAAATTTCACCACTTTTTACGATTTCTCGATTTTGGTGATTTTCCCTAGTGGTACCCCTAGGTAAATCCGTAAAAATTCGTCGGATTCCGATAAAGCCAATTCTCTATACGTTGTGACCAGCAAGCTTCCAGTAGCTATTCCGATCGAGTTTTCCCGAATTATTGGACTCGGATCCAAAATTTCACCACTTTTTACGATTTCTCGATTTTGGTGATTTTCCCTAGTGGTACCCCTAGGTAAATCCGTAAAAATTCGTCGGATTCCGATAAAGCTAATTCTCTATACGTTGTGACCGGCAAGCTTCCAGTAGCTATTCCGATCGAGTTTTCCCGAATTATTGGACTCGAATCCAAAATTTCACGATTTCTCGATTTTGGTGATTTTCCCTAGTGGTACCCCTAGGGAAATCCGTAAAAATTCGTTGGATTCCGACGAAGACAATTCTCGATGCGTTGTGACCGGCAAGCTTCCAGTAAATATTCCAATCGAGTTTTCCCGAATTATTGGACTCGGATCCAAAATTTCACGATTTCTCGATTTTGGTGATTTTCCCTAGTGGTACCCCTAGGGAAATCCGTAAAAATTCGTCGGATTCCGACGAAGCCAATTCTCGATGCGTTGTGACCGGCAAGCTTTCAGTAGCTATTCCGATCGAGTTTTCCCGAATTATTGGACTCGGATCAAAAATTTCACGATTTCTCAATTTTGGTGATTTTCCCTAGTGGTACCCCTAGGGAAATCAGTAAAAATTCGTCGGATTCCGACGAAGCCAATTCTCGATGCGTTATGACCGGCAAGCTTCCAGTAGCTATTCCGATCGAGTTTTCCCGAATTATTGGACTCGGATCCAAAATTTCACGATTTCTCGATTTGGGTGATTTTCCCTAGTGGGGTACCCCTAGGGAAATCCGTAAAAATTCGTCGAAATCCGACGAAGCCAATTTTCGATGCGTTGTGACCGGCAAGCTTCCAGTAGCTATTCCGATCGAGTTTTCCCGAATTATTGGACTCGAATCAAAAATTTTACTACTTTTTTCGATTTCTCGATTTTGGTGATTTTCCCTAGTGGTACCCCTAGAGAAATCCGTAAAAATTCGTCGGATTTCGACGAAGCCAATTCTCGATGCGTTGTGACAGGCAAGCTTCCAGTAGCTATTTCGATCGAGTTTTCCCGAATTATTGGACTCGGATCCAAAATTTCACCACTTTTTACGATTTCTCGATTTTGGTGATTTTCCCTAGTGGTACCCCTAGGAAAATCCGTAAAAATTCGTCGGATTCCGACGAAGCCAATTCTCGATGCATTGTGACGGGCAAGCTTCCGGTAGCTATTCCGAAAGAGTTTTCCCGAATTATTGGACTCGGATCCAAAATTTCACGATTTCTCGATTTTTGTGATTTTCCCTAGTGGTACCCCTAGGGAAATCCGTAAAAGTTTATCGGATTCCGACGAAGCCAATTCTCGATGCGTTGTGACCGGCAAGCTTCCAGTATCTATTCCGATCGAGTTTTCCCGAATTATTGAATTCGGATTCTAAATTTTACCACTTTTTAGGATTTCTTAATTTTGGTGATTTTCCCTAGTGGTACCCCTAGGGAAATCCGTAAAAATTCGTCGGATTCCGACGAAGCCAATTCTCGATGCGTTGTGACCGGCAATCTTCCAGTAGCTATTCCGATCGAGTTTTCCCGAATTATTGGACTCGGATCCAAAATTTCACGATTTCTCGATTTTTGTGATTTTCCCTAGTGGTACCCCTAGGGAAATCCGTAAAAATTCGTCGGATTCCGACGAAACCAATTTTCGATGCGTTGCGACCGGCAAGCTTCCAGTAGCTATTCCGATCGAGTTTTCCCGAATTATTGGACTCGGATCAAAAATTTTACCACTTTTTACGATTTCTCGATTTTGGTGATTTTCCCTAGTGGTACCCCTAGGCAAATCCGTAAAAATTCGTCGGATTCCGACGAAGCCAATTCTCGATGCGTTGTGACCGGCAAGCTTCCAGTAGCTATTCCGATCGAGTTTTCCCGAATTATTGTACTCGGATCCAAAATTTCACGATTTCTCGATTTTGGTGATTTTCCCTAGTGGTACCCCTAGGGAAATCCGTAAAAATTCGTCAGATTCCGACGAAGCCAATTTTCGATGCGTTGTGACCGGCAAGCTTCCAGTAGCTATTCCGATCGAGTTTTCCCAAATTATTGGACTCGGATCAAAAATTTTACCACTTTTTACGATTTCTCGATTTTGGTGATTTTCCCTAGTGGTATCCCTAGGGAAATCCGTAAAAATTCGTCGGATTCCGACGAAGCCAATTCTCGATGCGTTGTGACCGGCAAGCTTCCAGTAGCTATTCCAATCGAGTTTTCCCGAATTATTGGACTCGGATCCAAAATTTTAACACTTTTTACGATTTCTCGATTTTGATGATTTTCCCTAGTGGTACCCCTAGGAAAATCCGTAGGATTCCGACAAAGCCAATTCTCGATGCGTTGTGACGGGCAAGCTTCCGGTAGCTATTCCGATCGAGTTTTTCCGAATTATTGGACTCGGATCCAAAATTTCACGATTTCTCGATTTTTGTGATTTTCCCTAGTGGTACCCCTAGGGAAATCCGTAAAAGTATGTCGGATTCCGACGAAGCCAATTCTCGATTTTGGTGATTTTCCATAGTGGTACCCCTAGGGAAATCCGTAAAAATTCGTCGGATTTCGACGAAGCCAATTAGCGATGCGTTGTGACCGGCAAGCTTCCAGTATCTATTCCGATCGAGTTTTCCTGAATTATTGGACTCGGATCCAAAATTTCACCACTTTTTACGATTTCTCGATTTTGGTGATTTTCCCTAGTGGTACCCCTAGGAAAATCCGTAAAAATTCGTCGGATTCCGACTAAGCCAATTCTCGATGCGTTGTGACGGGCAAGCTTCCAGTAGCTATTCCGATCGAGTTTTCCCGAATTATTGGACTCGGATCCAAAATTTCTCGATTTCTCGATTTTTGTGATTTTCCCTAGTGGTACCCCTAGGGAAATCCGTAAAAGTATGTCGGATTCCGACGAAGCCAATTCTCAATTTTGGTGATTTTCCATAGTGGTACCCCTAGGGAAATCCATAAAAATTCGTCGGATTTCGACGAAGCCAATTAGCGATGCGTTGTGACCGGCAAGCTTCCAGTATCTATTCTGATCGAGTTTTCCCGAATTATTGGACTCGGATCCAAAATTTCACCACTTTTTAGGATTTCTCGATTTTGGTGATTTTCCCTAGTGGTACCCCTAGGGAAATCCGTAAAAATTCGTCGGATTCCGACGAAGCCAATTCTCCATGCGTTGTGACCGGCAAGCTTCCAGTATCTATTCCGATCGAGTTTTCCCGAATTATTGGACTCGGATCCAAAATTTCACCACTTTTTACGATTTCTCGATTTTGGTGATTTTCCCTAGTGGTACCCCTAGGTAAATCCGTAAAAATTCGTCGGATTCCGATAAAGCCAATTCTCTATACGTTGTGACCGGCAAGCTTCCAATAGCTATTCCGATCGAGTTTTTCCGAATTATTGGACTCAAATCCAAAAATTCACGATTTCTCGATTTTGGTGATTTTCCCTAGTGGTACCCCTAGGGAAATCCGTAAAAATTCGTTGGATTCCGACGAAGCCAATTATCGATGCGTTGTGACCGGCAAGCTTCCAGTAAATATTCCAAACGAGTTTTCCCGAATTATTGGACTTGGATCAAAAATTTCACGATTTCTAGATTTTGGTGATTTTCCCTAGTGGTACCCCTAGGGAAATCCGTAAAAATTCGTCGGATTCCGACGAAGCCAATTCTCGATGCGTTGTGACCGGAAAGCTTCCAGTAGCTATTCCGATCGAGTTTTCCCGAATTATTGGACTCGGATCCAAAATTTCACAATTTCTCGATTTTGGTGATTTTCCCTAGTGGTACCCCTAGGGAAATCCGTAAAAATTCGTCGGATTCCGACGAAGCAAATTTTTGATGCGTTGTGACCGGCAAGCTTCCAGTAGCTATTTCGATCGAGTTTTCCCGAATTATTGGACTCGGATCAAAAATTTTACCACTTTTTACGATTTCTCGATTTTGGTGATTTTCCCTAGTGGTACCCCTAGGGAAATCCGTAAAAATTCGTCGGATTCCGACGAAGCAAATTTTTGATGCGTTGTGACCGGCAAGCTTCCAGTAGCTATTCCGATCGAGTTTTCCCGAATTATTGGACTCGGATCAAAAATTTTACCACTTTTTACGATTTCTCGATTTTGGTGATTTTCCCTAGTGGTACCCCTAGGGAAATCCGTAAAAATTCGTCGGATTCCGACGAAGCAAATTTTTGATGCGTTGTGACCGGCAAGCTTCCAGTAGCTATTCCGATCGAGTTTTCCCGAATTATTGGACTCGGATCAAAAATTTTACCACTTTTTACGATTTCTCGATTTTGGTGATTTTCCCTAGTGGTACCCTAGGGAAATCCGTAAAAATTCATCGGATTCCGACGAAGCCAATTCTCGATGCGTTGTGACCGGCAAGCTTCCAGTACCTATTCCGATCGAGTTTTCCCGAATTATTGGACTCGGATCCAAAATTTCACCACTTTTTACGATTTCTCGATTTTTGCGATTTTTCCTAGTGGTACCCCTAGGTAAATCCGTAAAAAATCGTCGGATTCCGACGAAGCCAATTCTCGATGCGTTTTGACGGGCAAGCTTCCGGTAGCTATTCCGATCGAGTTTTCCCGAATTATTGGACTCGGATCCAAAATTTCATGATTTCTCGATTTTTGTGATTTTCCCTAGTGGTACCCCTAGGGAAATCCGTAAAAGTTCGTCGGATTCCGACGAAACCAATTCTCGATGCTTTGTGACCGGCAAGCTTCCAGTATCTATTCCGATCAAGTTTTCCCGAATTATTGGACTCGGATCCAAAATTTCACCACTTTTTAGGATTTCTCGATTTTGGTGATTTTTCGTAGTGGTACCCCTAGGGAAATCCGTAAAAATTCGTCGGATTCCGACGAAGCCAATTCTCAATGCGTTGTGACCGGCAAGCTTCCAGTATCTATTCCGATCGAGTTTTCCCGAATTATTGGACTCGGATCCAAAATTTCACCACTTTTTACGATTTCTCGATTTTGGTGATTTTCCCTAGTGGTACCCCTAGGTAAATCCGTAAATATTCGTCGGATTCCGATAAAGCCAATTCTCTATACGTTGTGACCGGCAAGCTTCCAGTAGCTATTCCGATCGAGTTTTCCCGAATTATTGGACTCGGATCCAAAATTTTACCACTTTTTACGATTTATCGATTTTGGTGATTTTCCCTAGTGGTACCCCTAGGGAAATCCGTAGAAATTCGTCGGATTCCAACGAAGCCAATTCTCGATGCGTTGTGACCGGCAAGCTTCCAGTAGCTATTCCGATCTAGTTTTCCCGAATTATTGTACTCGGATAAAAAATTTCATCACTTTTTACGATTTCTCGATTTTGCTGATTTTCCCTAGTGGTACCACTAGGGAAATCCGTAAAAATTCGTCGGATTCCGACGAATCCAATTCTCGATGCGTTGTTACCGGCAAGCTTCCAATAGCTATTCTGAACGAGTTTTCCTGAATTATTGGACTTGGATCCAAAATTTCACCACTTTTTACGATTTCTCGATTTTTGTTATTTTCCCTGGTGGTACCCCTAGGGAAATCAGTAAAAATTCCTAGGATTCCAACGAAGCCAATTCTCGATGCGTTGTGACCGGCAAGCTTCCAGTAGCTATTCCGATCGAGTTTTCCCGAATTATTGGACTCGGATCCAAAATTTCACCACTTTTTACGATTTCTCGATTTTGGTGATTTTCCCTAGTGGTACCCCTAGGGAAATCCATAAAAATTCGTCGGATTCCGACGAAGCCAATTCTCGATGTGTTGTGATCGGCAAGCTTCCAGTATCTATTCCGATAGAGTTTTCCCGAATTATTGGACTCGGATCCAAAATTTCACCACTTTTTAGGATTTCTCGATTTTGGTGATTTTCCCTAGTGGTACCCCTAGGGAAATCCGTAAAAACTCGTCGGATTCCGACGAAGCCAATTCTCAATGCGTTGTGACCGGCAAGCTTCCAGTATTTATTCCGATCGAGTTTTCCCGAATTATTGGACTCGGATCCAAAATTTCACCACTTTTTACGATTTCTCAATTTTGGTGATTTTCCCTAGTGGTACCCCTAGGTAAATCCGTAAAAATTCGTCGGATTTCGATAAAGCCAATTCTCTATACGTTGTGACCGGCAAGCTTCCAGTATCTATTCCGATCGAGTTTTCCCGAATTATTGGACTCGAATCCAAAATTTCACGATTTCTCGATTTTTGTGATTTTCCCTAGTGGTACCCCTAGGGAAATCCGTAAAAGTTTGTCGGATTCCGACGAAGCCAATTCTCGATGCGTTGTGACCGGCAAGCTTCCAGTATCTATTCCGATCGAGTTTTCATGAATTATTGGACTCGGATCCAAAATTTCACCACTTTTTAGGATTTCTCGATTTTGGTGATTTTCCCTAGTGGTACCCCTAGGGAAATCAGTAAAAATTTGTCGGATTCCGACGAAGCCAATTCTCGATGCGTTATGACCGGCAAGCTTCCAGTAGCTATTCCGATCGAATTTTCCCAAATTATTGGACTCGGATCCAAAATTTCACGATTTCTCGATTTTGGTGATTTTCCCTAGTGGTACCCCTAGGGAAATCCGTAAAAATTAGTCGGATTCCGACGAAGCCAATTTTCTATGCGTTGTGACCGGCAAGCTTCTAGTAGCTATTCCGATCGAGTTTTCCCGAATTATTGGACTCGGATGAAAAATTTTACCACTTTTTACGATTTCTCGATTTTGGTGATTTTCCCTAGTGGTACCCCTAGGGAAATCCGTAAAAATTCGTCGGATTCCGACGAAGCCAATTCTCGATGCGTTGTGACCGGCAAGCTTCCAGTAGCTATTCCGATCGAGTTTTCCCGAATTATTGGACTCGGATCCAAAATTTCACGATTTCTCGATTTTGGTGATTTTCCTTAGTGGTACCCCTAGGGAAATCCGTAAAAATTCGTCGGATTCCGACGAAGCAAATTTTCGATGCGTTGTGACCGGGAAGCTTCCAGTAGCTATTCCGATCGAGTTTTCCCGAATTATTGGACTCACTTTTTACGATTTCTCAATTTTGGTGATTTTCCCTAGTGGTACCCCTAGGGAAATCCGTAAAAATTCGTCGGATTCCGACGAAGCCAATTCTCGATGCGTTGTGACCGGCAAGCTTCCAGTAGCTATTCCGATCGAGTTTTCCCGAATTATTGGACTCGGATCCAAAATTTCACCACTTTTTACGATTTCTCGATTTTGGTGATTTTCCCTAGTGGTACCCCTAGGAAAATCCGTAAAAATTCGTCGGATTCCGACGAAGCCAATTCTCAATGCGTTGTGATGGGCAAGCTTCCGGTAGCTATTCCGATCGAGTTTTCCCGAATTATTGGACTCGGATCCAAAATTTCACGATTTCTCGATTTTTGTGATTTTCCCTAGTGGTACCCCTAGGGAAATCCGTAAAAGTTTGTCGGATTCCGACGAAGCCAATTCTCGATGCGTTGTGACCGGCAAGCTTCCAGTATCTATTCCGATCGAGTTTTCCCGAATTATTGGACTCGGATCCAAAATTTCACCACTTTTTAAGATTTTTCGATTTTGGTGATTTTCCCTAGTGGTACCCCTAGGGAAATCCGTAAAAATTCGTCGGATTCCGACGAAGCCAATTCTCGATGCGTTGTGACCGGCAAGCTTCCAGTAGCTATTCCGATCGAGTTTTCCCGAATTATTGGACTCGGATCCAAAATTTCACCACTTTTTACGATTTCTCGATTTTGGTGATTTTCCCTAGTGGTACCCTTAGGAAAATCCGTAAAAATTCGTTGGATTCCGACGAAGCCAATTCTCAATGCGTTGCGAGGGGCAAGCTTCCGGTAGCTATTCCGATCGAGTTTTCCCGAATTATTGGACTCGGATCAAAAATTTCACGATTTCTCGATTTTTGTGATTTACCCTAGTGGTACCCCTAGAGAAATCCGTAAAAGTTTGTGGGATTCCGACGAAGCCAATTCTCGATGCGTTGTGACCGGCAAGCTTCCAGTATCTATTCCGATCGAGTTTTCCCGAATTATTGGACTCAGATAAAAAATTTTACCACTTTTTACGATTTCTCGATTTTGGTGATTTTCCCTAGTGGTACCCCTAGGGAAATCCGTAAAGATTCGTCGGATTCCAACGACGCAAATTCTCGATGCGTTGTGACCGGCAAGCTTCCAGTAGCTATTCCGATCGAGTTTTCCCGAATTATTGGACTCGGATCCAAAATTTCACGATTTCTCGATTTTGGTGATTTTCCCTAGTGGTACCCCTAGGGAAATCCGTAAAAATTCGTCGGATTTCGACGAAGCAAATTTTCGATGCTTTGTGACCGGCAAGCTTCCAGTAGCTATTCCGATCGAGTTTTCCCGAATTATTGGACTCGGATCAAAAATTTTACCACTTTTTACGATTTCTCGATTTTGGTGATTTTTCCTAGTGGTACCCCTAGGGAAATCCGTAAAAATTCGTCGGATTCCGACGAAGCCAATTCTCGATGCGTTGTGACCGGAAAGCTTCCAGTAGCTATTCCGATCGAGTTTTCCCGAATTATTGGACTCGGATCTAAAATTTCACCAATTTTTAGGATTTCTCGATTTTGGTGATTTTCCCTAGTGGTACCCCTAGGGAAATCCGTAAAAATTCGTCGTATTCCGACGAAGCCAATTCTCCATGCGTTGTGACCGGCAAGCTTCCAGTATCTATTCCGATCGAGTTTTCCCGAATTATTGGACTCGGATCCAAAATTTCACCACTTTTTACGATTTCTCGATTTTGGTGATTTTCCCTAGTGGTACCCCTAGGGAAATCCGTAAAAATTCGTTGGATTCCGACGAAGACAATTCTCGATGCGTTGTGACCGGCAAGCTTCCAGTAAATATTCCAATCGAGTTTTCCCGAATTATTGGACTCGGATCCAAAATTTCACGATTTCTCGATTTTGGTCATTTTCCCTAGTGGTACCCCTAGGGAAATCCGTAAAAATTCGTCGGATTCCGACGAAGCCAATTCTCGATGCGTTGTGACCGGCAAGCTTTCAGTAGCTATTCCGATCGAGTTTTCCCGAATTATTGGACTCGGATCAAAAATTTCACGATTTCTCAATTTTGGTGATTTTCCCTAGTGGTACCCCTAGGGAAATCAGTAAAAATTCGTCGGATTCCGACAAAGCCAATTCTCGATGCGTTATGACCGGCAAGCTTCCAGTAGCTATTCCGATCGAGTTTTCCCGAATTATTGGACTCGGATCCAAAATTTCACGATTTCTCGATTTGGGTGATTTTCCCTAGTGGTACCCCTAGGAAAATCCGTAAAAATTCGACGAATTCCGACGAAGCCAATTTTCGATGCGTTGTGACCGGCAAGCTTCCAGTAGCTATTCCGATCGACGATTTTGGTGATTTTCCCTAGTGGTACCCCTAGAGAAATCCGTAAAAATTCGTCGGATTTCGACGAAGCCAATTCTCGATGCGTTGTGACAGGCAAGCTTCCAGTAGCTATTTCGATCGAGTTTTTCCGAATTATTGGACTCGGATCCAAAATTTCACCACTTTTTACGATTTCTCGATTTTGGTGATTTTCCCTAGTGGTACCCCTAGGAAAATCCGTAAAAATTCGTCGGATTCCGACGAAGCCAATTCTCGATGCATTGTGACGGGCAAGCTTCCGGTAGCTATTCCGAAAGAGTTTTCCCGAATTATTGGACTCGGATCCAAAATTTCACGATTTCTCGATTTTTGTGATTTTCCCTAGTGGTACCCCTAGGGAAATCCGTAAAACTTTATCGGATTCCGACGAAGCCAATTCTCGATGCGTTGTGACCGGCAAGTTTCCAGTATCTATTCCGATCGAGTTTTCCCGAATTATTGAACTCGGATTCTAAATTTTACCACTTTTTAGGATTTCTTTATTTTGGTGATTTTCCCTAGTGGTACCCCTAGGGAAATCCGTAAAAATTCGTCGGATTCCGACGAAGCCAATTCTCGATGCGTTGTGACCGGCAATCTTCCAGTAGCTATTCCGATCGAGTTTTCCCGAATTATTGGACTCGGATCCAAAATTTCATGATTTCTCGATTTTTGTGATTTTTCCTAGTGGTACCCCTAGGGAAATCCGTAAAAATTCGTCGCATTCCGACGAAACCAATTTTCGATGCGTTGCGACCGGCAAGCTTCCAGTAGCTATTCCGATCGAGTTTTCCCGAATTATTGGACTCGGATAAAAAATTTTACCACTTTTTACGATTTCTCGATTTTGGTGATTTTCCCTAGTGGTACCCCTAGGCAAATCCGTAAAAATTCGTCGGATTCCGACGAAGCCAATTCTCGATGCGTTGTGACCGGCAAGCTTCCAGTAGCTATTCCGATCGAGTTTTCCCGAATTATTGGACTCGGATCCAAAATTTCACGATTTCTCGATTTTGGTGATTTTCCCTAGTGGTACCCCTAGGGAAATCCGTAAAAATTCGTCGGATTCCGACGAAGCCAATTTTCGATGCGTTGTGACCGGCAAGCTTCCAGTAGCTATTCCGATCGATTTTTCCCAAATTATTGGACTCGGATCAAAAATTTTACCACTTTTTACGATTTCTCGATTTTGGTGATTTTCCCTAGTGGTATCCCTAGGGAAATCCGTAAAAATTCGTCGGATTCCGACGAAGCCAATTCTCGATGCGTTGTGATCGGCAAGCTTCCAGTAGCTATTCCGATCGAGTTTTCCCGAATTATTGGACTCGGATCCAAAATTTCACCACTTTTTACGATTTCTCGATTTTGGTGGTTTTCCCTAGTGGTACCCCTAGGAAAATCCGTAGGATTCCGACAAAGCCAATTCTCGATGCGTTGTGACGGGCAAGCTTCCGGTAGGTATTCCGATCGAGTTTTTCCGAATTATTGGACTCGGATCCAAAATTTCACGATTTCTCGATTTTTGTGATTTTCCCTTGTGGTACCCCTAGGGAAATCCGTAAAAGTTTGTCAGATTCCGACGAAGCCAATTCTCGATGCGTTGTGACCGGCAAGCTTCCAGTATCTATTCCGATCGAGTTTTCACGAATTATTGGACTCGGATCCAAAATTTCACCACTTTTTAGGATTTCTCGATTTTGGTGATTTTCCCTAGTGGTACCCCTAGGGAAATCAGTAAAAATTCGTCGGATTCCGACGAAGCCAATTCTCGATGCGTTATGACCGGCAAGCTTCCAGTAGCTATTCCGATCGAGTTTTCCCGAATTATTGGACTCGAATCCAAAATTTCACGATTTCTCGATTTTGGTGATTTTCCCTATTGGTACCCATAGGGAAATCCGTAAAAATTAGTCGGATACCGACGAAGCCAATTTTCGATGCGTTGTGACCGGCAAGCTTCTAGTAGCTATTCCGATCGAGTTTTCCCGAATCATTGGACTCGGATCAAAAATTTTACCACTTTTTACGATTTCTCGATTTTGGTGATTTTCCCTAGTGGTACCCCAAGGGAAATCCGTAAAAATTCATCGGATTCCGACGAAGCCAATTCTCGATGCGTTGTGACCGGCAAGCTTCCAGTAGCTATTCTGATCGAGTTTTCCCGAATTATTGGACTCGAATCCAAAATTTCACGATTTCTCGATTTTGGTGATTTTCCCTATTGGTACCCATAGGGAAATCCGTAAAAATTAGTCGGATACCGACGAAGCCAATTTTCGATGCGTTGTGACCGGCAAGCTTCTAGTAGCTATTCCGATCGAGTTTTCCCGAATCATTGGACTCGGATCAAAAATTTTACCACTTTTTACGATTTCTCGATTTTGGTGATTTTCCCTAGTGGTACCCCAAGGGAAATCCGTAAAAATTCATCGGATTCCGACGAAGCCAATTCTCGATGCGTTGTGACCGGCAAGCTTCCAGTAGCTATTCTGATCGAGTTTTCCCGAATTATTGGACTCGGATCCAAAATTTCACGATTTCTCGATTTTGGTGATTTTCCCTAGTGGTACCCCTAGGGAAATCCGTAAAAATTTGTCGGATTCCGACGAAGCAAATTTTCGATGCGTTGTGACCGGCAAGCTTCCAGTAGCTATTCCGATCGAGTTTTCCCGAATTATTGGACTCGGATCCTAAATTTCACCACTTTTTACGATTTCTCGATTTTGGTGATTTTCCCTAGTGGTACCCCTAGGGAAATCCGTAAAAATTCGTCGGATTCCGACGAAGCCAATTTTCGATGTGTTGTGACCGGCAAGCTTCCAGTAGCTATTCCGATCGAGTTTTCCCGAATTATTGGACACGGATCCAAAATTTCACCACTTTTTACGATTTCTCGATTTTGGTGAATTTTCCTAGTGGCACCCCTAGGGAAATCCGTAAAAATTCGTCGGATTCCGACGAAGCCAATTCTCGATGCATTGTGACCGGCAAGCTTCCAGTAGCTATTCCGATCGAGTTTTCCCGAATTATTGGACTCGGATCCAAAATTTCACCACTTTCTACGATTTCTAGATTTTGGTGATTTTTCCTAGTGGTACCCCTAGGGAAATCCGTAAAAATTCGTCGGATTCCGACGAAGCCAATTCTCGATGCACTGTGACCGGCAAGCTTCCAGTAGCTATTCCGATCGAGTTTTCCCGAATTATTGGACTCGGATCCAAAATTTCACGATTTCTCGATTTTGGTGATTTTCCCTAGTGGTACCCCTAGGGAAATCCGTAAAAATTCGTAGGATTTCGACGAAGTCAATTTTCGATGCGTTATGACTGGCAAGCTTCCCGTAGCTATTCCGATCGAGTTTTCCCGAATTATTGGACTCGGATCCAAAATTTTACCACTTTTTACGATTTCTCGATTTTGGTAATTTTCCCTAGTGGTACCCCTAGGGAAATCCGTAAAAATTCGTCGGATTCCGACGAAGCAAATTCTCGATGCGTTGTGACCGGCAAGCTTTCAGTAGCTATTCCGATCGAGTTTTCCTGAATTATTGGACTCGGATCCAAAATTTCACGATTTCTTGATTTTGGTGATTTTCCCTAGTGGTACCCCTAGGGAAATCAGTAAAAATTTATCGGATTCCGACGAACCCAATTTTCGATGCGTTGTGACCGGCAAGCTTTCAGTAGCTATTCCGATCGAGTTTTCCCGAATTATTGGACTCGGATCAAAAATTTTACCACTTTTTACGATTTCTCGATTTTGGTGATTTTCTCTAGTGGTACCCCTAGGGAAATCCGTAAAAATTCGTCAGATTTCGACGAAGCCAATTCTCGATGCGTTGTGACCGGCAAGCTTCCAGTAGCTATTCCGATCGAGTTTTCCCGAATTATTGGACTCGGATCCTAAATTTCACCACTTTTTACGATTTCTCGATTTTGGTAATTTTCCCTAGTGGTACCCCTAGGGAAATCCGTAAAAATTCGTCGGATTCCGACGAAGCCAATTCTCGATGCGTTGTGACCGGCAAGCTTCCAGTAGCTATTTCGATCGAGTTTTCCCGAATTATTGGACTCGGATCCAAAATTTCACGATTTCTCGATTTTGGTGATTTTCCCTAGTGGTACCCCTAGGGAAATCCGTAAAAATTCGTAGGATTTCGACGAAGTCAATTTTCGATGCGTTATGACTGGCAAGCTTCCCGTAGCTATTCCGATCGAGTTTTCCCGAATTATTGGACTCGGATCCAAAATTTTACCACTTTTTACGATTTCTCGATTTTGGTGATTTTCCCTAGTGGTACCCCTAGGGAAATCCGTAAAAATTCGTCGGATTCCGACGAAGCCAATTCTCGATGCGTTGTGACCGGCAAGCTTCCAGTAGCTATTTCGATCGAGTTTTCCCGAATTATTGGACTCGGATCCAAAATTTCACGATTTCTCGATTTTGGTGATTTTCCCTTATGGTGCCCCTAGGGAAATCCGTAAAAATTCGTCGGATTCCGACGAAGCCAATTCTCGATGCGTTGTGACCGGCAAACTTCCAGTAGCTATTCCGATCCAGTTTTCCCGAATTATTGGACTCGGATCAAAAATTTCACGATTTCTCGATTTTGGTGATTTTCCCTAGTGGTACCCCTAAGGAAATCCGTAAAATTTCGTCGGATTCCGACGAAGCCAATTCTCGATACGTTGAGACCGGCAAGCTTCCAGTAGCTATTCCGATCGAGTTTTCCCGAATTATTGGACTCGGATAAAAAATTTCACCACTTTTTACTATTTCTCGATTTTGGTGATTTTCCCTAGTGGTACCCCTAGGGAAATCCGTAAAAATTCGTCGGATTTCGATGAAGCCAATTCTCGATGCGTTGTGACCGGCAAGCTTCCAGTAGCTATTCTAATCGAGTTTTCCCGAATTATTGGACTCGGATCCAAAATTTCACGATTTCTCGATTTTGGTGATTTTCCCTAGTGGTACCCCTAGGAAAATCCGTAAAAATTCGTCGGATTACGACGAAGCCAATTTTCGATGCGTTGTGACCGGCAAGCTTCCAGTAGCTATTCCGATCGAGTTTTCCCAAATTATTGGACTCGGATCCAAAATTTTATCACTTTTTACAATTTCTCGATTTTGGTGATTTTCCCTAGTGGTACCCCTAGGGAAATCCGTAAAAATTCATCGGATTCCGACGAAGCCAATTCTCGATGCGTTGTGACCGGCAAGCTTCCAGTAGCTATTCCGATCGAGTTTTCCCGAATTATTGGACTCGGATAAAAAATTTCACCATTTCTCGATTTTGGTGATTTTCCCTAGTGGTACCCCTAGGGAAATCCGTAAAAATTCGTCGGATTCCAACGAAGCCAATTTTCGATGCGTTGTGACCGGCAAGCTTCCAGTAGCTATTCCGATCGAGTTTTCCAAAATTATTGGACTCGGATCCAAAATTTTATCACTTTTTACGATTTCTCGATTTTGGTGATTTTTCCTAGTGGAACCCCTAGGGAAATCCGTAAAAATTCATCGGATTCCGACGAAGCCAATTCTCGATGCGTTGTGACCGGCAAGCTTCCAGTAGCTTTTCCGATCGAGTTTTCCCAAATTATTGGACTCGGATCCAAAATTTCACCACTTTTTACGATTTCTCGATTTTGGTGATTTTCCCTAGTGGTACCCCTAGGGAAATCCATAAAAATTCGTCGGATTTCGACGAAGCCAATTCTCGATGCATTGTGACCGTCAAGCTTCCAGTAGCTATTCCGATCGAGTTTTCCCGAATTATTGGACTCGGATCAAAAATTTCACGATTTCTCGATTTTGGTGATTTTCCCTAGTGGTACCCCTAGGGAAATCCGTAAAAATTCGTAGGATTTCGACGAAGCCAATTTTCGATGCGTTGTGACCGGCAAGCTTCCAGTAGCTATTCCGATCGAGTTTTCCCGAATTATTGGACTCGGATCCAAAATTTTACCACTTTTTACGATTTCTCGATTTTGGTGATTTTCTCTAGTGGTACCCCTAGGGAAATCCGTAAAAATTCGTCGGATTCCGACGAAGCCGATTCTCGATGCGTTGTGACCGGCAAGCTTCCAGTAGCTATTTCGATCGAGTTTTCCCGAATTATTGGACTCGGATCCAAAATTTCACGATTTCTCGATTTTGGTGATTTTCCCTAGTGGTACCCCTAGGGAAATCCGTAAAAATTCGTCGGATTCCGACCAAGCCAATTCTCAATGCGTTGTGACCGGCAAACTTCCAGTAGCTATTCCGATCCAGTTTTCCCGAATTATTGGACTCGGATCAAAAATTTCACGATTTCTCGATTTTGGTGATTTTCCCTAGTGGTACCCCTAAGGAAATCCGTAAAAATTCGTCGGATTCCGACGAAGCCAATTCTCGATACGTTGAGACCGGCAAGCTTCCAGTAGCTATTCCGATCGAGTTTTCCCGAATGATTGGACTCGGATCAAAAATTTCACCACTTTTTATTATTTCTCGATTTTGGTGATTTTCCCTAGTGGTACCCCTAGGGAAATCCGTAAAAATTCGTCGGATTCCGACGAAGCCAATTCTCGATGCGTTGTGACCGGCAAGCTTCCAGTAGCTTTTCCGATCGAGTTTTCCCGAATTATTGGACTCGGATCCAAAATTTCACGATTTTTCGATTTTGGTGATTTTCCCTAGTGGTACCCCTAGGGAAATCCGTAAAAATTCGTCGGATTCCGACGAAGCCAATTCTCGATGCGTTGTGACCGACAAGCTTCCAGTAGCTATTCCGATCGAGTTTTCCCGAATTATTGGACTCGGATCAAAAACTTCACGATTTCTCGATTTTGGTGATTTTCCCTAGTGGTACCCCTAGGGAAATCCGTAAAAATTCGTAGGATTTCGACGAAGCCAATTTTCGATGCGTTGTGACCGGCAAGCTTCCAGTAGCTATTCCGATCGAGTTTTCCCGAATTATTGGACTCGGATCCAAAATTTCACCACTTTTTACGATTTCTCGATTTTGGTGATTTTCCCTAGTGGTACCCCTAGGGAAATCCGTAAAAATTCGTCGGATTCCGACGAAGCCAATTCTCGATGCGTTGTGACCGACAAGCTTCCAGTAGCTATTCCGATCGAGTTTTCCCGAATTATTGGACTCGGATCAAAAACTTCACGATTTCTCGATTTTGGTGATTTTCCCTAGTGGTACCCCTAGGGAAATCCGTAAAAATTCGTAGGATTTCGACGAAGCCAATTTTCGATGCGTTGTGACCGGCAAGCTTCCAGTAGCTATTCCGATCGAGTTTTCCCGAATTATTGGACTCGGATCCAAAATTTTACCACTTTTTACGATTTCTCGATTTTGGTGATTTTCCCTAGTGGTACCCCTAGGGAAATCCGTAAAAATTCGTCGGATTCCGACGAAGCCAATTCTCGATGCGTTGTGACCGGCAAGCTTCCAGTAGCTATTTCGATCGAGTTTTCCCGAATTATTGGACTCGGATCCAAAATTTCACGATTTCTCGATTTTGGTGATTTTCCCTAGTGGTACCCCTAGGAAAATCCGTAAAAATTCGTCGGATTCCGACGAAGCCAATTCTCGATGCGTTGTGACCGGCAAACTTCCAGTAGCTATTCCGATCCAGTTTTACCGAATTATTGGACTCGGATCAAAAATTTCACGATTTCTCGATTTTGGTGATTTTCCCTAGTGGTACCCCTAAGGAAATCCGTAAAAATTCGTCGGATTCCGACGAAGCCAATTCTCGATACGTTGAGACCGGCAAGCTTTCAGTAGCTATTCCGATCGAGTTTTCCCGAATGATTGGACTCGGATCAAAAATTTCACCACTTTTTACTATTTCTCGATTTTGGTGATTTTCCCTAGTGGTACCCCTAGGGAAATCCGTAAAAATTCGTCGGATTCCGACGAAGCCAATTCTCGATGCGTTGTGACCGGCAAGCTTCCAGTAGCTATTCTAATCGAGTTTTCCCGAATTATTGGACTCGGATCCAAAATTTCACGATTTCTCGATTTTGGTGATTTTCCCTAGTGGTACCCCTAGGAAAATCCGTAAAAATTCGTCGGATTGCGACGAAGCCAATTTTCGATGCGTTGTGACCGGCAAGCTTCCAGTAGCTATTCCGATCGAGTTTTCCCAAATTATTGGACTCGGATCCAAAATTTTATCACTTTTTACAATTTCTCGATTTTGGTGATTTTCCCTAGTGGTACCCCTAGGGAAATCCGTAAAAATTCATCGGATTCCGACGAAGCCAATTCTCGATGCGTTGTGACCGGCAAGCTTCCAGTAGCTATTCCGATCGAGTTTTCTCGAATTATTGGACTCGGATAAAAAATTTCACCATTTCTCGATTTTGGTGATTTTCCCTAGTGGTACCCCTAGGGAAATCCGTAAAAATTCGTCGGATTCCGACGAAGCCAATTTTCGATGCGTTGTGACCGGCAAGCTTCCAGTAGCTATTCCAATCGAGTTTTCCCAAATTATTGGACTCGGATCCAAAATTTTATCACTTTTTACGATTTCTCGATTTTGGTGATTTTTCCTAGTGGAACCCCTAGGAAAATCCGTTAAAATTCATCGGATTCCGACGAAGCCAATTCTCGATGCGTTGTGAGCGGCAAGCTTCCAGTAGCTTTTCCGATCGAGTTTTCCCGAATTATTTGACTCGGATCCAAAATTTCACCACTTTTTACGATTTCTCGATTTTTGTGATTTTCCCTAGTGGTACCCCTAGGGAAATCCATAAAAATTCGTCGGATTTCGACGAAGCCAATTCTCGATGCGTTGTGACCGACAAGCTTCCAGTAGCTATTCCGATCGAGTTTTCCCGAATTATTGGACTCGGATCAAAAATTTCACGATTTCTCGATTTTGGTGATTTTCCCTAGTGGTACCCCTAGGGAAATCCGTAAAAATTCGTAGGATTTCGACGAAGCCAATTTTCGATGCGTTGTGACCGGCAAGCTTCCAGTAGCTATTCCGATCGAGTTTTCCCGAATTATTGGACTCGGATCCAAAATTTTACCACTTTTTACGATTTCTCGATTTTGGTGATTTTCCCTAGTGGTACCCCTAGGGAAATCCGTAAAAATTCGTCGGATTCCGACGAAGCCAATTCTCGATGCGTTGTGACCGGCAAGCTTCCAGTAGCTATTTCGATTGAGTTTTCCCGAATTATTGGACTTGGATCCAAAATTTCACGATTTTTCGATTTTGGTGATTTTCCCTAGTGGTACCCCTAGGGAAATCCGTAAAAATTCGTCGGATTCCGACGAAGCCAATTCTCGATGCGTTGTGACCGGCAAACTTCCAGTAGCTATTCCGATCGAGTTTTCCCGAATTATTGGACTCGGATCAAAAATTTCACGATTTCTCGATTTTGGTGATTTTCCCTAGTGGTACCCCTAGGGAAATCCGTAAAAATTCGTAGGATTTCGACGAAGCCAATTTTCGATGCGTTGTGACCGGCAAGCTTCCAGTAGCTATTCCGATCGAGTTTTCCCGAATTATTGGACTCGGATCCAAAATTTTACAACTTTTTACGATTTCTCGATTTTGGTGATTTTCCCTAGTGGTACCCCTAGGGAAATCCGTAAAAATTCGTCGGATTCCGACGAAGCCAATTCTCGATCCGTTGTGACCGGCAAGCTTCCAGTAGCTATTTCGATCGAGTTTTCCCGAATTATTGGACTCGGATCCAAAATTTCACGATTTCTCGATTTTGGTGATTTTCCCTAGTGGTACCCCTAGGGAAATCCGTAAAAATTTGTCGGATTCCGACGAAGCCAATTCTCGATGCGTTGTGACCGGAAAACTTCCAGTAGCTATTCCGATCCAGTTTACCCGAATTATTGGACTCGGATCAAAAATTTCAAGATTTCTCGATTTTGGTGATTTTCCCTAGTGGTACCCCTAAAAAATTCCGTAAAAATTCGTCGGATTTCGACGAAGCCAATTCTCGATACGTTGAGACCGGCAAGCTTCCAGTAGCTATTCCGATCGAGTTTTCCCGAATTATTGGACTCGGATCAAAAATTTCACCACTTTTTACTATTTCTCGATTTTGGTGATTTTCCCTAGTGGTACCCCTAGGGAAATCCGTAAAAATTCGTCGGATTCCGACGAAGCCAATTCTCGATTCGTTGTTACCGGCAAGCTTCCAGTAGCTATTCTAATCGAGTTTTCCCGAATTATTGGACTCGGATCCAAAATTTCACGATTTCTCGATTTTGGTGATTTTCCCTAGTGGTACCCCTAGGAAAATCCGTAAAAATGTGTCGGATTGCGACGAAGCCAATTTTCGATGCGTTGTGACCGGCAAGCTTCCAGTAGCTATTCCGATCGAGTTTTCCAAATTATTGGACTCGGATACAAAATTTTATCACTTTTTACAATTTCTCGATTTTGGTGATTTTCCCTAGTGGTACCCCTAGGGAAATCCGTAAAAATTCATTGGATTCCGGCGAAGCCAATTCTCGATGCGTTGTGACCGGCAAGCTTCCAGTAGCTATTCCGATCGAGTTTTCCCGAATTATTGGACTCGGATAAAAAATTTCACGATTTCTCGATTTTGGTGATTTTCCCTAGTGGTACCCCTAGGGAAATCCGTAAAAATTCGTCGGATTCCGACGAAGCCAATTTTCGATGCGTTGTGACCGGCGAGCTTCCAGTAGCTACTCCGATCGAGTTTTCCCAAATTATTGGACTCGGATCCAAAATTTTATCACTTTTTACGATTTCTCGATTTTGGTGATTATTCCTAGTGGAACCCCTAGGGAAATCCGTAAAAATTCATCGGATTCCGACGAAGCCAAATCTCGATGCGTTGTGACCGGCAAGCTTCCAGTAGCTTTTTCGATCGAGTTTTCCCGAATTATTGGACTCGGATCCAAAATTTCACCACTTTTTACGATTTCTCGATTTTGGTGATTTTCCCTAGTGGTACCCCTAGGAAAATCGATAAAAATTCGTCGGATTCCGACGAAGCCAATTCTCGATGCGTTGTGACCGACAAGCATCCAGTAGCTATTTCGATCGAATTTTCCCGAATTATTGGACTCAGATCAAAAATTTCACGATATCTCGATTTTGGTGATTTTCCCTAGTGGTACCCCTAGGGAAATCCGTAAAAATTCGTAGGATTTCGACGAAGCCAATTTTCGATGCGTTGTGACCGGCAAGCTTCCCGTAGCTATTCCGATCGAGTTTTCCCGAATTATTGGACTCGGATCCAAAATTTTACCACTTTTTACGATTTCTCGATTTTGGTGATTTTCCCTAGTGGTACCCCTAGGAAAATCCGTAAAAATTCGTCGGATTCCGACGAAGCCAATTCTCGATGCGTTGTGACCGGCAAGCTTCCAGTAGCTATTTCGATCGAGTTTTCCCGAATTATTGGACTCGGATCCAAAATTTCACGATTTCTCGATTTTGGTGATTTTCCCTAGTGGTACCCCTAGGGAAATCCGTAAAAATTCGTCGGATTCCGACGAAGCCAATTCTCGATGCGTTGTGACCGGCAAACTTCCAGTAGCTATTCCGATCCAGTTTTCCCGAATTATTGGACTCGGATCAAAAATTTCACGATTTCTCGATTTTGGTGATTTTCCCTAGTGGTACCCCTAAGGAAATCCGTAAAAATTCGTCGGATTCCGACGAAACCAATTCTCGATACGTTGAAACCGGCAAGCTTCCAGTAGCTATTCCGATCGAGTTTTCCCGAATTATTGGACTCGGATCAAAAATTTCACCACTTTTTACTATTTCTCGATTTTGGTGATTTTCCCTAGTGGTACCCCTAGGGAAATCCGTAAAAATTCGTCGGATTCCGACGAAGCCAATTCTCGATGCGTTGTGACCGGCAAGCTTCCAGTAGCTATTCTAATCGAGTTTTCCCGAATTATTGGACTCGGATCCAAAATTTCACGATTTCTCGATTTTGGTGATTTTCCCTAGTGGTACCCCTAGGAAAATCCGTAAAAATTCGTCGGATTGCGACGAAGCCAATTTTCGATGCGTTGTGACCGGCAAGCTTCCAGTAGCTATTCCGATCGAGTTTTCCCAAATTATTGGACTCGGATCCAAAATTTTATCACTTTTTACGATTTCTCGATTTTGGTGATTTTTCCTAGTGGAACCCCTCGGGAAATCCGTAAAAATTCATCGGATTCCGACGAAGCCAATTCTCGATGCGTTGTGACCGGCAAGCTTCCAGTAGCTTTTCCGATCGAGTTTTCCCGAATTATTGGACTCGGATCCAAAATTTCACCACTTTTTACGATTTCTCGATTTTGGTGATTTTCCCTAGTGGTACCCCTAGGGAAATCCGTAAAAATTCGTCAGATTCCGACGAAGCCAATTCTCGATGCGTTGTGACCGACAAGCTTCCAGTAGCTATTCCGATCGAGTTTTCCCGAATTATTGGACTCGGATCAAAAACTTCACGATTTCTCGATTTTGGTGATTTTCCCTAGTGGTACCCCTAGGGAAATCCGTAAAAATTCGTAGGATTTCGACGAAGCCAATTTTTGATGCGTTGTGACCGGCAAGCTTCCAGTAGCTATTCCGATCGAGTTTTCCCGAATTATTGGACTCGGATCCAAAATTTTACCACTTTTTACGATTTCTCGATTTTGGTGATTTTCCCTAGTGGTACCCCTAGGGAAATCCGTAAAAATTCGTCGGATTCCGACGAAGCCAATTCTCGATGCGTTGTGACCGGCAAGCTTCCAGTAGCTATTTCGATCGAGTTTTCCCGAATTATTGGACTCGGATCCAAAATTTCACGATTTCTCGATTTTGGTGATTTTCCCTAGTGGTACCCCTAGGGAAATCCGTAAAAATTCGTCGGATTCCGACGAAGCCAATTCTCGATGCGTTGTGACCGGCAAACTTCCAGTAGCTATTCCGATCCAGTTTTACCGAATTATTGGACTCGGATCAAAAATTTCACGATTTCTCGATTTTGGTGATTTTCCCTAGTGGTACCCCTAAGGAAATCCGTAAAAATTCGTCGGATTCCGACGAAGCCAATTCTCGATACGTTGAGAACGGCAAGCTTCCAGTAGCTATTCCGATCGAGTTTTCCCGAATGATTGGACTCGGATCAAAAATTTCACCACTTTTTACTATTTCTCGATTTTGGTGATTTTCCCTAGTGGTACCCCTAGGGAAATCCGTAAAAATTCGTCGGATTCCGACGAAGCCAATTCTCGATGCGTTGTGACCGGCAAGCTTCCAGTAGCTATTCTAATCGAGTTTTCCCGAATTATTGGACTCGGATCCAAAATTTCACGATTTCTCGATTTTGGTGATTTTCCCTAGTGGTACCCCTAGGAAAATCCGTAAAAATTCGTCGGATTGCGACGAAGCCAATTTTCGATGCGTTGTGATCGGCAAGCTTCCAGTAGCTATTCCGATCGAGTTTTCCCAAATTATTGGACTCGGATCCAAAATTTTATCACTTTTTACAATTTCTCGATTTTGGTGATTTTCCCTAGTGGTACCCCTAGGGAAATCCGTAAAAATTCATCGGATTCCGACAAAGCCAATTCTCGATGCGTTGTGACCGGCAAGCTTCCAGTAGCTATTCCGATCGAGTTTTCTCGAATTATTGGACTCGGATAAAAAATTTCACCATTTCTCGATTTTGGTGATTTTCCCTAGTGGTACCCCTAGGGAAATCCGTAAAAATTCGTCGGATTCCGACGAAGCCAATTTTCGATGCGTTGTGACCGGTAAGCTTCCAGTAGCTATTCCGATCGAGTTTTCCCAAATTATTGGACTCGGATCCAAAATTTTATCACTTTTTACGATTTCTCGATTTTGGTGATTTTTCCTAGTGGAACCCCTAGGGAAATCCGTAAAAATTCATCGGATTCCGACGAAGCCAATTCTCGATGCGTTGTGACCGGCAAGCTTCCAGTAGCTTTTCTGATCGAGTTTTCCCGAATTATTTGACTCGGATCCAAAATTTCACCACTTTTTACGATTTCTCGATTTTTGTGATTTTCCCTAGTGGTACCCCTAGGGAAATCCATAAAAATTAGTCGGATTTCGACGAAGCCAATTCTCGATGCGTTGTGACCGACAAGCTTCCAGTAGCTATTCCGATCGAGTTTTCCCGAATTATTGGACTCGGATCAAAAATTTCACGATTTCTCGATTTTGGTGATTTTCCCTAGTGGTACCCCTAGGGAAATCCGTAAAAATTCGTAGGATTTCGACGAAGCCAATTTTCGATGCGTTGTGACCGGCAAGCTTCCAGTAGCTATTCCGATCGAGTTTTCCCGAATTATTGGACTCGGATCCAAAATTTTACAACTTTTTACGATTTCTCGATTTTGGTGATTTTCCCTAGTGGTACCCCTAGGAAAATCCGTAAAAATTCGTCGGATTCCGACGAAGCCAATTCTCGATGCGTTGTGACCAGCAAGCTTCCAGTAGCTATTTCGATCGAGTTTTCCCGAATTATTGGACTCGGATCCAAAATTTCACGATTTCTCGATTTTGGTGATTTTCCCTAGTGGTACCCCTAGGAAAATCCGTAAAAATTCGTCGGATTGCGACGAAGCCAATTTTCAATGCGTTGTGACCGGCAAGCTTCCAGTAGCTATTCCGATCGAGTTTTCCCAAATTATTGGACTCGGATACAAAATTTTATCACTTTTTACAATTTCTCGATTTTGGTGATTTTCCCTAGTGGTACCCCTAGGGAAATCCGTAAAAATTCATTGGATTCCGACGAAGCCAATTCTCGATGCGTTGTGACCGGCAAGCTTCCAGTAGCTATTCCGATCGAGTTTTCCCGAATTATTGGACTCGGATAAAAAATTTCACCATTTCTCGATTTTGGTGATTTTCCCTAGTGGTACCCCTAGGGAAATCCGTAAAAATTCATTGGATTCCGACGAAGCCAATTCTCGATGCGTTGTGACCGGCAAGCTTCCAGTAGCTATTCCGATCGAGTTTTCCCGAATTATTGGACTCGGATAAAAAATTTCACCATTTCTCGATTTTGGTGATTTTCCCTAGTGGTACCCCTAGGGAAATCTGTAAAAATTCGTCGGATTCCGACGAAGCCAATTTTCGATGCGTTGTGACCGGCAAGCTTCCAGTATCTATTCCGATCGAGTTTTCCCAAATTATTGGACTCGCATCCAAAATTTTATCACTTTTTACGATTTCTCGATTTTGGTGATTTTTCCTAGTGGAACCCCTAGGGAAATCCGTAAAAATTCATCGGATTCCGACGAAGCCAATTCTCGATGCGTTGTGACCGGCAAGCTTCCAGTAGCTTTTCCGATCGAGTTTTCCCTAATTATTGGACTCGGATCCAAAATTTCACCACTTTTTACGATTTCTCGATTTTGGTGATTTTCCCTAGTGGTACCCCTAGGGAAATCCATAAAAATTCGTCGGATTCCGACGAAGCCAATTCTCGATGCGTTGTGACCGACAAGCTTCCAGTAGCTATTCCGATCGAGTTTTCCCGAATTATTGGACTCGGATCAAAAATTTCACGATTTCTCGATTTTGGTGATTTTCCCTAGTGGTACCCCTAGGGAAATCCGTAAAAATTCATAGGATTTCGACGAAGCCAATTTTCGATGCGTTGTGACCGGCAAGCTTCCAGTAGCTATTCCGATCGAGTTTTCCCGAATTATTGGACTCGGATCCAAAATTTTACCACTTTTTACGATTCTCGATTTTTGTGATTTTCCCTAGTGGTACCCCTAGGGAAATCCGTAAAAATTCGTCGGATTCCGACGTAGCCAATTCTCGATGCGTTGTGACCGGCAAGCTTCCAGTAGCTATTTCGATCGAGTTTTCCCGAATTATTGGACTCGGATCCAAAATTTCACGATTTCTCGATTTTTGTGATTTTCCCTAGTGGTACCCCTAGGGAAATCCGTAAAAATTCGTCGGATTCCGACGAAACCAATTCTCGATGCGTTGTGACCGGCAAACTTCCAGTAGCTATTCCGATCCAGTTTTCCCGAATTATTGGACTCGGATAAAAAATTTCACGATTTCTCGATTTTGGTGATTTTCCCTAGTGGTACCCCTAAGGAAATCCGTAAAAATTCGTCGGATTCCGACGAAGCCAATTCTCGATACGTTGAGACCGGCAAGCTTCCAGTAGCTATTCCGATCGAGTTTTCCCGAATTATTGGACTCGGATCAAAAATTTCACCACTTTTTACTATTTCTCGATTTTGGTGATTTTCCCTAGTGGTACCACTAGGAAAATCCGTAAAAATTCGTCGGATTCCGACGAAGCCAATTCTCGATGCGTTGTGACCGGCAAGCTTCCGGTAGCTATTCTAATCGAGTTTTCCCGAATTATTGGACTCGGATCCAAAATTTCACGATTTCTCGATTTTGGTGATTTTCCCTAGTGGTACCCCTAGGAAAATCCGTAAAAATTCGTCGGAATGCGACGAAGCCAATTTTCGATGCGTTGTGACCGGCAAGCTTCCAGTAGCTATTCCGATCGAGTTTTCCCAAATTATTGGACTCGGATCCAAAATTTTATCACTTTTTACAATTTCTCGATTTTGGTGATTTTCCCTAGTGGTGCCCCTAGGGAAATCCGTAAAAATTCATCGGATTCCGACGAAGCCAATTCTCGATACGTTGTGACCGGCAAGCTTCCAGTAGCTATTCCGATCGAGTTTTCCCGAATTATTGGACTCGGATCCAAAATTTTATCACTTTTTACGATTTCTCGATTTTGGTGATTTTTCATAGTGGAACCCCTAGGGAAATCCGTAAAAATTCGTCGGATTCCGTTGAAGCCAATTCTCGATGCGTTGTGACCGGCAAACTTCCAGTAGCTATTCCGATCCAGTTTTCCCGAATTATTGGACTCGGATCCAAAATTTCACGATTTCTCGATTTTGGTGATTTTCCCTAGTGGTACCCCTAAGGAAATCCGTAAAAATTCGTCGGATTCCGACGAAGCCAATTCTCGATACGTTGAGACCGGCAAGCTTCCAGTAGCTATTCCGATCGAGTTTTCCCGAATTATTGGACTCGGATCAAAAATTTCACCACTTTTTACTATTTCTCGATTTTGGTGATTTTCCCTAGTGGTACCCCTAGGGAAATCCGTAAAAATTCGTCGGATTCCGACGAAGCCAATTCTCGATACGTTGTAACCGGCAAGCTTCCAGAAGCTATTCTAATCGAGTTTTCCCGAATTATTGGACTCGGATCCAAAATTTCACGATTTCTCGATTTTGGTGATTTTCCCTAGTGGTACCCCTAGGAAAATCCGTAAAAATTCGTCGGATTGCGACGAAGCCAATTTTCGATGCGTTGTGACCGGCAAGCTTCCAGTAGCTATTCCGATCGAGTTTTCCCAAATTATTGGACTCGGATCAAAAATTTTATCACTTTTTACAATATATCGATTTTGGTGATTTTCCCTAGTGGTACCCCTAGGGAAATCCGTAAAAATTCATCGGATTCCGACGAAGCCAATTCTCGATGCGTTGTGACCGGCAAGCTTCCAGTAGCTATTCCGATCGAGTTTTCCCGAATTATTGGACTCGGATAAAAAATTTCACCATTTCTCGATTTTGGTGATTTTCCCTAGTGGTACCCCTAGGGAAATCCGTAAAATTCGTCGGATTCTGACGAAGCCAATTTTCGATGCGTTGTGACCGGTAAGCTTCCAGTAGCTATTCCGATCGAGTTTTCCAAATTATTGGACTCGCATCCAAAATTTTATCACTTTTTACGATTTCTCGATTTTGGTGATTTTTCCTAGTGGAACCCCTAGGAAAATCCGTAAAAATTCATCGGATTCCGACGAAGCCAATTCTCGATGCGTTGTGACCGGCAAGCTTCCAGTAGCTTTTCCGATCGAGTTTTCCCGAATTATTGGACTCGGATCCAAAATTTCACCACTTTTTACGATTTCTCGATTTTGGTGATTTTCCCTAGTGGTACCCCTAGGGAAATCCATAAAAATTCGTCGGATTCCGACGAAGCCAATTCTCGATGCGTTGTGACCGACAAGCTTCCAGTAGCTATTCCGATCGAGTTTTCCCGAATTATTGGACTCGGATCAAAAATTTCACGATTTCTCGATTTTGGTGATTTTCCCTAGTGGTACCCCTAGGGAAATCCGTAAAAATTCGTAGTATTTCGACGAAGCCAATTTTCGATGCGTTGTGACCGGCAAGCTTCCAGTAGCTATTCCGATCGAGTTTTCCCGAATTATTGGACTCGGATCCAAAATTTAACCACTTTTTACAATTTCTCGATTTTGGTGATTTTCCCTAGTGGTACCCCTAGGGAAATCCGTAAAAATTCGTCGGATTCTGACGAAGCCAATTCTCGATGCGTTGTGTCCGGCAAGCTTCCAGTAGCTATTTCGATCGAGTTTTCCCGAATTATTGGACTAGGATCCAAAATTTCACGATTTCTCGATTTTGGTGATTTTCCCTAGTGGTACCCCTAGGGAAATCCGTAAAAATTTGTCGGATTCCGACGAAGCCAATTCTCGATGCGTTGTGACCGGCAAACTTCCAGTAGCTATTCCGATCCAGTTTTCCCGAATTATTGGACTCGGATAAAAAATTTCACGATTTCTCGATTTTGGTGATTTTCCCTAGTGGTACCCCTAAGGAAATCCGTAAAAATTCGTCGGATTCCGACGAAGCCAATTCTCGATACGTTGAGACCGGCAAGCTTCCAGTAGCTATTCCGATCGAGTTTTCCCGAATTATTGGACTCGGATCAAAAATTTCACCACTTTTTACTATTTCTCGATTTTGGTGATTTTCCCTAGTGGTACCCCTAGGAAAATCCGTAAAAATTCGTCGGATTCCGACGAAGCCAATTCTCGATGCGTTGTGACCGGCAAGCTTCCAGTAGCTATTCTAATCGAGTTTTCCCGAATTATTGGACTCGGATCCAAAATTTCACGATTTCTCAATTTTGGTGATTTTCCCTAGTGGTACCCCTAGGAAAATCCGTAAAAATTCGTCGGATTGCGACGAAGCCAATTTTCGATGCGTTGTGACCGGCAAGCTTCCAGTAGCTATTCCGATCGAGTTTTCCCAAATTATTGGACTCGGATACAAAATTTTATCACTTTTTACAATTTCTCGATTTTGGTGATTTTTCCTAGTGGTACCCCTAGGGAAATCCGTAAAAATTCATCGGATTCCGACGAAGCCAATTCTCGATGCGTTGTGACCGGCAAGCTTCCAGTAGCTATTCCGATCGAGTTTTCCCGAATTATTGGACTCGGATAAAAAATTTCACCATTTCTCGATTTTGGTGATTTTCCCTAGTGGTACCCCTAGGGAAATCCGTAAAAATTCGTCGGATTGCGACGAAGCCAATTTTCGATGCGTTGTGACCGGCAAGCTTCCAGTAGCTATTCCGATCGAGTTTTCCTAAATTATTGGACTCGGATACAAAATTTTATCACTTTTTACAATTTCTCGATTTTGGTGATTTTTCCTAGTGGTACCCCTAGGGAAATCCGTAAAAATTCATCGGATTCCGACGAAGCCAATTCTCGATGCGTTGTGACCGGCAAGCTTCCAGTAGCTTTTTCGATCGAGTTTTCCCGAATTATTGGACTCGGATCCAAAATTTCACCACTTTTTACGATTTCTCGATTTTGGTGATTTTCCCTAGTGGTACCCCTAGGAAAATCCATAAAAATTCGTCGGATTCCGACGAAGCCAATTCTCGATGCGTTGTGACCGACAAGCTTCCAGTAGCTATTTCGATCGAGTTTTCCCGAATTATTGGACTCGGATCAAAAATTTCACGATTTCTCGATTTTGGTGATTTTCCCTAGTGGTACCCCTAGGGAAATCCGTAAAAATTCGTCGGATTCCGACGAAGCCAATTCTCGATACGTTGAGACCGGCAAGCTTCCAGTAGCTATTCCGATCGAGTTTTCCCGAATTATTGGACTCGGATCCAAAATTTCACCACATTTTATGATTTTTCGATTTTGGTGATTTTCCCTAGTGGTACCCCTAGGGAAATCCATAAAAATTCGTCGGATATCGACGAAGCCAATTCTCGATGCGTTGTGACCGGCAAGCTTCCTATAGCTATTCCGATCGAGTTTTCCCAAATTATTGGACTCGGATCCAAAATTTCACGATTTCTCGATTTTGGTGATTTTCCCTATTGGTACCCATAAGGAAATCCGTAAAAATTCGTCGGATTCCGACGAAGCCAATTTTCGATACGTTGTGACCGGCAAGCTTCCAGTAGCTATTCCGATCGAGTTTTCCCGAATTATTGGACTCGGATCCAAAATTTTACCACTTTTTACGATTTCTCGATTTTGGTGATTTTCCCTAGTGGTACCCCTAGGGAAATCCGTAAAAATTTGTCGGATTCCGACGAAGCCAATTCTCGATGCGTTGTGACCGGCAAGCTTCCGGTACCCATTCCGATCGAGTTTTCCCGAATTATTGGACTCGGATCCAAAATATCACGATTTCTCGATTTTGGTGATTTTCCCTAGTGGTACCCCTAGGGAAATTCGAAAAAATTCGTCGGATTCCGTCGAAACCAATTCTCGATGCGTTGTGACCGGCAAGCTTCCAGTAGCTATTCCGATTGAGTTTTCCCAAATTATTGGACTCGGATCCAAAATTTCACCACTTTTTAAGATTTCTCGATTTTGGTGATTTTCCCTAGTGGTACCCCTAGGGAAATCCGTAAAAATTCGTCGGATTCCGACGAACCCAATTCTCGATGCGTATTTATCGGCAAGCTTACAGTAGCTATCCCGATCGAGTTTTCCCGAATTATTGGACTCGGATCAGAAATTTCGCCACTTTTTAGGATTTCTCGATTTTGGTGATTTTCCCTAGTGGTACCCCTAGGGAAATCCGTAAAAATTCGTCGGATTTCGACGAAGCCAATTCTCGATGCGTTGTGACCGGCAAGCTTTCAGTAGCTATTTCGATCGAGTTTTCCCGAATGATTGGACTTGGATCCAAAATTTCATCACTTTTTACGATTTCTCGATTTTGGTGATTTTCCCTAGTGGTACCCCTAGGCAAATCCGTAAAAATTCATCGGATTCCGACGAAGCCAATTCTCGATGCGTTGTGACCGGCAAGCTTCCAGTAGCTATTCCGATCGAGTTTTCCCGTATTATTGGACTCTAATCCAAAATTTCACCACTTTTTAAAATTTCTCGATTTTAGTGATTTTCCCTAGTGGTACCCCTAGGGAAATCCGTAAAAATTCGTCGGATTCTGACGAACCCAATTCTCGATGCGTTGTGACCGGCAGGTTTTCAGTAGCTATTGCGATCGAGTTTTCCCGAATTATTGGACACGGATCCAAAATTTCACGATTTCTCGATTTTGGTGATTTTTCCTAGTGGTACCCCTAGGGAAGTCCGTAAAAATTCATCGGATTCCGACGAAACCAATTCTCAATGCGTTGTGACCGGCAAGCTTCCAGTAGCAATTCCGATCGAGTTTTCCTGAATTATTGGACTCGGATCCAAAATTTCACCACTTTTTACGATTTCTAGATTTTGGTGATTTTCCCTAGTGGTACCCCTAGGAAAATCCATAAAAATTCGTCGGATTCCGACGAAACCAATTCTCGATGTGTTGTGACCGGCAAGCTTCCAGTAGCTATTCCGATCGAGTTTTCCCGAATTATTGGACTCGGATCAAAAATTTCACGATTTCTCGATTTTGGTGATTTTCCCTTGTGGTACCCCTAGGGAAATCCGTAAAAATTCGTCGGATTTCGATGAAGCCAATTTTCGATGCGGTGTGACCGGAAAGCTTCCAGTAGCTATTCCGATTGAGTTTTCCCAAATTATTGGACTCGGATCCAAAATTTGACCACTTTTTACGATTTCTCGATTTTGGTGATTTTTTCTAGTGGTACCCCTAGGGAAATCCGTAAAAATTCGTCGGATTTTGACGAAGCCAATTCTCAATCCGTTGTGACCGGCAAGCTTCCAGTAGCTATTCCAATCGAGTTTTCCCGAATTATTGGACTCGGATCCAAAATTTCACCACTTTTTACGATTTCTCGATTTTGGTGATTTTCCCTAGTGGTACCCCTAGGGAAATCCGTAAAAATTCATCGTATTCTGACGAAGCCAATTCTCGATGCGTTGTGACCGGCAAGCTTCCGGTAGCTATTCCGATCGAGTTTTCCCAAATTATTGGACTTGGATCCAAAATTTCACGATTTCTTGATTTTGGTGATTTTCCCTAGTGGTACCCCTAGGGAAATCCGTAAAAATTCGTCGGATTTCGACGAAACCAATTCTCGATGCGTTGTAACCGGCAAGCTTCCAGTAGCTATTCCGATCGAGTTTTCCCGAATAATTGGACTCGTATCCAAAATTTCACGATTTCTCGATTTTGCTTATTTTCCCTAGTGGTACCCCTAGGGAAATCCGTAAAAATTCGTCGGATTCCGACGAAGCCAATTCTCGATGCGTTGTGACCGGCAAGCTTCCAGTAGCTATTCCGATCGAGTTTTCCCGAATTATTGGACTCGGATCTAAAATTTCACGATTTCTCGATTTTGGTGATTTTCCCTAGTGGTACCACTAGGGAAATCCGTAAAAATTCGTCGGATTTCGACGAAGCCAATTCTCGATGCGTTGTGACCGGCAAGCTTCCAGTAGCTATTCCGATCGAGTTTTCCCGAATTATTGGGCTCGGATCCAAAATTTCACCACCTTTTACGATTTATCGATTTTTTTGATTTTCCCTAGTGGTACCCCTAGGAAAATCCGTAAAAATTCGTCAGATTCCGACGAAACCAATTCTCGATGCATTGTGACCGGCAAGCTTCCAGTAGCTATTCCGATCGAATTTTCCCAAATTATTGGACTCGGATCAAAAATTTCACCAATTTTTACGAGTTCTCGATTTTGGTGATTTTCCCTAGTGGTACCCATAGGTAAATCCGTAAAAATTCGTCGGATTCCGACAAAGCCAATTCTAGATACGTTGTGACCGGCAAGCTTCCAGTAGCTATTCCGATCGAGTTTTCCCGAATTATTGGACTCGGATCCAAAATTTCACCACTTTTTACGATTTCTCGATTTTGGTGATTTTTCCTAGTGGTACCCCTAGGGAAATCCGTAAAAATTCGTCGGCTTCCGACGAAGCCAATTCTCGATGTGTTGTGATCGGCAAGCTTCCAGTAGCTATTCTGATCGAGTTTTCCCGAATTATTGGACTCGGATCCAAAATTTCACCACATTTTACGATTTCTCGATTTTGGTGATTTTCCCTAGTGGTACCCCTAGGAAAATCCGCAAAAATTCATCGAATTCCGACGAAGCCAATTCTCGATGCGTTGTGACCGGCAAGCTTCCAGTAGCTATTCCGATCGATTTTTCCCGAATTATTGGACTCGGATCCAAAATTTTACCACTTTTTACGATTTCTCGATTTTGGTGATTTTCTCTAGTGGTACCCCTAGGGAAATCCGTAAAAATTCGTCGGATTCCGAAGAAACAAATTCTCGATGCGTTGTGACCAGCAAGCTTCCAGTAGATATTCCGATCGAGTTTTCCCGAATTATTGGACTCGGATCTAAAGTTTCACCACTTTTTACGATTTCTCGATTTTGGTAATTTTCCCTAGTGGTACCCCTAGGGAAATCCGTAAAAATTCGTCGGATTCCGACGAAGCCATATCTCGATGCGTTGCGACCGGCAAGCTTCCAGTAGCTATTCTTATCGAGTTTTTCGAAATTATTGGACTCGGATCCAAAATTTCACGATTTCTCGATTTTGGTGATTTTCCCTAGTTGTAACCCTAGGGAAATCCGTAAAAATTCGTCGGATTCAGACGAAGCCAATTCTCGATACGTTATGACCGGCAAGCTTCCAGTAGCTATTCCGATCGAGTTTTCCCGAATTATTAGACTCGGATCAATAAATTCACCACTTTTTACGATTTCTCGATTTTGTTGATTTTCCCTAGTGGTACCCCCAGGGAAATCCGTAAAAATTCATCGGATTCCGAAGAAGCCAATTCTCGATGCGTTGTGACCGGCAAGCTTCCAGTAGCTATTCCGATCGAGTTTTCCCGAATTATTGGACTCGGATCCCAAATTTCACCACTTTTTACGAGTTCTCGATTTTGGTGATTTTCCCTAGTGGTACCCCTAGGTAAATTCGTAAAAATTCGTCGAATTCCGACAAAGCCAATTCTCGATGCGTTGTGACCGGCAAGCTTCCAGTAGCTATTCCGATCGAGTTTTCCCGAATTATTGGACTCAAATCAAAAATTTCACCACCTTTTACGATTTATCGATTTTTGTGATTTTCCCTAGTGGTACCCCTAGGGAAATCCGTAACAATTCGTCGGATTTCGACGAAGCCAATTCTCGATGCGTTGTGACCGGCAAGCTTCCAGTAGCTATTCCGATCGAGTTTACCCGAATTATTGGACTCGGATCCAAATTTTTACGATTTCTCGATTTTGGTGATTTTTCCTAGTGGTACCCCAAGGGAAATCCTTAAAAATTCGTCGGATTCCGACGAAGCCAATTCTCGATGCGTTTTCTCGATTTTGGTGATTTATCCTAGTAGTAGCCCTAGGGCAATCCGTAAAAATTCATCGGATTCCGACGAAGCCAATTCTCGATGCGTTGTGACCGGCAAGCTTCCAGTAGATATTCCGATCGAATTTTCTCAAATTATTGGACTCGGATCAAAAATTTCATCACTTTTTACGATTTCTCGATTTTGGTGATTTTCCCTAGTGGTACCCCTAGGGAAATCCGTAAAAATTCGTCGGATTTCGACGAAGCCAATTTTCGATGCGTTGTGACCGGAAAGCTTCCAGTAGCTATTCCGATTGAGTTTTCCCAAATTATTGGACTCGGATCCAAAATTTGACCACTTTTTACGATTTCTCGATTTTGGTGATTTTTTCTAGTGGTACCCCTAGGGAAATCCGTAAAAATTCGTCGGATTTTGACGAAGCCAATTCTCAATCCGTTGTGACCGGCAAGCTTCCAGTAGCTATTCCGATCGAGTTTTCCCGAATTATTGGACTCGGATCCAAAATTTCACCACTTTTTACGATTTCTCGATTTTTGTGATTTTCCCTAGTGGTACCCCTAGGGAAATCCGTAAAAATTCATCGTATTCTGACGAAGCCAATTCTCGATGCGTTGTGACCGGCAAGCTTCCGGTAGCTATTCCGATCGAGTTTTCCCAAATTATTGGACTCGGATCCAAAATTTCACGATTTCTTGATTTTGGTGATTTTCCCTAGTGGTACCCCTAGGGAAATCCGTAAAAATTCGTCGGATTTCGACGAAACCAATTCTCGATGCGTTGTAACCGGCAAGCTTCCAGTAGCTATTCCGATCGAGTTTTCCCGAATAATTGGACTCGTATCCAAAATTTCACGATTTCTCGATTTTGCTTATTTTCCCTAGTGGTACCCCTAGGGAAATCCGTAAAAATTCGTCGGATTCCGACGAAGCCAATTCTCGATGCGTTGTGACCGGCAAGCTTCCAGTAGCTATTCCGATCGAGTTTTCCCGAATTATTGGACTCGGATCTAAAATTTCACGATTTCTCGATTTTGGTGATTTTCCCTAGTGGTACCACTAGGGAAATCCGTAAAAATTCGTCGGATTTCGACGAAGCCAATTCTCGATGCGTTGTGACCGGCAAGCTTCCAGTAGCTATTCCGATCGAGTTTTCCCGAATTATTGGGCTCGGATCCAAAATTTCACCACCTTTTACGATTTATCGATTTTTTTGATTTTCCCTAGTGGTACCCCTAGGAAAATCCGTAAAAATTCGTCAGATTCCGACGAAACCAATTCTCGATGCATTGTGACCGGCAAGCTTCCAGTAGCTATTCTGATCGAATTTTCCCGAATTATTGGACTCGGATCCAAAATTTCACCAATTTTTACGAGTTCTCGATTTTGGTGATTTTCCCTAGTGGTACCCATAGGTAAATCCGTAAAAATTCGTCGGATTCCGACAAAGCCAATTCTCGATACGTTGTGACCGGCAAGCTTCCAGTAGCTATTCCGATCGAGTTTTCCCGAATTATTGGACTCGGATCCAAAATTTCACCACTTTTTACGATTTCTCGATTTTGGTGATTTTTCCTAGTGGTACCCCTAGGGAAATCCGTAAAAATTCGTCGGCTTCCGACGAAGCCAATTCTCGATGTGTTGTGATCGGCAAGCTTCCAGTAGCTATTCTGATCGAGTTTTCCCGAATTATTGGACTCGGATCCAAAATTTCACCACATTTTACGATTTCTCGATTTTGGTGATTTTCCCTAGTGGTACCCCTAGGAAAATCCGCAAAAATTCATCGGATTCCGACGAAGCCAATTCTCGATGCGTTGTGACCGGCAAGCTTCCAGTAGCTATTCCGATCGAGTTTTCCCGAATTATTGGACTCGGATCCAAAATTTTACCACTTTTTACGATTTCTCGATTTTGGTGATTTTCTCTAGTGGTACCCCTAGGGAAATCCGTAAAAATTCGTCGGATTCCGAAGAAACAAATTCTCGATGCGTTGTGACCAGCAAGCTTCCAGTAGATATTCCGATCGAGTTTTCCCGAATTATTGGACTCGGATCTAAAGTTTCACCACTTTTTACGATTTCTCGATTTTGGTAATTTTCCCTAGTGGTACCCCTAGGGAAATCCGTAAAAATTCGTCGGATTCCGACGAAGCCATATCTCGATGCGTTGCGACCGGCAAGCTTCCAGTAGCTATTCTTATCGAGTTTTTCGAAATTATTGGACTCGGATCCAAAATTTCACGATTTCTCGATTTTGGTGATTTTCCCTAGTTGTAACCCTAGGGAAATCCGTAAAAATTCGTCGGATTCAGACGAAGCCAATTCTCGATACGTTATGACCGGCAAGCTTCCAGTAGCTATTCCGATCGAGTTTTCCCGAATTATTAGACTCGGATCAATAAATTCACCACTTTTTACGATTTCTCGATTTTGTTGATTTTCCCTAGTGGTACCCCCAGGGAAATCCGTAAAAATTCATCGGATTCCGAAGAAGCCAATTCTCGATGCGTTGTGACCGGCAAGCTTCCAGTAGCTATTCCGATCGAGTTTTCCCGAATTATTGGACTCGGATCCCAAATTTCACCACTTTTTACGAGTTCTCGATTTTGGTGATTTTCCCTAGTGGTACCCCTAGGTAAATTCGTAAAAATTCGTCGAATTCCGACAAAGCCAATTCTCGATGCGTTGTGACCGGCAAGCTTCCAGTAGCTATTCCGATCGAGTTTTCCCGAATTATTGGACTCAAATCAAAAATTTCACCACCTTTTACGATTTATCGATTTTTGTGATTTTCCCTAGTGGTACCCCTAGGGAAATCCGTAACAATTCGTCGTATTTCGACGAAGCCAATTCTCGATGCGTTGTGACCGGCAAGCTTCCAGTAGCTATTCCGATCGAGTTTACCCGAATTATTGGACTCGGATCCAAATTTTTACGATTTCTCGATTTTGGTGATTTTTCCTAGTGGTACCCCAAGGGAAATCCTTAAAAATTCGTCGGATTCCGACGAAGCCAATTCTCGATGCGTTTTCTCGATTTTGGTGATTTATCCTAGTAGTAGCCCTAGGGCAATCCGTAAAAATTCATCGGATTCCGACGAAGCCAATTCTCGATGCGTTGTGACCGGCAAGCTTCCAGTAGATATTCCGATCGAATTTTCTCAAATTATTGGACTCGGATCAAAAATTTCATCACTTTTTACGATTTCTCGATTTTGGTGATTTTCCCTAGTGGTACCCCTAGGGAAATCCGTAAAAATTCGTCGGATTTCGACGAAGCCAATTTTCGATGCGTTGTGACCGGAAAGCTTCCAGTAGCTATTCCGATTGAGTTTTCCCAAATTATTGGACTCGGATCCAAAATTTGACCACTTTTTACGATTTCTCGATTTTGGTGATTTTTTCTAGTGGTACCCCTAGGGAAATCCGTAAAAATTCGTCGGATTTTGACGAAGCCAATTCTCAATCCGTTGTGACCGGCAAGCTTCTAGTAGCTATTCCGATCGAGTTTTCCCGAATTATTGGACTCGGATCCAAAATTTCACCACTTTTTACGATTTCTCGATTTTGGTGATTTTCCCTAGTGGTACCCCTAGGGAAATCCGTAAAAATTCATCGTATTCTGACGAAGCCAATTCTCGATGCGTTGTGACCGGCAAGCTTCCGGTAGCTATTCCGATCGAGTTTTCCCAAATTATTGGACTCGGATCCAAAATTTCACGATTTCTTGATTTTGGTGATTTTCCCTAGTGGTACCCCTAGGGAAATCCGTAAAAATTCGTCGGATTTCGACGAAACCAATTCTCGATGCGTTGTAACCGGCAAGCTTCCAGTAGCTATTCCGATCGAGTTTTCCCGAATAATTGGACTCGTATCCAAAATTTCACGATTTCTCGATTTTGCTTATTTTCCCTAGTGGTACCCCTAGGGAAATCCGTAAAAATTCGTCGGATTCCGACGAAGCCAATTCTCGATGCGTTGTGACCGGCAAGCTTCCAGTAGCTATTCCGATCGAGTTTTCCCGAATTATTGGACTCGGATCTAAGATTTCACGATTTCTCGATTTTGGTGATTTTCCCTAGTGGTACCACTAGGGAAATCCGTAAAAATTCGTCGGATTTCGACGAAGCCAATTCTCGATGCGTTGTGACCGGCAAGCTTCCAGTAGCTATTCCGATCGAGTTTTCCCGAATTATTGGGCTCGGATCCAAAATTTCACCACCTTTTACGATTTATCGATTTTTTTGATTTTCCCTAGTGGTACCCCTAGGAAAATCCGTAAAAATTCGTCAGATTCCGACGAAACCAATTCTCGATGCATTGTGACCGGCAAGCTTCCAGTAGCTATTCCGATCGAATTTTCCCGAATTATTGGACTCGGATCCAAAATTTCACCAATTTTTACGAGTTCTCGATTTTGGTGATTTTCCCTAGTGGTACCCATAGGTAAATCCGTAAAAATTCGTCGGATTCCGACAAAGCCAATTCTCGATACGTTGTGACCGGCAAGCTTCCAGTAGCTATTCCGATCGAGTTTTCCCGAATTATTGGACTCGGATCCAAAATTTCACCACTTTTTACGATTTCTCGATTTTGGTGATTTTTCCTAGTGGTACCCCTAGGGAAATCCGTAAAAATTCGTCGGCTTCCGACGAAGCCAATTCTCGATGTGTTGTGATCGGCAAGCTTCCAGTAGCTATTCTGATCGAGTTTTCCCGAATTATTGGACTCGGATCCAAAATTTCACCACATTTTACGATTTCTCGATTTTGGTGATTTTCCCTAGTGGTACCCCTAGGAAAATCCGCAAAAATTCATCGGATTCCGACGAAGCCAATTCTCGATGCGTTGTGACCGGCAAGCTTCCAGTAGCTATTCCGATCGAGTTTTCCCGAATTATTGGACTCGGATCCAAAATTTTACCACTTTTTACGATTTCTCGATTTTGGTGATTTTCTCTAGTGGTACCCCTAGGGAAATCCGTAAAAATTCGTCGGATTCCGAAGAAACAAATTCTCGATGCGTTGTGACCAGCAAGCTTCCAGTAGATATTCCGATCGAGTTTTCCCGAATTATTGGACTCGGATCTAAAGTTTCACCACTTTTTACGATTTCTCGATTTTGGTAATTTTCCCTAGTGGTACCCCTAGGGAAATCCGTAAAAATTCGTCGGATTCCGACGAAGCCATATCTCGATGCGTTGCGACCGGCAAGCTTCCAGTAGCTATTCTTATCGAGTTTTTCGAAATTATTGGACTCGGATCCAAAATTTCACGATTTCTCGATTTTGGTGATTTTCCCTAGTTGTAACCCTAGGGAAATCCGTAAAAATTCGTCGGATTCAGACGAAGCCAATTCTCGATACGTTATGACCGGCAAGCTTCCAGTAGCTATTCCGATCGAGTTTTCCCGAATTATTAGACTCGGATCAATAAATTCACCACTTTTTACGATTTCTCGATTTTGTTGATTTTCCCTAGTGGTACCCCCAGGGAAATCCGTAAAAATTCATCGGATTCCGAAGAAGCCAATTCTCGATGCGTTGTGACCGGCAAGCTTCCAGTAGCTATTCCGATCGAGTTTTCCCGAATTATTGGACTCGGATCCCAAATTTCACCACTTTTTACGAGTTCTCGATTTTGGTGATTTTCCCTAGCGGTACCCCTAGGTAAATTCGTAAAAATTCGTCGAATTCCGACAAAGCCAATTCTCGATGCGTTGTGACCGGCAAGCTTCCAGTAGCTATTCCGATCGAGTTTTCCCGAATTATTGGACTCAAATCAAAAATTTCACCACCTTTTACGATTTATCGATTTTTGTGATTTTCCCTAGTGGTACCCCTAGGGAAATCCGTAACAATTCGTCGGATTTCGACGAAGCCAATTCTCGATGCGTTGTGACCGGCAAGCTTCCAGTAGCTATTCCGATCGAGTTTACCCGAATTATTGGACTCGGATCCAAATTTTTACGATTTCTCGATTTTGGTGATTTTTCCTAGTGGTACCCCAAGGGAAATCCTTAAAAATTCGTCGGATTCCGACGAAGCCAATTCTCGATGCGTTTTCTCGATTTTGGTGATTTATCCTAGTAGTAGCCCTAGGGCAATCCGTAAAAATTCATCGGATTCCGACGAAGCCAATTCTCGATGCGTTGTGACCGGCAAGCTTCCAGTAGATATTCCGATCGAATTTTCTCAAATTATTGGACTCGGATCAAAAATTTCATCACTTTTTACGATTTCTCGATTTTGGTGATTTTCCCTAGTGGTACCCCTAGGGAAATCCGTAAAAATTCGTCGGATTCTGACGGAGCCAATTCTCAATGCGTTGTGACCGGCAAGCTTCCAGTAGCTATTTCGATCGAGTTTTCCAGAATTAATGGACTCGGATCCAAAATTTCACGATTTCTCGATTTTGGTGATTTTTCGTAGTGGTACCCTTAGGAAAATCCGTAAAAATTCGTCGAATTCCGACGAACCCAATTTTCGATGCATTGTGACCGGCAAGCTTCCAGTAGCTATTCCGATCGAGTTTTTCCGAATTATTGGACTCAGATCAAAAATTTTACCACTTTTTACGATTTCTCGATTTTGGTGATTTTCCCTAGTGGTACTCCTAGGGAAATCCGTAAAAATTTTTCGGATTCCGACGAAGCCAATTCTCAATGCGTTTTGACCGGCAAGCTTCCTGTAGCTATTCCGATCGAGTTTTCCCAAATTATTGGACTCGGATCCAAAATTTCACGATTTCTCGATTTTGGTGATTTTCCCTAGTTGTACCCATAGGGAAATCCGTAAAAATTCGTCGGATTCCGACGAAGCCAATTTTCGATGCGTTGTGACCGGCAAGCTTCCAGTAGCTATTCCGATCGAGTTTTCCCGAATTATTGGACTCGGATCCAAAATTTTACCACTTTTTACGATTTCTCGATTTTGGTAATTTTTCCTAGTGGTACCCCTAGGGAAATCCGTAAAAATTCGTCGAATTTCGACGAAGCCAATTCTCGATGCGTTGTGACCGGCAAGCTTCCCGTAGCTATTCCGATCGAGTTTTCCCGAATTATTTGACTCGGATCCAAAATTTCACCACTTTTTATGATTTCTCGATTTTGGTGATTTTCCCTAGTGGTACCCCTAGGGAAATCCGTAAAAATTCGTCGGATTCCGACGAAGCCAATTCTCGATGCGTTGTGACCGGCAAGCTTCCGGTAGCTATTCCGATCGAGTTTTCCCGAATTATTGGACTCGGATCCAAAATATCACGATTTCTCGATTTTGGTGATTTTCCCTAGTGGTACCCCTAGGGAAATCCGTAAAAATTCGTCGGATTTCGACGAAGCCAATTCTCGATGCGTTGTGACCGGCAAGCTTTCAGTAGCTATTTCGATCGAGTTTTCTCGATTGATTGGACTCGGATACAAAATTTCATCACTTTTTACGATTTCTCGATTTTGGTGATTTTCCCTAGTGGTACCCCTAGGCAAATCCATAAAAATTCGTCGGATTCCGACGAAGCCAATTCTCGATGCGTTGTGACCGGAAAGCTTCCAGTAGCTATTCCGATCGAGTTTTCCCGAATTATTGGACTCGGATCTAAAATTTCACCACTTTTTACGATTTCTCGATTTTGGTGATTTTCCCTAGTGGTACCACTAGGAAAATCCGTAAAAATTCGTCGGATTCCGACGAAGCCAATTCTCGATGCGTTGTGACCGGCAAGCTTCCAGTAGGTATTCCGATCGAGTTTTCCCGAATTATTGGACTCGGATCAAAAATTTCACCACTTTTTACGATTTCTCGATTTTGGTGATTTTCCCTAGTGGTACGCCTAGGGAAATCCGTAAAAATTCGTCGGATTCCGACGAAGCCAATTCTTGACGCGTTGTGACCGGCAAGCTTCCAATAGCTATTTCGATCGAGTTTTCCCGAATTATTGGACTCGGATCCAAAATTTCACAACTTTTTACGATTTCTCGATTTTGGTAATTATACCTAGTGGTACCCCAAGGGAAATCCGTAAAAATTCGTCGGATTCCGACGAAGTCAATTCTCGATGCGTTGTGACCGGCAAGCTTCCAGTAGCTATTCCGATCGAGTTTTCCCGAATTATTGGATTCGGATCCAAAATTTCACGATTTCTCGATTTTGGTGATTTTCCCTAGTGGTACCCCTAGGGAAATCCGTAAAAATTTGTCGAATTCTGACGAAGCCAATTCTCGATGCGTTGTGACCGGCAAGCTTCCAGTAGCTATTCCGATCGAGTTTTCCCGAATTATTGGACTCGGATCCAAAATTTCACCACTTTTTTCGATTTCTCGATTTTCATGATTTTCCCAAGTGGTACCCCTAGGGAAATCCGTAAAAATCCGTCGGATTCCGACGAAGCCAATTCTCGATGCGTTGTGACCGGCAAGCTTCAAGTAGCTATTCCGATCGAGTTTTCCTGAATTATTGGACTCGGATCCAAAATTTCACGATTTCTCGATTTTGGTGATTTTCCCTTGTGGTAACCCTAGGGAAATCCGTAAAAATTCGTCGGACTCCGACGAAGCCAATTCTCGATACGTTGTGACCGGCAAGCTTCCAGTAGCTATTCTGATCGAGTTTTTCCGAATTATTGGACTCGGATCCAAAATTTCACCACGTTTTACGATTTCTCTATTTTGGAGATTTTCCCTAATGGTACCGCAAGGCAAATCCTTAAAAATTCGTCGGATTCCGACGAAGCCAATTCTCGATGCGTTGTGACCGGCAAGCTTCCAGTAGCTATTACGATCGAGTTTTCCCGAATTATTGGACTCGGATCCAAAATTTCACTACTTTTTACGATTTCTCGATTTTGGTGATTTTCCCTAGTGGTACCCCTAGGAAAATCCGTAAAAATTTGTCGGATTCCGACGAAGCAAATTCTCGATGCGTTGTGACCGGCAAGCTTCCAGTAGCTACTCCGATCGAGTTTTCCTGAATTATTGGTCTCGGATCCAAAATTTCACCACTTTTTACGATTTCTCGATTTTGGTGATTTTCCCTAGTGGTACACCTAGGGAAATCCATAAAAATTCATCGGATTCCGACGAAGCCAATTCTCGATGCATTGTGACCGGCAAGCTTTCAGTAGCTATTTCGATCGAGTTTTCCCGAATGATTGGACTCGGATCCAAAATTTCACCACTTTTTACGATTTCTCGATTTTGGTGATTTTTCCTAGTGGTACCCTTAGGGAAATCCGTAAAAATTTGTCGGATTCCGACGAAGCCAATTCTCGATGCGTTGTGACAGGCAAGCTTCCAGTAGCTATTCCGATCGATTTTTCCCGAATTATTGGACTCGGATCAAAAATTTCACCACTTTTTACGATTTCTCGATTTTGGTGATTTTCCCTAGTGGTACCCCCTAGGGAAATCCTTAAAAATTCGTCGGATTCCAACGAAACCAATTCTCGATGCGTTGTGACCGGCAAGCTTTCAGTAGCTATTCCGATCGAGTTTTCCCGAATTATTGGACTCGTATCAAAAATTTCACCACTTTTTACGATTTCTCGATTTTGGTAATTTTTCCTAGTGGGACCCCTAGGGAAATCCGTAAAAATTAGTCGGATTCCGACGAAACCAATTCTCGATGCATTCTGACCGGCAAGCTTCCAGTAGCTATTCCGATCGAGTTTTCCCGAATTATTGGACTCGGATCAAAAATTTCACCACTTTTTACGATTTCTCGATTTTCGTGATTTTTCCTAGTAGTACCTCTAGGGAAATCCGTAAAAATTCGTCGGATTCTGACGAAGCCAATTCTCGATGCGTTGTGACCGGCAAGCTTCCAGTAGCTATTCCGATAGAGTTTTCCCGAATTATTGGACTCGGATCCAAAATTTCACCACTTTTTACGATTTCTCGATTTTGGTGATTTTCCCTAGTGGTACCCCTAGGGAAATCCGTAAATATTCGTCGGATTTCGACGAAGCCAATTCTCGATGCGTTGTGACCGGCAAGCTTCCAGTAGCTATTCCGATAGAGTTTTCCCGAATTATTGGACTCGGATCCAAAATTTCACCACTTTTTACGATTTCTCGATTTTGGTGATTTTCCCTAGTGGTACCCCTAGGGAAATCCGTAAATATTCGTCGGATTCCGACAAAGCCAATTCTCGATGCGTTGTGACCGGCAAGCTTCCAGTAGCTATTCCGATCGAGTTTTCACTAATTATTGGACTCGGATCAAAAATTTCATCACCTTTTTCGATTTCTCGATTTTGGTGATTTTTCCTAGTGGTACCCTTAGGAAAATCAGTAAAAATTTATCGGATTCCGACGAAGCCAATTCTCGATGCGTTGTGACCGGCAAGCTTCCAGTAGCTATTCCGATCGATTTTTCCTGAATTATTGGACTCGGATAAAAAATTTCACCACTTTTTACGATTTCTCGATTTTTGTGATTTTCCCTAGTGGTACCCCTAGGGAAATCCGTAAAAATTCGTCGGATTCCGACGAAACCAATTCTCGATGCGTTGTGACCGGCAAGCTTTCAGTAGCTATTCCGATCGAGTTTTCCCGAATTATTGGACTCGTATACAAAATTTCACCACTTTTTACGATTTCTCGATTTTGGTAATTTTCCCTAGTGGGACCCCTAGGGAAATCCGTAAAAATTCATCGGATTCCGACGAAACCAATTCTCGATGCGTTGTGACCGGCAAGCTTCCAGTAGCTATTCCGATCGAGTTCTCCCGAATTATTGGACTCGGATCAAAAATTTCACCGCTTTATACGATATCTCGATTTTGGTGATTTTCCCTAGTAGTACCCCTAGGGAAATCCGTAAAATTCGTCGGATTCCGATGAAGCCAATTCTTGATGCGTTGTGACCGGCAAGCTTCCAGTAGCTATTCCGATCGAGTTTTCCCGAATTATTGGACTCGGATCCAAAATTTCACCACTTTTTATGATTTCTCGATTTTCATGATTTTCCCGAGTGGTACCCCTAGGGAAATCCGTAAAAATTCGTCGGATTCCGACGAAGCCAATTCTCGATGCGTTGTGACCGGCAAGCTTCCAGTAGCTATTCCGATAGAGTTTTCCCGAATTATTGGACTCGGATCCAAAATTTCACCACTTTTTACGATTTCTCGATTTTGGTGATTTTTCCTAATGGTACCCCTAGGGAAATCCGTAAAAATTCGTCGGATTCCCACGAAGCCAATTCTCGATGCGTTGTGACCGGCAAGCTTCCAGTAGCTATTCCGATCAAGTTTTCCCGAATTATTAGACTCGGATCCAAAATTTCACCACTTTTTACGATTTCTCGATTTTGGTAATTTTCCCTAGTGGGTACCCCTAGGGAAATCCATAAAAATTCGTAGGATTCTGACGAAGCAAATTCTCAATTCGTTGTGATTGACAAGCTTCCAGTAGCTACTCCGATCGAGTTTTTCCAAATTATTGGGCTCGGATCCAAAATTTCACCACTTTTTACGATTTCTCGATTTTCGTGATTTTCCCTAGTGGTATCTCTAGGGAAATCCGTAAAAATTCGTCGGATTCTGACGAAGCCAATTCTCGATGCGTTGTGACCGGCAAGCTTCCAGTAGCTATTCCGATAGAGTTTTCCCAAATTATTGGACTCGGATCATAAATTTCACCACTTTTTACGATTTCTCGATTTTGGTGATTTTCCCTAGTGGTACACCTAGGGAAATCCGTAAAAATTCGTCGGATTCCGACGAAGCCAATTCTCGATGCGTTGTGACCGGCAAGCTTTCAGTAGCTATTTCGATCGAGTTTTCCCGAATTATTGGACTCGGATCCAAAATTTCACCACTTTTTACGATTTCTCGATTTTGGTGATTTTCCCTAGTGGTACGCCTAGGGAAATCCGTAAAAATTCGTCGGATTCCGACGAAGCCAATTCTCGATGCGTTGTGACCGGCAAGCTTCCAGTAGCTATTCCTATCGAGTTTTCCCGAATTATTGGACTCGGATCCAAAATTTCACCACTTTTTACGATTTCTCGATTTTGGTGAATTTCCCTAGTGGTACCCCTAGGGAAATCCGTAAAAATACGTCGGATTTCCACGAAGCCAATTCTCGATGCATTGTGACCGGCAAGCTTCCAGTAGCTATTCCGATCGAGTTTTTCCAAATTATTCGACTCGTATCCAAAATTTCACAACTTTTTACGATTTCTCGATTTTTGTGATTTTTCCTAGTGGTACCCCTAGGGAAATCCGTAAAAATTCATCGGATTTCGACGAAGCCAATTCTCGATGCGTTGTGACCGGCAAGCTTCCAATAGCTATTTCGATCGAGTTTTCCCGAATTATTGAACTCGGATCCAAAATTTCACAACTTTTTACGATTTCTCGATTTTGGTAATTTTACCTAGTGGTACCCCAAGGGAAATCCGTAAAAATTGGTCGGATTCCGATGAGGTCAATTCTCGATGCGTTGTGACCGGAAAGCTTCCAGTAGCTATTCCGATCGAGTTTTCCCGAATTATTGGATTCGGATCCAAAATTTCACGATTTCTCTATTTTGGTGATTTTTCCTAGTGGTACACCTAGGAAAATCCGTAAAAATTCGTCGAATTCCGATGAAGCCAATTCTCGATGCGTTGTGACCGGCAAGCTTTCAGTAGCTACTTCGATCGAGTTTTCCCGAATTATTGGACACGAATCCAAAATTTCACCACTTTTAACGATTTCTCGATTTTGGTGATTTTCCCTAGTGGTACCCCTAGGGAAATCCGTAAAAATTCGTCGGATTTCGACGAAACCAATTCTCGATGCGTTGTGACCGGAAAACTTCCAGTAGCTATTCCTATCGAGTTTTCCCGAATTATTGGACTCGGATCCAAAATTTCACCACTTTTTACGATTTCTCGATTTTGGTGATTTTCCCTAGTGGTACCCCTAGGAAAATCCGTAAAAATACGTCGGATTCCGACGAAGCCAATTCTCGATGCATTGTGACCGGCAAGCTTCCAGTAGCTATTCCGATCGAGTTTTCCCGAATTATTGGACTCGGATCCAAAATTTCACCACTTTTTACGATTTCTCGATTTTGGTGATTTTCCCTAGTGGTACCCCTAGGGAAATCCGTAAAAATTCATCGGATTTCGACGAAGCCAATTCTCGATGCGTTGTGACCGGCAAGCTTTCAGTAGCTATTCCGATCGAGTTTTCCCGAATGATTGGACTCGGATCCAAATTTTCACTACTTTTTACGATTTCTAGATTTTGGTGATTTTTCCTAGTGGTACCCTTAGGGAAATCCGTAAAAATTTGTCGGATTCCGACGAAGCCAATTCTCGATGCGTTGTGACCGGCAAGCTTTCAGTAGCTATTTCGATCGAGTTTTCCCGAATAATTGGACTCGGATCTAAAATTTCACCACTTTTTATGATTTCTCGATTTTAGTGATTTTTCCTAGTGGTACCCCTAGGGAAATCCGTATAAATTTGTCGGATTCCGACGAAACCAATTCTCGATGCGTTGTGACCGGCAAGCTTCCAGTAGCTATTCCTATCGAGTTTTCCCAAATTATTGGACTCGGATCATAAATTTCACCACTTTTTACGATTTCTCGATTTTGGTGATTTTCCCTAGTGGTACCCCTAGGAAAATCCGTAAAAATTCGTCGGATTCCGACGAAGCCAATTCTCGATGCGTTGTGACCGGCAAGCTTCCAGTAGCTATTCCGATCGAGTTTTCCCGAATTATTGGACTCGGATCCAAAATTTCACGATTTCTCGATTTTGGTGATTTTCCCTAGTGGTACCCCTAGGGAAATCCGTAAAAATTCGTCGGATTCCAACGAAGCCAATTTTCGATGCGTTGTGACCGGCAAGCTTCCAGTAGCTATTCCGATCGAGTTTTCCCAAATTATTGGACTCGGATCAAAAATTTTACCACTTTTTACGATTTCTCGATTTTGGTGATTTTCCCTAGTGGTACCCCTAGGGAAATCCGTAAAAATTCGTCGGATTCCGATGAAGCCAATTCTCGATGCGTTGTGACCGGCAAGCTTCCAGTAGCTATTCCGATCGAGTTTTCCCGAATTATTGGACTCGGATCAAAAATTTCACCACTTTTTACGATTTCTCGATTTTGGTGATTTTCCCTAGTGGTACCCCTAAGAAAATCCGTAAAAATTCGTAGGACTCCGACGAAGCCAATTCTCGATGCGTTATGACGGGCAAGCTTCCGGTAGCTATTCCGATCGAGTTTTCCCGAATTATTGGACTCGGATCCAAAATTTCACGATTTCTCGATTTTTGTGATTTTTCCTAGTGGTACCCCTAGGGAAATCCATAAAAGTTTGTCGGATTTCGACGAAGCCAATTCTCGATGCGTTGTGACCGGCAAGCTTCCAGTATCTATTCTGATCGAGTTTTCACGAATTATTGGACTCGGATCAAAAATTTCACCACTTTTTAGGATTTCTCGATTTTGGTGATTTTCCCTAGTGGTACCCCTAGGGAAATCAGTAAAAATTCGTCGGATTCCGACGAAGCCAATTTTCGATGCGTTATGACCGGCAAGCTTCCAGTAGCTATTCCGATCGAGTTTTCCCGAATTATTGGACTCGGATCCAAAATTTCACGATTTCTCAATTTTGGTGATTTTCCCTAGTGGTACCCCTAGGGAAATCCGTAAGAATTAGTCGGATTCTGACGAAGCCAATTTTCGATGCGTTGTGACCGGCAAGCTTCTAGTAGCTATTCCGATCGAGTTTTCCCGAATTATTGGACTCGGATCAAAAATTTTATCACTTTTTACGATTTCTCGATTTTGGTGATTTTCCCTAGTGGTACCCCTAGGGAAATCCGTAAAAATTAGTCGGATTCCGACGAAGCCAATTCTCGATGCGTTATGACCGGCAAGCTTCCAGTATCTATTCCGATCGAGTTTTCCCGAATTATTGGACTCGGATCCAAAATTTCACGATTTCTCGATTTTGGTGATTTTCCCTAGTGGTACCCCTAGGGAAATCCGTAAAAATTCGTCGGATTCCGACGAAGCCAATTTTCGATGCGTTGTGACCGGCAAGCTTCCAGTAGCTATTCCGATCGAGTTTTCCCAAATTATTGGACTCGGATCAAAAATTTTACCACTTTTTACGATTTCTCGATTTTGGTGATTTTCCCTAGTGGTACCCCTAGGGAAATCCGTAAAAATTCGTCGGATTCCGACGAATTCAATTCTCGATGCGTTGTGACCGGCAAGCTTCCAGTAGCTATTCCGATCGAGTTTTCCCGAATTATTGGACTCGGATCCAAAATTTCACCACTTTTTACGATTTCTCGATTTTGGTGATTTTCCCTAGTGGTACCCCTAGGAAAATCCGTAAAAATTCGTAGGATTCCGACGAAGCCAATTCTCAATGCGTTGTGACGGGCAAGCTTCCGGTAGCTATTCCGATGGAGTTTTCCCGAATTATTGGACTCGGATCCAAAATTTCACGATTTCTCGATTTTTGTGATTTTCCCTAGTGGTACCCCTAGGGAAATCCGTAAAAGTTTGTCGGATTCCGACGAAGCAAATTCTCGATGCGTTGTGACCGGCAAGCTTCCAGTATCTATTCCGATCGAGTTTTCACGAATTGTTGGACTCGGATCCAAAATTTCACAACTTTTTAGGATTTCTCGATTTTGGTGATTTACCCTAGTGGTACCCCTAGGGAAATCAGTAAAAATTCGTCGGATTCCGACGAAGCCAATTCTCGATGCATTATGACCAGCAAGCTTCCAGTAGATATTCCGATCGAGTTTTCCCGAATTATTGGACTCGGATCCAAAATTTCACGATTTCTTGATTTTGGTGATTTTCCCTAGTGGTACCCCTAGGGAAATCCGTAAAAATTAGTCGGATTCCGACGAAGCCAATTTTCGATGCGTTGTGACCGGCAAGCTTCTAGTAGCTATTCCGATCGAGTTTTCCCGAATTATTGGACTCGGATCAAAAATTTTACCACTTTTTACGATTTCTCGATTTTGGTGATTTTCCCTAGTGGTACCCCTAGGGAAATCCTTAAAAATTCGTCGGATTCCGACGAAGCCAATTCTCGATGCGTTGTGACCGGCAAGCTTCCAGTAGCTATTCCGATCGAGTTTTCCCGAATTATTGGACTCGGATCCAAAATTTCACGATTTCTCGATTTTGGTGATTTTCCCTAGTGGTACCCATAGGGAAATCCGTAAAAATTCGTCGGATTCCGACGAAGCCAATTTTCGATGCGTTGTGACCGGCAAGCTTCCAGTAGCTATTCCGATCGAGTTTTCCCAAATTATTGGACTCGGATCAAAAATTTTACCACTTTTTACGATTTCTCGATTTTGGTGATTTTCCCTAGTGGTACCCCTAGGAAAATCCGTAAAAATTCGTCGGATTCCAACGAAGCCAATTCTCGATGCGTTGTGACAGGCAAGCTTCTGGTAGCTATTCCGATCGAGTTTTCCCGAATTATTGGACTCGGATCCAAAATTTCACGATTTCTCGATTTTTGTGATTTTCCCTAGTGGTACCCCTAGGGAAATCCGTAAAAGTTTGTCGGATTCCGACGAAGCCAATTCTCGATGCATTGTGACCGGCAAGCTTCCAATATCTATTCCGATCGAGTTTTCCCGAATTATTGGATTCGGATCCAAAATTTCACCCCTTTTTAGGATTTCTCGATTTTGGTGATTTTCCCTAGTGGTACCCCTAGGGAAATCCGTAAAAATTCGTCGGATTCGGACGAAGCCAATTCTCAATGCGTTGTGACCGGCAAGCTTCCAGTATCTATTCCGATCGAGTTTTCCCAAATTATTGGACTCGGATCCAAAATTTCACCACTTTTTACGATTTCTCGATTTTGGTGATTTTCCCTAGTGGTACCCCTAGGTAAATCCGTAAAAATTCGTCGGATTCCGATAAAGCCAATTCTCTATACGTTGTGACCGTCAAGCTTCCAGTAGCTATTCCGATCGAGTTTTCCCGAATTATTGGACTCGAATCCAAAATTTCACGATTTCTCGATTTTTGTGATTTTCCCTAGTGGTACCCCTATGGAAATCCGTAAAAGTTTATCGGATACCGACGAAGCCTATTCTCGATGCATTGTGACCGGCAAGCTTCCAGTATCTATTCCGATCGAGTTTTCACGAATTATTGGACTCGGATCCAAAATTTCAACAATTTTTAGGATTTCTCGATTTTGGTGATTTTCCCTAGTGGTACCCCTAGGAAAATCAGTAAAAATTCGTCGGATTCCGACGAAGCCAATTCTCGATGCGTTATGACCGGCAAGCTTCCAGTAGATATTCCGATCGAGTTTTCCCGAATTATTGGACTCGGATCCAAAATTTCACAATTTCTCGATTTTCGTGATTTTCCCTAGTGGTACTCCTAGGGAAATCCGTAAAAAATAGTCGGATTCCGACGAAGCCAATTTTGGATGCGTTGTGACCGGCAAGCTTCTAGTAGCTATTCCGATCGAGTTTTCCCGAATTATTGGACTCGGATCAAAAATTTTACCACTTTTTACGATTTCTCGATTTTGGTGATTTTCCCTAGTGGTACCCCTAGGGAAATCCGTAAAAATTCGTCGGATTCCGACGAAGCCAATTCTCGATGCGTTGTGACCGGCAAGCTTCTAGTAGCTATTCCGATCGAGTTTTCCCGAATTATTGGACTCGGATCCAAAATTTCACGATTTCTCGATTTTGGTGATTTTCCCTAGTGGTACCCCTAGGGAAATCCGTAAAAATTCGTCGGATTCCGACGAAGCAAATTTTCGATGCGTTGTGACCGGCAAGCTTCCAGTAGCTATTCCGATCGAGTTTTCCCGAATTATTGGACTCGGATCAAAAATTTTACCACTTTTTACGATTTCTCGATTTTGGTGATTTTCCCTAGTGGTACCCCTCGGGAAATCCGTAAAAATTCGTCGGATTCCGACGATGCCAATTCTCGATGCGTTGTGACCGGCAAGCTTCCAGTAGCTATTCCGATCGAGTTTTCCCGAATTATTGGACTCGGATCCAAAATTTCACCACTTTTTACGATTTCTCGATTTTGGTGATTTTCCCTAGTGGTACCCCTAGTAAAATCCGTAAAAATTCGTCGGATTCCGACGAAACCAATTCTCGATGCGTTGTGACGGGCAAGCTTCCGGTAGCTATTCCAATCGAGTTTTTCCGAATTATTGGACTTGGATCAAAAATTTCACGATTTCTCGATTTTTGTGATTTTCCCTAGTGGTACCCCTAGGGAAATCCGTAAAAGTTTGTCGGATTCCGACGAAGCCAATTCTCGATGCGTTGTGACCGGCAAGCTTCCAGTATCTATTCCGATCGAGTTTTCCCGAATTATTAGACTCGGATCCAAAATTTTACCACTTTTTAGGATTTCTCGATTTTGGTGATTTTCCCTAGTGGTACCCCTAGGGAAATCCGTAAAAATTCGTCGGATTCCGACGAAGCCAATTCTCAATGCGTTGTGACCGGCAAGCTTCCAGTAGCTATTCCGATCGAGTTTTCCCGAATTATTGGATTCGGATCCAAAATTTCACGATTTCTCTATTTTGGTGATTTTCCCTAGTGGTACACCTAGGAAAATCCGTAAAAATTCGTCGAATTCCGACGAAGCCAATTCTCGATGCGTTGTGACCGACAAGCTTTCAGTAGCTACTTCGATCGAGTTTTCCCGAATTATTGGACACGGATCCAAAATTTCATCACTTTTAACGATTTCTCGATTTTGGTGATTTTCCCTAGTGGTACCCCTAGGGAAATCCGTAAAAATTCGTCGGATTTCGACGAAACCAATTCTCGATGCGTTGTGACCGGCAAGCTTCCAGTAGCTATTCCTATCGAGTTTTCCCGAATTATTGGACTCGGATCCAAAATTTCACCACTTTTTACGATTTCTCGATTTTGGTGATTTTCCCTAGTGGTACCCCTAGGGAAATCCGTAAAAATACGTCGGATTCCGACGAAGCCAATTCTCGATGCATTGTGACCGGCAAGCTTCCAGTAGCTATTCCGATCGAGTTTTTCCGAATTATTGGACTCGGATCCAAAATTTCACCACTTTTTACGATTTCTCGATTTTGGTGATTTTCCCTAGTGGTGCCCCTAGGGAAATCCGTAAAAATTCATCGGATTTCGACGAAGCCAATTCTCGATGCGTTGTGACCGGCAAGTTTTCAGTAGCTATTCCGATCGAGTTTTCCCGAATGATTGGACTCGGATCAGAAATTTCACCACTTTTTACGATTTCTAGATTTTGGTGATTTTTCCTAGTGGTACCCTTAGGGAAATCCGTAAAAATTTGTCGGATTCCGACGAAGCCAATTCTCGATGCGTTGTGACCGGCAAGCTTTCAGTAGCTATTTCGATCGAGTTTTCCCGAATAGTTGGATTCGGATCCAAAATTTCACCACTTTTTACGATTTCTCGATTTTGGTGATTTTTCCTAGTGGTACCCCTAGGGAAATCCGTAAAAATTTATCGGATTCCGACGAAGCCAATTCTCGATGCGTTGTGACCAGCAAGCTTCCAGTAGCTATTCCTATCGAGTTTTCCCGAATAATTGGACTCGGATCCAAAATTTCACCACTTTTTACGATTTCTAGATTTTGGTGATTTTCCCTAGTGGTACCCCTAGGGAAATCCTTAAAAATTCGTCGGATTCCGACGAAGCCAATTCTCGATGCGTTGTGACCGGCAAGCTTTCAGTAGCTATTCCGATCGAGTTTTCCTGAATTATTGGACTCGTATCAAAAATTTCACCACTTTTTACGATTTCTCGATTGTGGTAATTTTCCCTAGTGGGACCCCTAGGGAAATCCGTAAAAATTAGTCGGATTCCGACGAAACCAATTCTCGATGCGTTTTGACCGGCAAGCTTCCAGTAGCTATTCCGATTGAGTTTTCCCGAATTATTGGACTCGGATCCAAAATTTCACCACTTTTTACGATTTCTCGATTTTGGTGATTTTCCCTAGTGGTACCCCTAGGGAAATCCGTAAATATTCGTCGGATTCCGACAAAGCCAATTCTCGATGCGTTGTGACCGGCAAGCTTCCAGTAGCTATTCCGATCGAGTTTTCCCGAATTATTAGACTCGGATCCAAAATTTCACCACTTTTTACGATTTCTCGATTTTGGTAATTTTCCCTAGGGGTACCCCTAGGGAAATCCGTAAAAATTCGTAGGATTCTGACGAAGCAAATTCTCGATTCGTTGTGATCGGCAAGCTTCCAGTAGCTACTCCGATCGAGTTTTTCCAAATTATTGGGCTCGGATCCAAAATTTCACCACTTTTTATGATTTCTCTATTTTGGTGATTTTCCGTAGTGGTACACCTAGGGAAATCCGTAAAAATTCGTCGGATTCCGACGAAGCCAATTCTCGATGCGTTGTGACCGGCAAGCTTTCAGTAGCTATTTCGATCGAGTTTTCCCGAATTATTGGACTCAGATCCAAAATTTCACCACTTTTTACGATTTCTCGATTTTGGTGATTTTCCCTAGTGGTACCCCTCGGGAAATCCGTAAAAATTCGTCGGATTCCGACGAAGCCAATTCTCGATGCGTTGTGACCGGCAAGCTTCCAGTAGCTATTCCTATCGAGTTTTCCCGAATTATTGGACTCGGATCCAAAATTTCACCACTTTTTACGATTTCTCGATTTTGGTGAATTTCCCTAGTGGTACCCCTAGGGAAATCCGTAAAAATACGTCGGATTCCCAGGAAGCCAATTCTCGATACATTGTGACCGGTAAGCTTCCAGTAGCTATTCCGATCGAGTTTTTCCAAATTATTCGACTCGGATCCAAAATTTCACCACTTTTTACGATTTCTCGATTTTGGTGATTTTCCCTAGTGGTACCCCTAGGGAAATCCGTAAAAATTCATCAGATTTCGACGAAGCCAATACTCGATGCGTTGTGACCGGCAAGCTTCCAATAGCTATTTCGATCGAGTTTTCCCGAATTATTGGACTCGGATCCAAAATTTCAAAACTTTTTACGATTTCTCGATTTTGGTAATTTTACCTAGTGGTACCCCAAGGGAAATCCGTAAAAATTGGTCGGATTCCGACGAAGTCAATTCTTGATGCGTTGTGACCGGCAAGCTTCCAGTAGCTATTCCGATCGAGTTTTCCCGAATTATTGGATTCGGATCCAAAATTTCACGATTTCTCGATTTTGGTGATTTTCCCTAGTGGTACCCCTAGGGAAATCCGTAAAAATTTGTCGGATTCCGACGAAGCCAATTCTCGATGCGTTGTGACCGGCAAGCTTCCAGTAGCTATTCCAATCGATTTTTCCCAAATTATTGGACTCGGATCAAAAATTTCACCACTTTTTACTATTTCTCGATTTTGGTGATTTTCCCTAGTGGTACTTCTAGGGAAATCCGTAAAAATTCGTAGGATTCCGACGAAGCAAATTCTCGATGCGTGTTGACCGGAAAGCTTCCAGTAGCTACTCCGATCGAGTTTTCCTGAATTATTGGACTCGGATACAAAATTTCACCACTTTTTACGATTTCTCGATTTTGGTGATTTTCCCTAGTGGTACACCTAGGGAAATCCGTAAAAATTCGTCGGATTCCGACGAAGCTAATTCTCGATGCGTTGTGACCGGCAAGCTTTCAGAAGCTATTTCGATCGAGTTTTCCTGAATGATTGGACTCGGATCCAAAATTTCACCATTTTTTACGATTTCTCGATTTTGGTGATTTTCCCTAGTGGTACCCCTAGGGAAATCCGTAAAAATTTGTCGGATTCCGACGAAGCCAATTCTCGATGCGTTGTGACCGGCAAGCTTCCAGTAGCTATTTCGATCGAGTTTTCCCACATTATTGGACTCGGATCCAAAATTTCACCACTTTTTACGATTTCTCGATTTTGGTAATTTTCCCTAGTGGGACCCCTAGGGAAATCCGTAAAAATTAGTCGGATTCCGACGAAACCAATTCTCGATGCGTTCTGACCGGCAAGCTTCCAGTAGCTATTCCGATCGAGTTTTCCCGAATTATTGGACTCGGATCCAAAATTTCACCACTTTTTACGATTTCTCGATTTTTGTGATTTTTCCTAGTGGTACCCCTAGGAAAATATGTAAAAATTCGTCGGATTCCGACGAAGCCAAATCTCGATGCATTGTGACGGGCAAGCTTCCGGTAGCTATTCCGATCGAGTTTTCCCGAATTATTGGACTCGGATCCAAAATTTCACGATTTCTCGATTTTTGTGATTTTCCCTAGTGGTACCCCTAGGGAAATCCGTAAAAGTTTATCGGATTCCGACAAAGCCAATTCTCGATGCGTTGTGACCGGCAAGCTTCCAGTATCTATTCCGATCGAGTTTTCCCGATTTATTGGACTCGGATTCTAAATTTCACCACTTTTTAGGATTTCTCGATTTTGGTGATTTTCCCTAGTGGTACCCCTAGGGAAATCCGTAAAAATTCGTCGGATTCCGACGAAGCAAATTCACGATGCGTTGTGACCGGTAATCTTCCAGTAGCTATTCCGATCGAGTTTTCCCGAATTATTGGACTCGGATCCAAAATTTCACGATTTCTCGATTTTTGTGATTTTCCCTAGTGGTACCCCTAGGGAAATCCGTAAAAATTCGTCGGATTCCGACGAAACCAATTTTCGATGCGTTGCGACCGGCAAGCTTCCAGTAGCTATTCCGATCGAGTTTTCCCGAATTATTGGACTCGGATCAAAAATTTTACCACTTTTTACGATTTCTCGATTTTGGTGATTTTCCCTAGTGGTACCCCTAGGGAAATCCGTAAAAATTCGTCGGATTCCGACGAAGCCAATTTTCGATGCGTTGTGACCGGCAAGCTTCCAGTAGCTATTCCGATCGAGTTTTCCCAAATTATTGGACTCGGATCCAAAATTTCACGATTTCTCGATTTTGGTGATTTTCCCTAGTGGTACCCCTAGGGAAATCCGTAAAAATTCGTCGGATTCCGACGAAGCCAATTTTCGATGCGTTGTGACCGGCAAGCTTCCAGTAGCTATTCCGATCGAGTTTTCCCAAATTATTGGACTCGGATCAAAAATTTTACCACTTTTTACGATTTCTCGATTTTGGTGATTTTCTCTAGTGGTACCCCTAGGGAAATCCGTAAAAATTCGTCGGATTCCGACGAAGCCAATTCTCGATGCGTTGTGACCGGCAAGCTTCCAGTAGCTATTCCGATCGAGTTTTCCCGAATTATTGGACTCGGATCAAAAATTTCACCACTTTTTACGATTTCTCGATTTTGGTGATTTTCCCTAGTGGTACCCCTAAGAAAATCCGTAAAAATTCGTATGATTCCGATGAAGCCAATTCTCGATGCGTTATGACGGGCAAGCTTCCGGTAGCTATTCCGATCGAGTTTTCCCGAATTATTGCACTCGGATCCAAAATTTCACGATTTCTCGATTTTTGTGATTTTCCCTAGTGGTACACCTAGGGAAATCCGTAAAAGTTTGTCGGATTTCGACGAAGCCAATTCTCGATGCGTTGTGACCGGTAAGCTTCCAGTATCTATTCCGATCGAGTTTTCACGAATTATTGGACTCGGATCCAAAATTTCACCACTTTTTAGGATTTCTCGATTTTGGTGATTTTCCATAGTGGTACCCCTAGGGAAATCAGTAAAAATTCGTCGGATTCCGACGAAGCCAATTTTCGATGCGTTATGACCGGCAAGCTTCCAGTAGCTATTCCGATCGAGTTTTCCCGAATTATTGGACTCGGATCCAAAATTTCACGATTTCTCAATTTTGGTGATTATCCCTAGTGGTACCCCTAGGGAAATCCGTAAAAATTAGTCGGATTCTGACGAAGCCAATTTTCGATGCGTTGTGACCGGCAAGCTTCTAGTAGCTATTCCGATCGAGTTTTCCCGAATTATTGGACTCGGATCAAAAATTTTACCACTTTTTACGATTTCTCGATTTTGGTGATTTTCCCTAGTGGTACCCTTAGGGAAATCCGTAAAAATTAGTCGGATTTCGACGAAGCCAATTCTCGATGCGTTGTGACCGGCAAGCTTCCAGTATCTATTCCGATCGAGTTTTCCCGAATTATTGGACTCGGATCCAAAATTTCACGATTTCTCGATTTTGGTGATTTTCCCTAGTGGTACCCCTAGGGAAATCCGTAAAAATTCGTCGGATTCCGACGAAGCCAATTTTCGATTCGTTGTGACCGGCAAGCTTACAATAGCTATTCCGATCGAGTTTTCCCAAATTATTGGACTCGGATCAAAAATTTTACCACTTTTTACGATTTCTCGATTTTGGTGATTTTCCCTAGTGGTACCCCTAGGGAAATCCGTAAAAATTCGTCGGATTCCGACGAATTCAATTCTCGATGCGTTGTGACCGGCAAGCTTCCAGTAGCTATTCCGATCGAGTTTTCCCGAATTATTGGACTCGGATCCAAAATTTCACCACTTTTTACGATTTCTCGATTTTGGTGATTTCCCTAGTGGTACCCCTAGGAAAATCCGTAAAAATTCGTAGGATTCTGACGAAGCCAATTCTCGATGCGTTGTGACGGGCAAGCTTCCGGTAGCTATTCCGATCGAGTTTTCCCGAATTATTGGACTCGGATCCAAAATTTCACGATTTCTCGATTTTTGTGATTTTCCCTAGTGGTACCCCTAGGGAAATCCGTAAAAATTTGTCGGATTCCGACGAAGCCAATTCTCGATGCGTTGAGACCGGCAAGCTTCCAGTATCTATTCCGATCGAGTTTTCACGAATTGTTGGACTCGGATCCAAAATTTCACCACTTTTTAGGATTTCTCGATTTTGGTGATTTTCCCTATTGGTACCCCTAGGGAAATCAGTAAAAATTCGTCGGATTCCGACGAAACCAATTCTCGATGCGTTATGACCAGCAAGCTTCCAGTAGCTATTCCGATCGAGTTTTCCCGAATTATTGGACTCGGATCCAAAATTTCACGATTTCTCGATTTTGGTGATTTTCCCTAGTGGTACCCCTAGGGAAATCCGTAAAAATTCGTCGGATTCCGACGAAGCCAATTTTCGATGCGTTGTGACCGGCAAGCTTCTAGTAGCTATTCCGATCGAGTTTTCCCGAATTATTGGACTCGGATCAAAAATTTTACCACTTTTTACGATTTCTCGATTTTGGTGATTTTCCCTAGTGGTACCCCTAGGGAAATCCGTAAAAATTCGTCGGATTCCGACGAAGCCAATTCTCGATGCGTTGTAACCGGCAAGCATCCAGTAGCTATTCCGATCGAGTTTTCCCGAATTATTGAACTCGAATCCAAAATTTCACGATTTCTCGATTTTGGTGATTTTCCCTAGTGATACCACTAGGGAAATCCGTAAAAATTCGTCGGATTCCGACGAAGCAAATTTTTGATGCGTTGTGACCGGCAAGCTTCCAGTAGCTATTCCGATCGAGTTTTCCCAAATTATTGGACTCGGATCAAAAATTTTACCACTTTTTACGATTTCTCGATTTTGGTGATTTTTCCTAGTGGTACCCCTAGGGAAATCCGTAAAAATTCGTCGGATTCCGACGAAGCCAATTCTCGATGCGTTGTGACCGGCAAGCTTCCAGTAGCTATTCCGATTGAGTTTTCTCGAATTATTGGACTCGGATCCAAAATTTCACAACTTTTTACGATTTTTCGATTTTGGTTATTTTCCCTAGTGGTACCCCTAGGAAAATCCGTAAAAATTCGTCGGATTCCAACGAAGCCAATTCTCGATGCGTTGTGACGGGCAAGCTTCCGGTAGCTATTCCGATCGAGTTTTCCCGAATTATTGGACTCGGATCCAAAATTTCACGATTTCTCGATTTTTGTGATTTTCCCTAGTGGTACCCCTAGGGAAATCCGTAAAAGTTTCTCGGATTCCGACGAAGCCAATTCTCGATGCATTGTGACCGGCAAGCTTGCAGTATCTATTCCAATCGCGTTTTCCCGAATTATTGGACTCGGATCCAAAATTTCACCCCTTTTTAGGATTTCTCGATTTTGGTGATTTTCCCTAGTGGTACCCCTAGGGAAATCCGTAAAAATTCGTCGGATTCGGACGAAGCCAATTCTCAATGCGTTGTGACCGGCAAGCTTCCAGTATCTATTCCGATCGAGTTTTCACGAATTATTGGACTCGGATCAAAAATTTCACCACTTTTTAGGATTTCTCGATTTTGGTGATTTTCCCTAGTGGTACCCCTAGGAAAATCAGTAAAAATTCGTCGGATTCCGACGAAGCCAATTCTCGATGCGTTATGACCGGCAAGCTTCCAGTAGATATTCCGATCGAGTTTTCCCGAATTATTGGACTCGGATCCAAAATTTCACGATTTCTCGATTTTGGTGATTTTCCCTAGTGGTACCCCTAGGGAAATCCGTAAAAAATAGTCGGATTCCGACGAAGCCAATTTTCGATGCGTTGTGACCGGCAAGCTTCTAGTAGCTACTCCGATTGAGTTTTACCGAATTATTGGACTCGGATCAAAAATTTTACCACTTTTTACGATTTCTCGATTTTGGTGATTTTCCCTAGTGGTACCCCTAGGGAAATCCGTAAAAATTCGTCGGATTCCGACGAAGCCAATTCTCGATGCGTTGTGACCGGCAAGCTTCCAGTAGCTATTCCGATCGAGTTTTCCCGAATTATTGGACTCTGATCCAAAATTTCACGATTTCTCGATTTTGGTGATTTTCCCTAGTGGTACCCCTAGGGAAATCCGTAAAAATTCGTCGGATTCCGACGAAGCAAATTTTCGATGCGTTGTGACCGGCAAGCTTCCAGTAGCTATTCCGATCGAGTTTTCCCGAATTATTGGACTCGGATCAAAAATTTTACCACTTTTTACGATTTCTCGATTTTGGTGATTTTCCCTAGTGGTACCCCTAGGAAAATCCGTAAAAATTCGTCGGATTCCGACGATGCCAATTCTCGATGCGTTGTGACCGGCAAGCTTCCAGTAGCTATTCCGATCGAGTTTTACCGAATTATTGGACTCGGATCCAAAATTTCACCACTTTTTACGATTTCTCGATTTTGGTGATTTTCTCTAGTGGTACCCCTAGTAAAATCCGTAAAAATTCGTCGAATTCCGACGAAGCCAATTCTCGATGCGTTGTGACGGGCAAGCTTCCGGTAGCTATTCCAATCGAGTTTTCCCGAATTATTGGACTCGGATCAAAAATTTCACGATTTCTCGATTTTTGTGATTTTCCCTAGTGGTACCCCTAGGGAAATCCGTAAAAGTTTGTCGGATTCCGACGAAGCCAATTCTCGATGCGTTGTGACCGGCAAGCTTCCAGTATCTATTCCGATCGAGTTTTCCCGAATTATTGGACTCGGATCCAAAATTTTACCACTTTTTAGGATTTCTCGATTTTGGTGATTTTCCCTAGTGGTACCCCTAGAGAAATCCGTAAAAATTCGTCGGATTCCGACGAAGCCAATTCTCAATGCGTTGTGACCGGCAAGCTTCCAGTATCTATTTCGATCGAGTTTTCCCGAATTATTGGACTCGGATCCAAAATTTCACCACTTTTTACGATTTCTCGATTTTGGTGATTTTCCCTAGTGGTACCCCTAGGTAAATCCGTAAAAATTCGTCGGATTCCGATAAAGCCAATTCTCTATACGTTGTGACCGGCAAGCTTCCAGTATCTATTTCGATCGAGTTTTCCCGAATTATTGGACTCGAATCCAAAATTTCACGATTTCTCGATTTTTGTGATTTTTCCTAGTGGTACCCCTAGGGAAATCCGTAAAAATTAGTCGGATTCCGATGAAGCCAATTTTCGATGCGTTGTGACCGGCAAGCTTCTAGTAGCTATTCCGATCGAGTTTTCCCGAATTATTGGACTCGGATCAAAAATTTTACCACTTTTTACGATTTCTCGATTTTGGTGATTTTCCCTAGTGGTACCCCTAGGGAAATCCGTAAAAATTCGTCGGATTCCGACTAAGCCAATTCTCGATGCGTTGTGACCGGCATGCTTCCAGTAGCTATTCCGATCGAGTTTTCCCGAATTATTTGACTCGGATCCAAAATTTCACGATTTCTCGATTTTGGTGATTTTCCCTAGTGGTACCCCTAGGGAAATCCGTAAAAATTCGTCGGATTCCGACGAAGCCAATTCTCGATGCGTTGTGACCGGCAAGCTTCCAGTAGCTATTCCGATTTAGTTTTCTCGAATTATTGGACTCGGATCCAAAATTTCACAACTTTTTACGATTTTTCGATTTTGGTTATTTTCCCTAGTGGTACCCCTAGGAAAATCCGTAAAAATTCGTCGGATTCCAACGAAGCCAATTCTCGATGCGTTGTGACGGGCAAGCTTCCGGTAGCTATTCCGATCGAGTTTTCCCGAATTATTGGACTCGGATCCAAAATTTCACGATTTCTCGATTTTTGTGATTTTCCCTAGTGGTACCCCTAGGGAAATCCGTAAAAGTTTCTCGGATTCCGACGAAGCCAATTCTCGATGCATTGTGACCGGCAAGCTTGCAGTATCTATTCCAATCGCGTTTTCCCGAATTATTGGACTCGGATCCAAAATTTCACCCCTTTTTAGGATTTCTCGATTTTGGTGATTTTCCCTAGTGGTACCCCTAGGGAAATCCGTAAAAATTCGTCGGATTCGGACGAAGCCAATTCTCAATGCGTTGTGACCGGCAAGCTTCCAGTATCTATTCCGATCGATTTTTCACGAATTATTGGACTCGGATCCAAAATTTCACCACTTTTTAGGATTTCTCGATTTTGGTGATTTTCCCTAGTGGTACCCCTAGGAAAATCAGTAAAAATTCGTCGGATTCCGACGAAGCCAATTCTCGATGCGTTATGACCGGCAAGCTTCCAGTAGATATTCCGATCGAGTTTTCCCGAATTATTGGATTCGGATCCAAAATTTCACGATTTCTCGATTTTGGTGATTTTCCCTAGTGGTACCCCTAGGGAAATCCGTAAAAAATAGTCGGATTCCGACGAAGCCAATTTTCGATGCGTTGTGACCGGCAAGCTTCTAGTAGCTACTCCGATTGAGTTTTCCCGAATTATTGGACTCGGATCAAAAATTTTACCACTTTTTACGATTTCTCGATTTTGGTGATTTTCCCTAGTGGTACCCCTAGGGAAATCCGTAAAAATTCGTCGGATTCCGACGAAGCCAATTCTCGATGCGTTGTGACCGGCAAGCTTCCAGTAGCTATTCCGATCGAGTTTTCCCGAATTATTGGACTCTGATCCAAAATTTCACGATTTCTCGATTTTGGTGATTTTCCCTAGTGGTACCCCTAGGGAAATCCGTAAAAATTCGTCGGATTCCGACGAAGCAAATTTTCGATGCGTTGTGACCGGCAAGCTTCCAGTAGCTATTCCGATCGAGTTTTCCCGAATTATTGGACTCGGATCAAAAATTTTACCACTTTTTACGATTTCTCGATTTTGGTGATTTTCCCTAGTGGTACCCCTAGGAAAATCCGTAAAAATTCGTCGGATTCCGACGATGCCAATTCTCGATGCGTTGTGACCGGCAAGCTTCCAGTAGCTATTCCGATCGAGTTTTACCGAATTATTGGACTCGGATCCAAAATTTCACCACTTTTTACGATTTCTCGATTTTGGTGATTTTCTCTAGTGGTACCCCTAGTAAAATCCGTAAAAATTCGTCGAATTCCGACGAAGCCAATTCTCGATGCGTTGTGACGGGCAAGCTTCCGGTAGCTATTCCAATCGAGTTTTCCCGAATTATTGGACTCGGATCAAAAATTTCACGATTTCTCGATTTTTGTGATTTTCCCTAGTGGTACCCCTAGGGAAATCCGTAAAAGTTTGTCGGATTCCGACGAAGCCAATTCTCGATGCGTTGTGACCGGCAAGCTTCCAGTATCTATTCCGATCGAGTTTTCCCGAATTATTGGACTCGGATCCAAAATTTTACCACTTTTTAGGATTTCTCGATTTTGGTGATTTTCCCTAGTGGTACCCCTAGAGAAATCCGTAAAAATTCGTCGGATTCCGACGAAGCCAATTCTCAATGCGTTGTGACCGGCAAGCTTCCAGTATCTATTTCGATCGAGTTTTCCCGAATTATTGGACTCGGATCCAAAATTTCACCACTTTTTACGATTTCTCGATTTTGGTGATTTTCCCTAGTGGTACCCCTAGGTAAATCCGTAAAAATTCGTCGGATTCCGATAAAGCCAATTCTCTATACGTTGTGACCGGCAAGCTTCCAGTATCTATTTCGATCGAGTTTTCCCGAATTATTGGACTCGAATCCAAAATTTCACGATTTCTCGATTTTTGTGATTTTTCCTAGTGGTACCCCTAGGGAAATCCGTAAAAATTAGTCGGATTCCGATGAAGCCAATTTTCGATGCGTTGTGACCGGCAAGCTTCTAGTAGCTATTCCGATCGAGTTTTCCCGAATTATTGGACTCGGATCAAAAATTTTACCACTTTTTACGATTTCTCGATTTTGGTGATTTTCCCTAGTGGTACCCCTAGGGAAATCCGTAAAAATTCGTCGGATTCCGACTAAGCCAATTCTCGATGCGTTGTGACCGGCATGCTTCCAGTAGCTATTCCGATCGAGTTTTCCCGAATTATTTGACTCGGATCCAAAATTTCACGATTTCTCGATTTTGGTGATTTTCCCTAGTGGTACCCCTAGGGAAATCCGTAAAAATTCGTCGGATTCCGACGAAGCCAATTCTCGATGCGTTGTGACCGGCAAGCTTCCAGTAGCTATTCCGATTTAGTTTTCTCGAATTATTGGACTCGGATCCAAAATTTCACAACTTTTTACGATTTTTCGATTTTGGTTATTTTCCCTAGTGGTACCCCTAGGAAAATCCGTAAAAATTCGTCGGATTCCAACGAAGCCAATTCTCGATGCGTTGTGACGGGCAAGCTTCCGGTAGCTATTCCGATCGAGTTTTCCCGAATTATTGGACTCGGATCCAAAATTTCACGATTTCTCGATTTTTGTGATTTTCCCTAGTGGTACCCCTAGGGAAATCCGTAAAAGTTTCTCGGATTCCGACGAAGCCAATTCTCGATGCATTGTGACCGGCAAGCTTGCAGTATCTATTCCAATCGCGTTTTCCCGAATTATTGGACTCGGATCCAAAATTTCACCCCTTTTTAGGATTTCTCGATTTTGGTGATTTTCCCTAGTGGTACCCCTAGGGAAATCCGTAAAAATTCGTCGGATTCGGACGAAGCCAATTCTCAATGCGTTGTGACCGGCAAGCTTCCAGTATCTATTCCGATCGAGTTTTCACGAATTATTGGACTCGGATCCAAAATTTCACCACTTTTTAGGATTTCTCGATTTTGGTGATTTTCCCTAGTGGTACCCCTAGGAAAATCAGTAAAAATTCGTCGGATTCCGACGAAGCCAATTCTCGATGCGTTATGACCGGCAAGCTTCCAGTAGATATTCCGATCGAGTTTTCCCGAATTGTTGGACTCGGATCCAAAATTTCACGATTTCTCGATTTTGGTGATTTTCCCTAGTGGTACCCCTAGGGAAATCCGTAAAAAATAGTCGGATTCCGACGAAGCCAATTTTCGATGCGTTGTGACCGGCAAGCTTCTAGTAGCTACTCCGATTGAGTTTTCCCGAATTATTGGACTCGGATCAAAAATTTTACCACTTTTTACGATTTCTCGATTTTGGTGATTTTCCCTAGTGGTACCCCTAGGGAAATCCGTAAAAATTCGTCGTATTCCGACGAAGCCAATTCTCGATGCGTTGTGACCGGCAAGCTTCCAGTAGCTATTCCGATCGATTTTTCCCGAATTATTGGACTCTGATCCAAAATTTCACGATTTCTCGATTTTGGTGATTTTCCCTAGTGGTACCCCTAGGGAAATCCGTAAAAATTCGTCGGATTCCGACGAAGCAAATTTTCGATGCGTTGTGACCGGCAAGCTTCCAGTAGCTATTCCGATCGAGTTTTCCCGAATTATTGGACTCGGATCAAAAATTTTACCACTTTTTACGATTTCTCGATTTTGGTGATTTTCCCTAGTGGTACCCCTAGGAAAATCCGTAAAAATTCGTCGGATTCCGACGATGCCAATTCTCGATGCGTTGTGACCGGCAAGCTTCCAGTAGCTATTCCGATCGAGTTTTACCGAATTATTGGACTCGGATCCAAAATTTCACCACTTTTTACGATTTCTCGATTTTGGTGATTTTCTCTAGTGGTACCCCTAGTAAAATCCGTAAAAATTCGTCGAATTCCGACGAAGCCAATTCTCGATGCGTTGTGACGGGCAAGCTTCCGGTAGCTATTCCAATCGAGTTTTCCCGAATTATTGGACTCGGATCAAAAATTTCACGATTTCTCGATTTTTGTGATTTTCCCTAGTGGTACCCCTAGGGAAATCCGTAAAAGTTTGTCGGATTCCGACGAAGCCAATTCTCGATGCGTTGTGACCGGCAAGCTTCCAGTATCTATTCCGATCGAGTTTTCCCGAATTATTGGACTCGGATCCAAAATTTTACCACTTTTTAGGATTTCTCGATTTTGGTGATTTTCCCTAGTGGTACCCCTAGAGAAATCCGTAAAAATTCGTCGGATTCCGACGAAGCCAATTCTCAATGCGTTGTGACCGGCAAGCTTCCAGTATCTATTTCGATCGAGTTTTCCCGAATTATTGGACTCGGATCCAAAATTTCACCACTTTTTACGATTTCTCGATTTTGGTGATTTTCCCTAGTGGTACCCCTAGGTAAATCCGTAAAAATTCGTCGGATTCCGATAAAGCCAATTCTCTATACGTTGTGACCGGCAAGCTTCCAGTATCTATTTCGATCGAGTTTTCCCGAATTATTGGACTCGAATCCAAAATTTCACGATTTCTCGATTTTTGTGATTTTTCCTAGTGGTACCCCTAGGGAAATCCGTAAAAATTAGTCGGATTCCGATGAAGCCAATTTTCGATGCGTTGTGACCGGCAAGCTTCTAGTAGCTATTCCGATCGAGTTTTCCCGAATTATTGGACTCGGATCAAAAATTTTACCACTTTTTACGATTTCTCGATTTTGGTGATTTTCCCTAGTGGTACCCCTAGGGAAATCCGTAAAAATTCGTCGGATTCCGACTAAGCCAATTCTCGATGCGTTGTGACCGGCATGCTTCCAGTAGCTATTCCGATCGAGTTTTCCCGAATTATTTGACTCGGATCCAAAATTTCACGATTTCTCGATTTTGGTGATTTTCCCTAGTGGTACCCCTAGGGAAATCCGTAAAAATTCGTCGGATTCCGACGAAGCCAATTCTCGATGCGTTGTGACCGGCAAGCTTCCAGTAGCTATTCCGATTTAGTTTTCTCGAATTATTGGACTCGGATCCAAAATTTCACAACTTTTTACGATTTTTCGATTTTGGTTATTTTCCCTAGTGGTACCCCTAGGAAAATCCGTAAAAATTCGTCGGATTCCAACGAAGCCAATTCTCGATGCGTTGTGACGGGCAAGCTTCCGGTAGCTATTCCGATCGAGTTTTCCCGAATTATTGGACTCGGATCCAAAATTTCACGATTTCTCGATTTTTGTGATTTTCCCTAGTGGTACCCCTAGGGAAATCCGTAAAAGTTTCTCGGATTCCGACGAAGCCAATTCTCGATGCATTGTGACCGGCAAGCTTGCAGTATCTATTCCAATCGCGTTTTCCCGAATTATTGGACTCGGATCCAAAATTTCACCCCTTTTTAGGATTTCTCGATTTTGGTGATTTTCCCTAGTGGTACCCCTAGGGAAATCCGTAAAAATTCGTCGGATTCGGACGAAGCCAATTCTCAATGCGTTGTGACCGGCAAGCTTCCAGTATCTATTCCGATCGAGTTTTCACGAATTATTGGACTCGGATCCAAAATTTCACCACTTTTTAGGATTTCTCGATTTTGGTGATTTTCCCTAGTGGTACCCCTAGGAAAATCAGTAAAAATTCGTCGGATTCCGACGAAGCCAATTCTCGATGCGTTATGACCGGCAAGCTTCCAGTAGATATTCCGATCGAGTTTTCCCGAATTATTGGACTCGGATCCAAAATTTCACGATTTCTCGATTTTGGTGATTTTCCCTAGTGGTACCCCTAGGGAAATCCGTAAAAAATAGTCGGATTCCGACGAAGCCAATTTTCGATGCGTTGTGACCGGCAAGCTTCTAGTAGCTACTCCGATTGAGTTTTCCCGAATTATTGGACTCGGATCAAAAATTTTACCACTTTTTACGATTTCTCGATTTTGGTGATTTTCCCTAGTGGTACCCCTAGGGAAATCCGTAAAAATTCGTCGGATTCCGACGAAGCCAATTCTCGATGCGTTGTGACCGGCAAGCTTCCAGTAGCTATTCCGATCGAGTTTTCCCGAATTATTGGACTCTGATCCAAAATTTCACGATTTCTCGATTTTGGTGATTTTCCCTAGTGGTACCCCTAGGGAAATCCGTAAAAATTCGTCGGATTCCGACGAAGCAAATTTTCGATGGGTTGTGACCGGCAAGCTTCCAGTAGCTATTCCGATCGAGTTTTCCCGAATTATTGGACTCGGATCAAAAATTTTACCACTTTTTACGATTTCTCGATTTTGGTGATTTTCCCTAGTGGTACCCCTAGGAAAATCCGTAAAAATTCGTCGGATTCCGACGATGCCAATTCTCGATGCGTTGTGACCGGCAAGCTTCCAGTAGCTATTCCGATCGAGTTTTACCGAATTATTGGACTCGGATCCAAAATTTCACCACTTTTTACGATTTCTCGATTTTGGTGATTTTCTCTAGTGGTACCCCTAGTAAAATCCGTAAAAATTCGTCGAATTCCGACGAAGCCAATTCTCGATGCGTTGTGACGGGCAAGCTTCCGGTAGCTATTCCAATCGAGTTTTCCCGAATTATTGGACTCGGATCAAAAATTTCACGATTTCTCGATTTTTGTGATTTTCCCTAGTGGTACCCCTAGGGAAATCCGTAAAAGTTTGTCGGATTCCGACGAAGCCAATTCTCGATGCGTTGTGACCGGCAAGCTTCCAGTATCTATTCCGATCGAGTTTTCCCGAATTATTGAACTCGGATCCAAAATTTTACCACTTTTTAGGATTTCTCGATTTTGGTGATTTTCCCTAGTGGTACCCCTAGAGAAATCCGTAAAAATTCGTCGGATTCCGACGAAGCCAATTCTCAATGCGTTGTGACCGGCAAGCTTCCAGTATCTATTTCGATCGAGTTTTCCCGAATTATTGGACTCGGATCCAAAATTTCACCACTTTTTACGATTTCTCGATTTTGGTGATTTTCCCTAGTGGTACCCCTAGGTAAATCCGTAAAAATTCGTCGGATTCCGATAAAGCCAATTCTCTATACGTTGTGACCGGCAAGCTTCCAGTATCTATTTCGATCGAGTTTTCCCGAATTATTGGACTCGAATCCAAAATTTCACGATTTCTCGATTTTTGTGATTTTTCCTAGTGGTACCCCTAGGGAAATCCGTAAAAATTAGTCGGATTCCGATGAAGCCAATTTTCGATGCGTTGTGACCGGCAAGCTTCTAGTAGCTATTCCGATCGAGTTTTCCCGAATTATTGGACTCGGATCAAAAATTTTACCACTTTTTACGATTTCTCGATTTTGGTGATTTTCCCTAGTGGTACCCCTAGGGAAATCCGTAAAAATTCGTCGGATTCCGACTAAGCCAATTCTCGATGCGTTGTGACCGGCATGCTTCCAGTAGCTATTCCGATCGAGTTTTCCCGAATTATTTGACTCGGATCCAAAATTTCACGATTTCTCGATTTTGGTGATTTTCCCTAGTGGTACCCCTAGGGAAATCCGTAAAAATTCGTCGGATTCCGACGAAGCCAATTCTCGATGCGTTGTGACCGGCAAGCTTCCAGTAGCTATTCCGATTTAGTTTTCTCGAATTATTGGACTCGGATCCAAAATTTCACAACTTTTTACGATTTTTCGATTTTGGTTATTTTCCCTAGTGGTACCCCTAGGAAAATCCGTAAAAATTCGTCGGATTCCAACGAAGCCAATTCTCGATGCGTTGTGACGGGCAAGCTTCCGGTAGCTATTCCGATCGAGTTTTCCCGAATTATTGGACTCGGATCCAAAATTTCACGATTTCTCGATTTTTGTGATTTTCCCTAGTGGTACCCCTAGGGAAATCCGTAAAAGTTTCTCGGATTCCGACGAAGCCAATTCTCGATGCATTGTGACCGGCAAGCTTGCAGTATCTATTCCAATCGCGTTTTCCCGAATTATTGGACTCGGATCCAAAATTTCACCCCTTTTTAGGATTTCTCGATTTTGGTGATTTTCCCTAGTGGTACCCCTAGGGAAATCCGTAAAAATTCGTCGGATTCGGACGAAGCCAATTCTCAATGCGTTGTGACCGGCAAGCTTCCAGTATCTATTCCGATCGAGTTTTCACGAATTATTGGACTCGGATCCAAAATTTCACCACTTTTTAGGATTTCTCGATTTTGGTGATTTTCCCTAGTGGTACCCCTAGGAAAATCAGTAAAAATTCGTCGGATTCCGACGAAGCCAATTCTCGATGCGTTATGACCGGCAAGCTTCCAGTAGATATTCCGATCGAGTTTTCCCGAATTATTGGACTCGGATCCAAAATTTCACGATTTCTCGATTTTGGTGATTTTCCCTAGTGGTACCCCTAGGGAAATCCGTAAAAAATAGTCGGATTCCGACGAAGCCAATTTTCGATGCGTTGTGACCGGCAAGCTTCTAGTAGCTACTCCGATTGAGTTTTCCCGAATTATTGGACTCGGATCAAAAATTTTACCACTTTTTACGATTTCTCGATTTTGGTGATTTTCCCTAGTGGTACCCCTAGGGAAATCCGTAAAAATTCGTCGGATTCCGACGAAGCCAATTCTCGATGCGTTGTGACCGGCAAGCTTCCAGTAGCTATTCCGATCGAGTTTTCCCGAATTATTGGACTCTGATCCAAAATTTCACGATTTCTCGATTTTGGTGATTTTCCCTAGTGGTACCCCTAGGGAAATCCGTAAAAATTCGTCGGATTCCGACGAAGCAAATTTTCGATGCGTTGTGACCGGCAAGCTTCCAGTAGCTATTCCGATCGAGTTTTCCCGAATTATTGGACTCGGATCAAAAATTTTACCACTTTTTACGATTTCTCGATTTTGGTGATTTTCCCTAGTGGTACCCCTAGGAAAATCCGTAAAAATTCGTCGGATTCCGACGATGCCAATTCTCGATGCGTTGTGACCGGCAAGCTTCCAGTAGCTATTCCGATCGAGTTTTACCGAATTATTGGACTCGGATCCAAAATTTCACCACTTTTTACGATTTCTCGATTTTGGTGATTTTCTCTAGTGGTACCCCTAGTAAAATCCGTAAAAATTCGTCGAATTCCGACGAAGCCAATTCTCGATGCGTTGTGACGGGCAAGCTTCCGGTAGCTATTCCAATCGAGTTTTCCCGAATTATTGGACTCGGATCAAAAATTTCACGATTTCTCGATTTTGTGATTTTCCCTAGTGGTACCCCTAGGGAAATCCGTAAAAGTTTATCGGATTCCGACGAAGCCAATTCTCGATGCGTTGTGACCGGCAAGCTTCCAGTATCTATTCCGATCGAGTTTTCCCGAATTATTGGACTCGGATCCAAAATTTTACCACTTTTTAGGATTTCTCGATTTTGGTGATTTTCCCTAGTGGTACCCCTAGAGAAATCCGTAAAAATTCGTCGGATTCCGACGAAGCCAATTCTCAATGCGTTGTGACCGGCAAGCTTCCAGTATCTATTTCGATCGAGTTTTCCCGAATTATTGGACTCGGATCCAAAATTTCACCACTTTTTACGATTTCTCGATTTTGGTGATTTTCCCTAGTGGTACCCCTAGGTAAATCCGTAAAAATTCGTCGGATTCCGATAAAGCCAATTCTCTATACGTTGTGACCGGCAAGCTTCCAGTATCTATTTCGATCGAGTTTTCCCGAATTATTGGACTCGAATCCAAAATTTCACGATTTCTCGATTTTTGTGATTTTTCCTAGTGGTACCCCTAGGGAAATCCGTAAAAATTAGTCGGATTCCGATGAAGCCAATTTTCGATGCGTTGTGACCGGCAAGCTTCTAGTAGCTATTCCGATCGAGTTTTCCCGAATTATTGGACTCGGATCAAAAATTTTACCACTTTTTACGATTTCTCGATTTTGGTGATTTTCCCTAGTGGTACCCCTAGGGAAATCCGTAAAAATTCGTCGGATTCCGACTAAGCCAATTCTCGATGCGTTGTGACCGGCATGCTTCCAGTAGCTATTCCGATCGAGTTTTCCCGAATTATTTGACTCGGATCCAAAATTTCACGATTTCTCGATTTTGGTGATTTTCCCTAGTGGTACCCCTAGGGAAATCCGTAAAAATTCGTCGGATTCCGACGAAGCCAATTCTCGATGCGTTGTGACCGGCAAGCTTCCAGTAGCTATTCCGATTTAGTTTTCTCGAATTATTGGACTCGGATCCAAAATTTCACAACTTTTTACGATTTTTCGATTTTGGTTATTTTCCCTAGTGGTACCCCTAGGAAAATCCGTAAAAATTCGTCGGATTCCAACGAAGCCAATTCTCGATGCGTTGTGACGGGCAAGCTTCCGGTAGCTATTCCGATCGAGTTTTCCCGAATTATTGGACTCGGATCCAAAATTTCACGATTTCTCGATTTTTGTGATTTTCCCTAGTGGTACCCCTAGGGAAATCCGTAAAAGTTTCTCGGATTCCGACGAAGCCAATTCTCGATGCATTGTGACCGGCAAGCTTGCAGTATCTATTCCAATCGCGTTTTCCCGAATTATTGGACTCGGATCCAAAATTTCACCCCTTTTTAGGATTTCTCGATTTTGGTGATTTTCCCTAGTGGTACCCCTAGGGAAATCCGTAAAAATTCGTCGGATTCGGACGAAGCCAATTCTCAATGCGTTGTGACCGGCAAGCTTCCAGTATCTATTCCGATCGAGTTTTCACGAATTATTGGACTCGGATCCAAAATTTCACCACTTTTTAGGATTTCTCGATTTTGGTGATTTTCCCTAGTGGTACCCCTAGGAAAATCAGTAAAAATTCGTCGGATTCCGACGAAGCCAATTCTCGATGCGTTATGACCGGCAAGCTTCCAGTAGATATTCCGATCGAGTTTTCCCGAATTATTGGACTCGGATCCAAAATTTCACGATTTCTCGATTTTGGTGATTTTCCCTAGTGGTACCCCTAGGGAAATCCGTAAAAAATAGTCGGATTCCGACGAAGCCAATTTTCGATGCGTTGTGACCGGCAAGCTTCTAGTAGCTACTCCGATTGAGTTTTCCCGAATTATTGGACTCGGATCAAAAATTTTACCACTTTTTACGATTTCTCGATTTTGGTGATTTTCCCTAGTGGTACCCCTAGGGAAATCCGTAAAAATTCGTCGGATTCCGACGAAGCCAATTCTCGATGCGTTGTGACCGGCAAGCTTCCAGTAGCTATTCCGATCGAGTTTTCCCGAATTATTGGACTCTGATCCAAAATTTCACGATTTCTCGATTTTGGTGATTTTCCCTAGTGGTACCCCTAGGGAAATCCGTAAAAATTCGTCGGATTCCGACGAAGCAAATTTTCGATGCGTTGTGACCGGCAAGCTTCCAGTAGCTATTCCGATCGAGTTTTCCCGAATTATTGGACTCGGATCAAAAATTTTACCACTTTTTACGATTTCTCGATTTTGGTGATTTTCCCTAGTGGTACCCCTAGGAAAATCCGTAAAAATTCGTCGGATTCCGACGATGCCAATTCTCGATGCGTTGTGACCGGCAAGCTTCCAGTAGCTATTCCGATCGAGTTTTACCGAATTATTGGACTCGGATCCAAAATTTCACCACTTTTTAGGATTTCTCGATTTTGGTGATTTTCTCTAGTGGTACCCCTAGTAAAATCCGTAAAAATTCGTCGAATTCCGACGAAGCCAATTCTCGATGCGTTGTGACGGGCAAGCTTCCGGTAGCTATTCCAATCGAGTTTTCCCGAATTATTGGACTCGGATCAAAAATTTCACGATTTCTCGATTTTTGTGATTTTCCCTAGTGGTACCCCTAGGGAAATCCGTAAAAGTTTATCGGATTCCGACGAAGCCAATTCTCGATGCGTTGTGACCGGCAAGCTTCCAGTATCTATTCCGATCGAGTTTTCCCGAATTATTGGACTCGGATCCAAAATTTTACCACTTTTTAGGATTTCTCGATTTTGGTGATTTTCCCTAGTGGTACCCCTAGAGAAATCCGTAAAAATTCGTCGGATTCCGACGAAGCCAATTCTCAATGCGTTGTGACCGGCAAGCTTCCAGTATCTATTTCGATCGAGTTTTCCCGAATTATTGGACTCGGATCCAAAATTTCACCACTTTTTACGATTTCTCGATTTGGTGATTTTCCCTAGTGGTACCCCTAGGTAAATCCGTAAAAATTCGTCGGATTCCGATAAAGCCAATTCTCTATACGTTGTGACCCGGCAAGCTTCCAGTATCTATTTCGATCGAGTTTTCCCGAATTATTGGACTCGAATCCAAAATTTCACGATTTCTCGATTTTTGTGATTTTTCCTAGTGGTACCCCTAGGGAAATCCGTAAAAATTAGTCGGATTCCGATGAAGCCAATTTTCGATGCGTTGTGACCGGCAAGCTTCTAGTAGCTATTCCGATCGAGTTTTCCCGAATTATTGGACTCGGATCAAAAATTTTACCACTTTTTACGATTTCTCGATTTTGGTGATTTTCCCTAGTGGTACCCCTAGGGAAATCCGTAAAAATTCGTCGGATTCCGACTAAGCCAATTCTCGATGCGTTGTGACCGGCATGCTTCCAGTAGCTATTCCGATCGAGTTTTCCCGAATTATTTGACTCGGATCCAAAATTTCACGATTTCTCGATTTTGGTGATTTTCCCTAGTGGTACCCCTAGGGAAATCCGTAAAAATTCGTCGGATTCCGACGAAGCCAATTCTCGATGCGTTGTGACCGGCAAGCTTCCAGTAGCTATTCCGATTTAGTTTTCTCGAATTATTGGACTCGGATCCAAAATTTCACAACTTTTTACGATTTTTCGATTTTGGTTATTTTCCCTAGTGGTACCCCTAGGAAAATCCGTAAAAATTCGTCGGATTCCAACGAAGCCAATTCTCGATGCGTTGTGACGGGCAAGCTTCCGGTAGCTATTCCGATCGAGTTTTCCCGAATTATTGGACTCGGATCCAAAATTTCACGATTTCTCGATTTTTGTGATTTTCCCTAGTGGTACCCCTAGGGAAATCCGTAAAAGTTTCTCGGATTCCGACGAAGCCAATTCTCGATGCATTGTGACCGGCAAGCTTGCAGTATCTATTCCAATCGCGTTTTCCCGAATTATTGGACTCGGATCCAAAATTTCACCCCTTTTTAGGATTTCTCGATTTTGGTGATTTTCCCTAGTGGTACCCCTAGGGAAATCCGTAAAAATTCGTCGGATTCGGACGAAGCCAATTCTCAATGCGTTGTGACCGGCAAGCTTCCAGTATCTATTCCGATCGAGTTTTCACGAATTATTGGACTCGGATCCAAAATTTCACCACTTTTTAGGATTTCTCGATTTTGGTGATTTTCCCTAGTGGTACCCCTAGGAAAATCAGTAAAAATTCGTCGGATTCCGACGAAGCCAATTCTCGATGCGTTATGACCGGCAAGCTTCCAGTAGATATTCCGATCGAGTTTTCCCGAATTATTGGACTCGGATCCAAAATTTCACGATTTCTCGATTTTGGTGATTTTCCCTAGTGGTACCCCTAGGGAAATCCGTAAAAAATAGTCGGATTCCGACGAAGCCAATTTTCGATGCGTTGTGACCGGCAAGCTTCTAGTAGCTACTCCGATTGAGTTTTCCCGAATTATTGGACTCGGATCAAAAATTTTACCACTTTTTACGATTTCTCGATTTTGGTGATTTTCCCTAGTGGTACCCCTAGGGAAATCCGTAAAAATTCGTCGGATTCCGACGAAGCCAATTCTCGATGCGTTGTGACCGGCAAGCTTCCAGTAGCTATTCCGATCGAGTTTTCCCGAATTATTGGACTCTGATCCAAAATTTCACGATTTCTCGATTTTGGTGATTTTCCCTAGTGGTACCCCTAGGGAAATCCGTAAAAATTCGTCGGATTCCGACGAAGCAAATTTTCGATGCGTTGTGACCGGCAAGCTTCCAGTAGCTATTCCGATCGAGTTTTCCCGAATTATTGGACTCGGATCAAAAATTTTACCACTTTTTACGATTTCTCGATTTTGGTGATTTTCCCTAGTGGTACCCCTAGGAAAATCCGTAAAAATTCGTCGGATTCCGACGATGCCAATTCTCGATGCGTTGTGACCGGCAAGCTTCCAGTAGCTATTCCGATCGAGTTTTACCGAATTATTGGACTCGGATCCAAAATTTCACCACTTTTTACGATTTCTCGATTTTGGTGATTTTCTCTAGTGGTACCCCTAGTAAAATCCGTAAAAATTCGTCGAATTCCGACGAAGCCAATTCTCGATGCGTTGTGACGGGCAAGCTTCCGGTAGCTATTCCAATCGAGTTTTCCCGAATTATTGGACTCGGATCAAAAATTTCACGATTTCTCGATTTTTGTGATTTTCCCTAGTGGTACCCCTAGGGAAATCCGTAAAAGTTTATCGGATTCCGACGAAGCCAATTCTCGATGCGTTGTGACCGGCAAGCTTCCAGTATCTATTCCGATCGAGTTTTCCCGAATTATTGGACTCGGATCCAAAATTTTACCACTTTTTAGGATTTCTCGATTTTGGTGATTTTCCCTAGTGGTACCCCTAGAGAAATCCGTAAAAATTCGTCGGATTCCGACGAAGCCAATTCTCAATGCGTTGTGACCGGCAAGCTTCCAGTATCTATTTCGATCGAGTTTTCCCGAATTATTGGACTCGGATCCAAAATTTCACCACTTTTTACGATTTCTCGATTTTGGTGATTTTCCCTAGTGGTACCCCTAGGTAAATCCGTAAAAATTCGTCGGATTCCGATAAAGCCAATTCTCTATACGTTGTGACCGGCAAGCTTCCAGTATCTATTTCGATCGAGTTTTCCCGAATTATTGGACTCGAATCCAAAATTTCACGATTTCTCGATTTTTGTGATTTTTCCTAGTGGTACCCCTAGGGAAATCCGTAAAAATTAGTCGGATTCCGATGAAGCCAATTTTCGATGCGTTGTGACCGGCAAGCTTCTAGTAGCTATTCCGATCGAGTTTTCCCGAATTATTGGACTCGGATCAAAAATTTTACCACTTTTTACGATTTCTCGATTTTGGTGATTTTCCCTAGTGGTACCCCTAGGGAAATCCGTAAAAATTCGTCGGATTCCGACTAAGCCAATTCTCGATGCGTTGTGACCGGCATGCTTCCAGTAGCTATTCCGATCGAGTTTTCCCGAATTATTTGACTCGGATCCAAAATTTCACGATTTCTCGATTTTGGTGATTTTCCCTAGTGGTACCCCTAGGGAAATCCGTAAAAATTCGTCGGATTCCGACGAAGCCAATTCTCGATGCGTTGTGACCGGCAAGCTTCCAGTAGCTATTCCGATTTAGTTTTCTCGAATTATTGGACTCGGATCCAAAATTTCACAACTTTTTACGATTTTTCGATTTTGGTTATTTTCCCTAGTGGTACCCCTAGGAAAATCCGTAAAAATTCGTCGGATTCCAACGAAGCCAATTCTCGATGCGTTGTGACGGGCAAGCTTCCGGTAGCTATTCCGATCGAGTTTTCCCGAATTATTGGACTCGGATCCAAAATTTCACGATTTCTCGATTTTTGTGATTTTCCCTAGTGGTACCCCTAGGGAAATCCGTAAAAGTTTCTCGGATTCCGACGAAGCCAATTCTCGATGCATTGTGACCGGCAAGCTTGCAGTATCTATTCCAATCGCGTTTTCCCGAATTATTGGACTCGGATCCAAAATTTCACCCCTTTTTAGGATTTCTCGATTTTGGTGATTTTCCCTAGTGGTACCCCTAGGGAAATCCGTAAAAATTCGTCGGATTCGGACGAAGCCAATTCTCAATGCGTTGTGACCGGCAAGCTTCCAGTATCTATTCCGATCGAGTTTTCACGAATTATTGGACTCGGATCCAAAATTTCACCACTTTTTAGGATTTCTCGATTTTGGTGATTTTCCCTAGTGGTACCCCTAGGAAAATCAGTAAAAATTCGTCGGATTCCGACGAAGCCAATTCTCGATGCGTTATGACCGGCAAGCTTCCAGTAGATATTCCGATCGAGTTTTCCCGAATTATTGGACTCGGATCCAAAATTTCACGATTTCTCGATTTTGGTGATTTTCCCTAGTGGTACCCCTAGGGAAATCCGTAAAAAATAGTCGGATTCCGACGAAGCCAATTTTCGATGCGTTGTGACCGGCAAGCTTCTAGTAGCTACTCCGATTGAGTTTTCCCGAATTATTGGACTCGGATCAAAAATTTTACCACTTTTTACGATTTCTCGATTTTGGTGATTTTCCCTAGTGGTACCCCTAGGGAAATCCGTAAAAATTCGTCGGATTCCGACGAAGCCAATTCTCGATGCGTTGTGACCGGCAAGCTTCCAGTAGCTATTCCGATCGAGTTTTCCCGAATTATTGGACTCTGATCCAAAATTTCACGATTTCTCGATTTTGGTGATTTTCCCTAGTGGTACCCCTAGGGAAATCCGTAAAAATTCGTCGGATTCCGACGAAGCAAATTTTCGATGCGTTGTGACCGGCAAGCTTCCAGTAGCTATTCCGATCGAGTTTTCCCGAATTATTGGACTCGGATCAAAAATTTTACCACTTTTTACGATTTCTCGATTTTGGTGATTTTCCCTAGTGGTACCCCTAGGAAAATCCGTAAAAATTCGTCGGATTCCGACGATGCCAATTCTCGATGCGTTGTGACCGGCAAGCTTCCAGTAGCTATTCCGATCGAGTTTTACCGAATTATTGGACTCGGATCCAAAATTTCACCACTTTTTACGATTTCTCGATTTTGGTGATTTTCTCTAGTGGTACCCCTAGTAAAATCCGTAAAAATTCGTCGAATTCCGACGAAGCCAATTCTCGATGCGTTGTGACGGGCAAGCTTCCGGTAGCTATTCCAATCGAGTTTTCCCGAATTATTGGACTCAGATCAAAAATTTCACGATTTCTCGATTTTTGTGATTTTCCCTAGTGGTACCCCTAGGGAAATCCGTAAAAGTTTATCGGATTCCGACGAAGCCAATTCTCGATGCGTTGTGACCGGCAAGCTTCCAGTATCTATTCCGATCGAGTTTTCCCGAATTATTGGACTCGGATCCAAAATTTTACCACTTTTTAGGATTTCTCGATTTTGGTGATTTTCCCTAGTGGTACCCCTAGAAAAATCCGTAAAAATTCGTCGGATTCCGACGAAGCCAATTCTCAATGCGTTGTGACCGGCAAGCTTCCAGTATCTATTTCGATCGAGTTTTCCCGAATTATTGGACTCGGATCCAAAATTTCACCACTTTTTACGATTTCTCGATTTTGGTGATTTTCCCTAGTGGTACCCCTAGGTAAATCCGTAAAAATTCGTCGGATTCCGATAAAGCCAATTCTCTATACGTTGTGACCGGCAAGCTTCCAGTATCTATTTCGATCGAGTTTTCCCGAATTATTGGACTCGAATCCAAAATTTCACGATTTCTCGATTTTTGTGATTTTTCCTAGTGGTACCCCTAGGGAAATCCGTAAAAATTAGTCGGATTCCGATGAAGCCAATTTTCGATGCGTTGTGACCGGCAAGCTTCTAGTAGCTATTCCGATCGAGTTTTCCCGAATTATTGGACTCGGATCAAAAATTTTACCACTTTTTACGATTTCTCGATTTTGGTGATTTTCCCTAGTGGTACCCCTAGGGAAATCCGTAAAAATTCGTCGGATTCCGACTAAGCCAATTCTCGATGCGTTGTGACCGGCATGCTTCCAGTAGCTATTCCGATCGAGTTTTCCCGAATTATTTGACTCGGATCCAAAATTTCACGATTTCTCGATTTTGGTGATTTTCCCTAGTGGTACCCCTAGGGAAATCCGTAAAAATTCGTCGGATTCCGACGAAGCCAATTCTCGATGCGTTGTGACCGGCAAGCTTCCAGTAGCTATTCCGATTTAGTTTTCTCGAATTATTGGACTCGGATCCAAAATTTCACAACTTTTTACGATTTTTCGATTTTGGTTATTTTCCCTAGTGGTACCCCTAGGAAAATCCGTAAAAATTCGTCGGATTCCAACGAAGCCAATTCTCGATGCGTTGTGACGGGCAAGCTTCCGGTAGCTATTCCGATCGAGTTTTCCCGAATTATTGGACTCGGATCCAAAATTTCACGATTTCTCGATTTTTGTGATTTTCCCTAGTGGTACCCCTAGGGAAATCCGTAAAAGTTTCTCGGATTCCGACGAAGCCAATTCTCGATGCATTGTGACCGGCAAGCTTGCAGTATCTATTCCAATCGCGTTTTCCCGAATTATTGGACTCGGATCCAAAATTTCACCCCTTTTTAGGATTTCTCGATTTTGGTGATTTTCCCTAGTGGTACCCCTAGGGAAATCCGTAAAAATTCGTCGGATTCGGACGAAGCCAATTCTCAATGCGTTGTGACCGGCAAGCTTCCAGTATCTATTCCGATCGAGTTTTCACGAATTATTGGACTCGGATCCAAAATTTCACCACTTTTTAGGATTTCTCGATTTTGGTGATTTTCCCTAGTGGTACCCCTAGGAAAATCAGTAAAAATTCGTCGGATTCCGACGAAGCCAATTCTCGATGCGTTATGACCGGCAAGCTTCCAGTAGATATTCCGATCGAGTTTTCCCGAATTATTGGACTCGGATCCAAAATTTCACGATTTCTCGATTTTGGTGATTTTCCCTAGTGGTACCCCTAGGGAAATCCGTAAAAAATAGTCGGATTCCGACGAAGCCAATTTTCGATGCGTTGTGACCGGCAAGCTTCTAGTAGCTACTCCGATTGAGTTTTCCCGAATTATTGGACTCGGATCAAAAATTTTACCACTTTTTACGATTTCTCGATTTTGGTGATTTTCCCTAGTGGTACCCCTAGGGAAATCCGTAAAAATTCGTCGGATTCCGACGAAGCCAATTCTCGATGCGTTGTGACCGGCAAGCTTCCAGTAGCTATTCCGATCGAGTTTTCCCGAATTATTGGACTCTGATCCAAAATTTCACGATTTCTCGATTTTGGTGATTTTCCCTAGTGGTACCCCTAGGGAAATCCGTAAAAATTCGTCGGATTCCGACGAAGCAAATTTTCGATGCGTTGTGACCGGCAAGCTTCCAGTAGCTATTCCGATCGAGTTTTCCCGAATTATTGGACTCGGATCAAAAATTTTACCACTTTTTACGATTTCTCGATTTTGGTGATTTTCCCTAGTGGTACCCCTAGGAAAATCCGTAAAAATTCGTCGGATTCCGACGATGCCAATTCTCGATGCGTTGTGACCGGCAAGCTTCCAGTAGCTATTCCGATCGAGTTTTACCGAATTATTGGACTCGGATCCAAAATTTCACCACTTTTTACGATTTCTCGATTTTGGTGATTTTCTCTAGTGGTACCCCTAGTAAAATCCGTAAAAATTCGTCGAATTCCGACGAAGCCAATTCTCGATGCGTTGTGACGGGCAAGCTTCCGGTAGCTATTCCAATCGAGTTTTCCCGAATTATTGGACTCGGATCAAAAATTTCACGATTTCTCGATTTTTGTGATTTTCCCTAGTGGTACCCCTAGGGAAATCCGTAAAAGTTTATCGGATTCCGACGAAGCCAATTCTCGATGCGTTGTGACCGGCAAGCTTCCAGTATCTATTCCGATCGAGTTTTCCCGAATTATTGGACTCGGATCCAAAATTTTACCACTTTTTAGGATTTCTCGATTTTGGTGATTTTCCCTAGTGGTACCCCTAGAGAAATCCGTAAAAATTCGTCGGATTCCGACGAAGCCAATTCTCAATGCGTTGTGACCGGCAAGCTTCCAGTATCTATTTCGATCGAGTTTTCCCGAATTATTGGACTCGGATCCAAAATTTCACCACTTTTTACGATTTCTCGATTTTGGTGATTTTCCCTAGTGGTACCCCTAGGTAAATCCGTAAAAATTCGTCGGATTCCGATAAAGCCAATTCTCTATACGTTGTGACCGGCAAGCTTCCAGTATCTATTTCGATCGAGTTTTCCCGAATTATTGGACTCGAATCCAAAATTTCACGATTTCTCGATTTTTGTGATTTTTCCTAGTGGTACCCCTAGGGAAATCCGTAAAAATTAGTCGGATTCCGATGAAGCCAATTTTCGATGCGTTGTGACCGGCAAGCTTCTAGTAGCTATTCCGATCGAGTTTTCCCGAATTATTGGACTCGGATCAAAAATTTTACCACTTTTTACGATTTCTCGATTTTGGTGATTTTCCCTAGTGGTACCCCTAGGGAAATCCGTAAAAATTCGTCGGATTCCGACTAAGCCAATTCTCGATGCGTTGTGACCGGCATGCTTCCAGTAGCTATTCCGATCGAGTTTTCCCGAATTATTTGACTCGGATCCAAAATTTCACGATTTCTCGATTTTGGTGATTTTCCCTAGTGGTACCCCTAGGGAAATCCGTAAAAATTCGTCGGATTCCGACGAAGCCAATTCTCGATGCGTTGTGACCGGCAAGCTTCCAGTAGCTATTCCGATTTAGTTTTCTCGAATTATTGGACTCGGATCCAAAATTTCACAACTTTTTACGATTTTTCGATTTTGGTTATTTTCCCTAGTGGTACCCCTAGGAAAATCCGTAAAAATTCGTCGGATTCCAACGAAGCCAATTCTCGATGCGTTGTGACGGGCAAGCTTCCGGTAGCTATTCCGATCGAGTTTTCCCGAATTATTGGACTCGGATCCAAAATTTCACGATTTCTCGATTTTTGTGATTTTCCCTAGTGGTACCCCTAGGGAAATCCGTAAAAGTTTCTCGGATTCCGACGAAGCCAATTCTCGATGCATTGTGACCGGCAAGCTTGCAGTATCTATTCCAATCGCGTTTTCCCGAATTATTGGACTCGGATCCAAAATTTCACCCCTTTTTAGGATTTCTCGATTTTGGTGATTTTCCCTAGTGGTACCCCTAGGGAAATCCGTAAAAATTCGTCGGATTCGGACGAAGCCAATTCTCAATGCGTTGTGACCGGCAAGCTTCCAGTATCTATTCCGATCGAGTTTTCACGAATTATTGGACTCGGATCCAAAATTTCACCACTTTTTAGGATTTCTCGATTTTGGTGATTTTCCCTAGTGGTACCCCTAGGAAAATCAGTAAAAATTCGTCGGATTCCGACGAAGCCAATTCTCGATGCGTTATGACCGGCAAGCTTCCAGTAGATATTCCGATCGAGTTTTCCCGAATTATTGGACTCGGATCCAAAATTTCACGATTTCTCGATTTTGGTGATTTTCCCTAGTGGTACCCCTAGGGAAATCCGTAAAAAATAGTCGGATTCCGACGAAGCCAATTTTCGATGCGTTGTGACCGGCAAGCTTCTAGTAGCTACTCCGATTGAGTTTTCCCGAATTATTGGACTCGGATCAAAAATTTTACCACTTTTTACGATTTCTCGATTTTGGTGATTTTCCCTAGTGGTACCCCTAGGGAAATCCGTAAAAATTCGTCGGATTCCGACGAAGCCAATTCTCGATGCGTTGTGACCGGCAAGCTTCCAGTAGCTATTCCGATCGAGTTTTCCCGAATTATTGGACTCTGATCCAAAATTTCACGATTTCTCGATTTTGGTGATTTTCCCTAGTGGTACCCCTAGGGAAATCCGTAAAAATTCGTCGGATTCCGACGAAGCAAATTTTCGATGCGTTGTGACCGGCAAGCTTCCAGTAGCTATTCCGATCGAGTTTTCCCGAATTATTGGACTCGGATCAAAAATTTTACCACTTTTTACGATTTCTCGATTTTGGTGATTTTCCCTAGTGGTACCCCTAGGAAAATCCGTAAAAATTCGTCGGATTCCGACGATGCCAATTCTCGATGCGTTGTGACCGGCAAGCTTCCAGTAGCTATTCCGATCGAGTTTTACCGAATTATTGGACTTGGATCCAAAATTTCACCACTTTTTACGATTTCTCGATTTTGGTGATTTTCTCTAGTGGTACCCCTAGTAAAATCCGTAAAAATTCGTCGAATTCCGACGAAGCCAATTCTCGATGCGTTGTGACGGGCAAGCTTCCGGTAGCTATTCCAATCGAGTTTTCCCGAATTATTGGACTCGGATCAAAAATTTCACGATTTCTCGATTTTTGTGATTTTCCCTAGTGGTACCCCTAGGGAAATCCGTAAAAGTTTGTCGGATTCCGACGAAGCCAATTCTCGATGCGTTGTGACCGGCAAGCTTCCAGTATCTATTCCGATCGAGTTTTCCCGAATTATTGGACTCGGATCCAAAATTTTACCACTTTTTAGGATTTCTCGATTTTGGTGATTTTCCCTAGTGGTACCCCTAGAGAAATCCGTAAAAATTCGTCGGATTCCGACGAAGCCAATTCTCAATGCGTTGTGACCGGCAAGCTTCCAGTATCTATTTCGATCGAGTTTTCCCGAATTATTGGACTCGGATCCAAAATTTCACCACTTTTTACGATTTCTCGATTTTGGTGATTTTCCCTAGTGGTACCCCTAGGTAAATCCGTAAAAATTCGTCGGATTCCGATAAAGCCAATTCTCTATACGTTGTGACCGGCAAGCTTCCAGTATCTATTTCGATCGAGTTTTCCCGAATTATTGGACTCGAATCCAAAATTTCACGATTTCTCGATTTTTGTGATTTTTCCTAGTGGTACCCCTAGGGAAATCCGTAAAAATTAGTCGGATTCCGATGAAGCCAATTTTCGATGCGTTGTGACCGGCAAGCTTCTAGTAGCTATTCCGATCGAGTTTTCCCGAATTATTGGACTCAGATCAAAAATTTTACCACTTTTTACGATTTCTCGATTTTGGTGATTTTCCCTAGTGGTACCCCTAGGGAAATCCGTAAAAATTCGTCGGATTCCGACTAAGCCAATTCTCGATGCGTTGTGACCGGCATGCTTCCAGTAGCTATTCCGATCGAGTTTTCCCGAATTATTTGACTCGGATCCAAAATTTCACGATTTCTCGATTTTGGTGATTTTCCCTAGTGGTACCCCTAGGGAAATCCGTAAAAATTCGTCGGATTCCGACGAAGCCAATTCTCGATGCGTTGTGACCGGCAAGCTTCCAGTAGCTATTCCGATTTAGTTTTCTCGAATTATTGGACTCGGATCCAAAATTTCACAACTTTTTACGATTTTTCGATTTTGGTTATTTTCCCTAGTGGTACCCCTAGGAAAATCCGTAAAAATTCGTCGGATTCCAACGAAGCCAATTCTCGATGCGTTGTGACGGGCAAGCTTCCGGTAGCTATTCCGATCGAGTTTTCCCGAATTATTGGACTCGGATCCAAAATTTCACGATTTCTCGATTTTTGTGATTTTCCCTAGTGGTACCCCTAGGGAAATCCGTAAAAGTTTCTCGGATTCCGACGAAGCCAATTCTCGATGCATTGTGACCGGCAAGCTTGCAGTATCTATTCCAATCGCGTTTTCCCGAATTATTGGACTCGGATCCAAAATTTCACCCCTTTTTAGGATTTCTCGATTTTGGTGATTTTCCCTAGTGGTACCCCTAGGGAAATCCGTAAAAATTCGTCGGATTCGGACGAAGCCAATTCTCAATGCGTTGTGACCGGCAAGCTTCCAGTATCTATTCCGATCGAGTTTTCACGAATTATTGGACTCGGATCCAAAATTTCACCACTTTTTAGGATTTCTCGATTTTGGTGATTTTCCCTAGTGGTACCCCTAGGAAAATCAGTAAAAATTCGTCGGATTCCGACGAAGCCAATTCTCGATGCGTTATGACCGGCAAGCTTCCAGTAGATATTCCGATCGAGTTTTCCCGAATTATTGGACTCGGATCCAAAATTTCACGATTTCTCGATTTTGGTGATTTTCCCTAGTGGTACCCCTAGGGAAATCCGTAAAAAATAGTCGGATTCCGACGAAGCCAATTTTCGATGCGTTGTGACCGGCAAGCTTCTAGTAGCTACTCCGATTGAGTTTTCCCGAATTATTGGACTCGGATCAAAAATTTTACCACTTTTTACGATTTCTCGATTTTGGTGATTTTCCCTAGTGGTACCCCTAGGGAAATCCGTAAAAATTCGTCGGATTCCGACGAAGCCAATTCTCGATGCGTTGTGACCGGCAAGCTTCCAGTAGCTATTCCGATCGAGTTTTCCCGAATTATTGGACTCTGATCCAAAATTTCACGATTTCTCGATTTTGGTGATTTTCCCTAGTGGTACCCCTAGGGAAATCCGTAAAAATTCGTCGGATTCCGACGAAGCAAATTTTCGATGCGTTGTGACCGGCAAGCTTCCAGTAGCTATTCCGATCGAGTTTTCCCGAATTATTGGACTCGGATCAAAAATTTTACCACTTTTTACGATTTCTCGATTTTGGTGATTTTCCCTAGTGGTACCCCTAGGAAAATCCGTAAAAATTCGTCGGATTCCGACGATGCCAATTCTCGATGCGTTGTGACCGGCAAGCTTCCAGTAGCTATTCCGATCGAGTTTTACCGAATTATTGGACTTGGATCCAAAATTTCACCACTTTTTACGATTTCTCGATTTTGGTGATTTTCTCTAGTGGTACCCCTAGTAAAATCCGTAAAAATTCGTCGAATTCCGACGAAGCCAATTCTCGATGCGTTGTGACGGGCAAGCTTCCGGTAGCTATTCCAATCGAGTTTTCCCGAATTATTGGACTCGGATCAAAAATTTCACGATTTCTCGATTTTTGTGATTTTCCCTAGTGGTACCCCTAGGGAAATCCGTAAAAGTTTATCGGATTCCGACGAAGCCAATTCTCGATGCGTTGTGACCGGCAAGCTTCCAGTATCTATTCCGATCGAGTTTTCCCGAATTATTGGACTCGGATCCAAAATTTTACCACTTTTTAGGATTTCTCGATTTTGGTGATTTTCCCTAGTGGTACCCCTAGAGAAATCCGTAAAAATTCGTCGGATTCCGACGAAGCCAATTCTCAATGCGTTGTGACCGGCAAGCTTCCAGTATCTATTTCGATCGAGTTTTCCCGAATTATTGGACTCGGATCCAAAATTTCACCACTTTTTACGATTTCTCGATTTTGGTGATTTTCCCTAGTGGTACCCCTAGGTAAATCCGTAAAAATTCGTCGGATTCCGATAAAGCCAATTCTCTATACGTTGTGACCGGCAAGCTTCCAGTATCTATTTCGATCGAGTTTTCCCGAATTATTGGACTCGAATCCAAAATTTCACGATTTCTCGATTTTTGTGATTTTTCCTAGTGGTACCCCTAGGGAAATCCGTAAAAATTAGTCGGATTCCGAGGAAGCCAATTTTCGATGCGTTGTGACCGGCAAGCTTCTAGTAGCTATTCCGATCGAGTTTTCCCGAATTATTGGACTCGGATCAAAAATTTTATCACTTTTTACGATTTCTCGATTTTGGTGATTTTCCCTAGTGGTACCCCTAGGGAAATCCGTAAAAATTCGTCGGATTCCGACTAAGCCAATTCTCGATGCGTTGTGACCGGCATGCTTCCAGTAGCTATTCCGATCGAGTTTTCCCGAATTATTTGACTCGGATCCAAAATTTCACGATTTCTCGATTTTGGTGATTTTCCCTAGTGGTACCCCTAGGGAAATCCGTAAAAATTCGTCGGATTCCGACGAAGCAAATTTTCGATGCGTTGTGACCGGCATGCTTCCAGTAGCTATTCCGATCGAGTTTTCTCGAATTATTGGACTCGGATTAAAAATTTTACCACTTTTTACGATTTCTCGATATTGGTGATTTTCCCTAGTGGTACCCCTAGGGAAATCCGTAAAAATTCGTCGGATTCCGACGAAGCCAATTCTCGATGCGTTGTGACCGGCAAGCTTCCAGTAGCTATTCCGATCGAGTTTTCCCGAATTATTGGACTCGGATCCAAAATTTTACCACTTTTTACGATTTCTCGATTTTGGTGATTTTCCCTAGTGGTACCCCTAGGAAAATCCGTAAAAATTCGTCGGATTCCGACGAAGCCAATTCTCGATGCGTTGTGACGGGCAAGCTTCCGGTAGCTAGTCCAATCGAGTATTCTCGAATTATTGTACTCGGATCCAAAATTTCACGATTTCTCGATTTTTGTGATTTTCCCTAGTGGTACCCCTAGGGAAATCCGTAAAAGTTTGTCGGATTCTGACGAAGCCAATTCTCGATGCGTTGTGACCGGCAAGCTTCCAGTATCTATTCCGATCGAGTTTTCCCGAATTATTGGACTCGGATCCAAAATTTCACCACTTTTTAGGATTTCTCGATTTTGGTGATTTTCCCTAGTGGTACCCCTAGGGAAATCCGTAAAAATTCGTCGGATTCCGACGAAGCCAATTCTCAATGCGTTGTGACCGGCAAGCTTCCAGTATCTATTCCGATCGATTTTTCCCGAATTATTGGACTCGGATCAAAAATTTCACCACTTTTTACGATTTCTCGATTTTGGTGATTTTCCCTAGTGGTACCCCTAGGTAAATCAGTAAAAATTCGTCGGATTCCGATATAGCCAATTCTCTATACGTTGTGACCGGCAAGCTTCCAGTAGCTATTCCGATCGAGTTTTCCCGAATTATTGGACTCGAATCCAAAGTTTCACGATTTCTCGATTTTTGTGATTTTCCCTAGTGGTACCCCTAGGGAAATCCGTAAAAGTTTATCGGATACCGACGAAGCCAATTCTCGATGCGTTGTGACCGGCAAGCTTCCAGTAAATATTCCGATCGAGTTTTCCCGAATTATTGGACTCGGATCCAAAATTTCACAACTTTTTAGGATTTCTCGATTTTGGTGATTTTCCCTAGTGGTACCCCTAGGGAAATCAGTAAAAATTCGTCGGATTCCGACGAAGCCAATTCTCGCTGCGTTATGACCGGCAAGCTTCCAGTAGCTATTCCGATCGAGTTTTCCCGAATTATTGGACTCGGATCCAAAATTTTACGATTTCTCGATTTTGGTGATTTTCCCTAGTGGTACCCCTAGGGAAATCCGTAAAAATTAGTCGGATTCCGACGAAGCCAATTTTCGATGCGTTGTGACCGGCAAGCTTCTAGTAGCTATTCCGATCGAGTTTTCCCGAATTATTGGACTCGGATCAAAAATTTTACCAGTTTTTACGATTTCTCGATTTTGGTGATTTTCCCTAGTGGTACCCCTAGGGAAATCCGTAAAAATTCGTCGGATTCCGACTAAGCCAATTCTCGATGCGTTGTGACCGGCAAGCTTCCAGTAGCTATTCCGATCGAGTTTTCCCGAATTATTGGACTCGGATCCAAAATTTCACGATTTCTCGATTTTGGTGATTTTCCCTAGTAGTACCCCTAGGGAAATCCGTAAAAATTCGTCGGATTCCGACGAAGCCAATTTTTGATGCGTTGTGACCGGCAAGCTTCCAGTAGCTATTCCGATCGAGTTTTCCCGAATTATTGGACTCGGATCCAAAATTTTAACACTTTTTACGATTTATCGATTTTGGTGATTTTCCCTAGTGGTACCCCTAGGGAAATCCGTAGAAATTCGTCGGATTCCAACGAAGCCAATTCTCGATGCGTTGTGACTGGCAAGCTTCCAGTAGCTATTCCGATCGAGTTTTCCCTAATTATTATACTCGGATCAAAAATTTCATCACTTTTTACGATTTCTCGATTTTGGTGATTTTCCCTAGTGGTACCCTTAGGAAAATCCGTAAAAATTCGTCGTATTCCGACGAATCATATTCTCGATGCGTTGTGACCGGCAAGCTTCCAGTAGCTATTCCGATCGAGTTTTCCCTAATTATTATACTCGGATCAAAAATTTCACCACTTTTTACGATTTCTCGATTTTGGTGATTTTCTCTAGTGGTACCCCTAGTAAAATCCGTAAAAATTCGTCGGATTCCGACGAAGCCAATTCTCGATGCGTTGTGACGGGCAAGCTTCCGGTAGCTATTCCAATCGAGTTTTCCCGAATTATTGGACTCGGATCAAAAATTTCATCACTTTTTACGATTTCTCGATTTTGGTGATTTTTCCTATTGGTACCCCTAGGGAAATTCGTAAAAATTCGTCGGATTCTGACGAAGCCAATTCTCGATGCGTTGTGACCGGCAAGCTTCCAGTAGCTATTCCGATCGAGTTTTCCCGAATTATTGGACTCGGATCCAAAATTTCACGATTTCTCGATTTTGGTGATTTTCCCTCGTGGTACCCCTAGGGAAATCCGTAAAAATTCGTCGGATTCCGACGAAGCCAATTCTCGATGCGTTGTGACCGGCAAGCTTCCAGTAGCTATTCCGACCGAGTTTTCCCGAATTATTGGACTCGGATCCAAAATTTCATCACTTTGTACGATTTCTCAATTTTGGTGATTTTCCCTAGTGGTACCCCTTGGGAAATCCGTAAAAATTCTTCGGATTTCGACGAAGCAAATTTTCGATGCGTTGTGACCGGCAAACTTCCAGTAGCTATTCCGATCGAGTTTTCCCGAATTATTGGACTCGGATCAAAAATTTTACCACTTTTTACGATTTCTCGATTTTGGTGATTTTCCCTAGTGGTACCCCTAGGGAAATCCGTAAAAATTCGTCGGATTCCGACGAAGCCAATTCTCGATGCGTTGTGACCGGTAAGCTTCCAGTAGCTATTCCGATCGAGTTTTCCCGAATTATTGGACTCAGATCCAAAATTTCACCACTTCTTACGATTTCTCGATTTTGGTGATTTTCCCTAGTGGTACCCCTAGGAAAATCCGTAAAAATTCGTCGGATTCCGACGAAGCCAATTCTCGATGCATTGTGACGGGCAAGCTTCCGGTAGCTATTCCGATCGAGTTTTCCCGAATTATTGGACTCGGATCCAAAATTTCACGATTTCTCGATTTTTGTGATTTTCCCTAGTGGTACCCCTAGGGAAATCCGTAAAAGTTCATCGGATTCCGACGAAGCCAATTCTCGATACGTTGTGACCGGCAAGCTTCCAGTATCTATTCCGATCGAGTTTTTCCGAATTATTGTACTCGGATCCAAAATTTCACCACTTTTTAGGATTTCTCGATTTTGGTGATTTTCCCTAGTGGTACCCCTAGGGAAATCCGTAAAAATTCGTCGGATTCCGACGAAGCCAATTCTCAATGCGTTGCGACCGGCAAGCTTCCAGTATCTATTCCGATCGAGTTTTCCCGAATTATTGGACTCGGATCCAAAATTTCACCACTTTTTACGATTTCTCGATTTTGGTGATTTTCCCTAGTGGTACCCCTAGGTAAATCAGTAAAAATTCGTCGGATTCCGATAAAGCCAATTCTCTTTACGTTGTGACCGGCAAGCTTCCAGTAGCTATTCCGATCGAGTTTTCCCGAATTATTAGACTCGAATCCAAAATTTCACGATTTCTCGATTTTGGTGATTTTCCCTAGTGGTACCCCTAGGGAAATCCGTAAAAATTCGTTGGATTCCGACGAAACCAATTCTCGATGCGTTGTGACCGGCAAGCTTCCAGTAGCTATTCCGATCGAGTTTTCCCGAATTATTGGACTCGGATCCAAAATTTCACGATTTCTCGATTTTGGCGATTTTTCCTAGTAGTACCCCTAGGGAAATCCGTAAAAATTCGTCGGATTCCGACGAATCCAATTTTCGATGCGTTGTGACCGGCAAGCTTCCAGTAGCTATTCCGATCGAGTTTTCCCGAATTATTGGACTCGGATCCAAAATTTTACCACTTTTTACGATTTATCGATTTTGGTGATTTTCCCTAGTGGTACCCCTAGGGAAATCCGTAGAAATTCGTCGGATTCCAACGAAGCCAATTCTCGATGCGTTGTGACTGGCAAGCTTCCAGTAGCTATTCCAATCGAGTTTTCCCTAATTATTATACTCGGATCAAAAATTTCATCACTTTTTACGATTTCTCGATTTTGGTGATTTTTCCTAGTGGTACCCCAAGGAAAATCCGTAAAAATTCGTCGTATTCCGACGAATCATATTCTCGATGCGTTGTGACCGGCAAGCTTCCAGTAGCTATTCCGAACGAGTTTTCCCGAATTATTGGACTCGGATCCAAAATTTCACCACTTTTTACGATTTCTCGATTTTGGTTATTTTCCCTGGTGGTACCCCTAGGGAAATCAGTAAAAATTCATCGTATTCCAACGAAGCCAATTCTCGATGCGTTGTGACCGGCAAGCTTCCAGTAGCTATTCCGATCGAGTTTTCCCGAATTATTGGACTCGGATCCAAAATTTCATCACTTTTTACGATTTCTCGATTTTGGTGATTTTTCCTATTGGTACCCCTAGGGAAATCCGTAAAAATTCGTCGGATTCTGACGAAGCCAATTCTCGATGCGTTGTGACCGGCAGCTTCCAGTAGCTATTCCGACCGAGTTTTCCCGAATTATTGTACTCGGATCCAAAATTTCACGATTTCTCGATTTTGGTGATTTTTCCTAGTGGTACCCCTAGGGAAATCCGTAAAAATTCTTCGGATTCCGACGAAACAAATTCTCAATGCGTTGTGACAGGCAAGCTTCCAGTAGCTATTCCGATCGAGTTTTCCCGAATTATTGGACTCGGATCCAAAATTTCACCGCTTTTTAGGATTTCTCGATTTTGGTGATTTTCCCTAGTGGTACCCCTAGGAAAATCCGTAAAAATTCGTCGGATTCCGACGAAGCCAATTCTCGATGCGTTGTGACCGGTAAGCTTCCGGTAGCTATTCCGATTGAGTTTTCCCGAATTATTGGACTCTGATCCAAAATTTCACCACTTTTTACGATTTCTCGATTTTGGTGATTTTCCCTAGTGGTACCCCTAGGTAAATCTGTAAAAATTCGTCGGATTCTGACGAAGCCAATTCTCGATGCGTTGTGACCGGCAAGGTTCCACTAGCTATTCCGATCGAGTTTTCCTGAATTATTGGTCTCGGATCAAAAATTTCACCATTTCTCGATTTTGGTGATTTTCCCTAGTGGTACCCCTAGGAAAATCCGTAAAAATTCGTCGGATTCCGACGAAGCCAATTTTCGATTCGTTGTGACCGGCAAGCTTCTAGTAGCTATTCCGATCGAGTTTTCCCAAATTATTGGACTCGGATCCAAAATTTTATCACTTTTTACGATTTCTCGATTTTGGTGATTTTCCCTAGTTGTACCCCTAAGGAAATCCGTAAAAGTTCATCGGATTCCGACGAAGCCAATTCTCGATGCGTTGTGATCGGCAAGCTTCCAGTAGCTATTCCGATCGAGTTTTCCCGAATTATTGGACTCGGATCCAAAATTTCACCACTTTTTACCATTTCTCGATTTTAGTGATTTTCCCTAGTGGTACCCCTAGGGAAATCCGTAAAGATTCGTAGGATTCCGACGAAGCCAATTCTCGATGCGTTGTGACCGGCAAACTTCCAGTAGCTATTCCGATCGAGTTTTCCCGAATTATTGGACTCGGATCCAAAATTTCACGATTTCTCGATTTGGGTGATTTTCCCTAGTGGTACCCCTAGGGAAATCCGTAAAAATTCGTCGAATTCTGACGAAGCCAATTTTCGATGCGTTGTGACCGGCAAGCTTCCAGTAGCTATTCCGATCGAATTTTCCCGAATTATTGGACTCGGATAAAAAATTTTACCACTTTTTACGATTTCTCGATTTTGGTGATTTTCCCTAGTGGTACCCCTAGAGAAATCCGTAAAAATTCGTCGGATTTCGACGAAGCCAATTCTCGATGCGTTGTGACCGGCAAGCTTCCAGTAGCTATTCCGATCGAGTTTTCCCGAATTATTGGACTCGGATCCAAAATTTCACCACTTTTTACGATTTCTCGATTTTGGTGATTTTCCCTAGTGGTACTCCCAGGAAAATCCGTAAAAATTCGTCGGATTCCGACAAAGCCAATTCTCGATGCATTGTGACGGGCAAGCTTCCGGTAGCTATTCCGATCGAGTTTTCCCGAATTATTGGACTCGGATCCAAAATTTCACGATTTCTCGATTTTTGTGATTTTTCCTAGTGGTACCCCTAGGAAAATCCGTAAAAGTTTATCGGATTCCGACGAAGCCAATTCTCGATGCGTTGTGACCGGCAAGCTTCCAGTATCTATTCCGATAGAGTTTTCCCGAATTATTGGACTCGGATTCTAAATTTCACCACTTTTTAGGATTTCTCGATTTTGGTGATTTTCCCTAGTGGTACCCCTAGGGAAATCCGTAAAAATTCGTCGGATTCCGATGAAGCAAATTCTCGATGCATTGTGACCGGCAATCTTCCAGTAGCTATTCCGATCGAGTTTTCCCGAATTATTGGACTCGGATCCAAAATTTCACCGCTTTTTAGGATTTCTCGATTTTGTTGATTTTCCCTAGTGGTACCCCTAGGAAAATCCGTAAAAATTCGTCGGATTCCGACGAAGCCAATTCTCGATGCGTTGTGACCGGTAAGCTTCCGGTAGCTATTCCGATTGAGTTTTCCCGAATTATTGGACTCTGATCCAAAATTTCACCACTTTTTACGATTTCTCGATTTTGGTGATTTTCCCTAGTGGTACCCCTAGGTAAATCCGTAAAAATTCGTCGAATTCCGACGAAGCCAATTCTCGATGCGTTGTGACCGGCAAGCTTCCAGTAGCTATTCCGATTTAGTTTTCCTGAATTATTGGTCTCGGATCAAAAATTTCACCATTTCTCGATTTTGGTGATTTTCCCTAGTGGTACCCCTAGGAAAATCCGTAAAAATTCGTCGGATTCCGACGAAGCCAAATTTTGATTCGTTATGACCGGCAAGCTTCTAGTAGCTATTCCGATCGAGTTTTCCCAAATTATTGGACTCGGATCCAAAATTTTATCACTTTTTACGATTTCTCGATTTTGGTGATTTTTCCTAGTTGTACCCCTAAGGAAATCCGTAAAAATTCATCGGATTCCGACGAAGCCAATTCTCGATGCGTTGTGATCGGCAAGCTTCCAGTAGCTATTCCGATCAAGTTTTCCCGAATTATTGGACTCGGATCCAAAATTTCACCACTTTTTACCATTTCTCGATTTTGGTGATTTTCCCTAGTGGTACCCCTAGGGAAATCCGTAAAGATTCGTCGATTTCCGACGAAGCTAATTCTCGATGCGTTGTGACCGGCAAGCTTCCAGTAGCTATTCCGATCGAGTTTTCCCGAATTATTGGACTCGGATCAAAAAGTTTACCACTTTTTACGATTTCTCGATTTTGGTGATTTTCCCTAGTGGTACCCCTAGAGAAATCCGTAAAAATTCGTCGGCTTTCGACGAAGCCAATTCTCGATGCGTTGTGACCGGCAAGCTTATAGTAGCTATTCCGATCGAGTTTTCCCGAATTATTGGACTCGGATCCAAAATTTCACCACTTTTTAGGATTTCTCGATTTTGGTGATTTTCCCTAGTGGTACCCCTAGGGAAATCCGTAAAAATTCGTCGGATTCCGACGAAGCCAATTCTCAATGCGTTGTGACCGGCAAGCTTCGAGTATCTATTCCGATCGAGTTTTCCCAAATTATTGGACTCGGATCCAAAATTTCACCACTTTTTACGATTTCTCGATTTTGGTGATTTTCCCTAGTGGTACCCCTAGGTAAATCCGTAAAAATTCGTCGGATTCCGATAAAGCCAATTCTCTATACGTTGTGACCGGCAAGCTTCCAGTAGCTATTCCGATCGTGTTTTCCCGAATTATTGGACTCGAATCCAAAATTTCATGATTTCTCCATTTTTGTGATTTTCCCTAGTGGTACCCCTAGGGAAATCCGTAAAAGTTTGTCGGATTCCGACGAAGCCAATTCTCGATGCGTTGTGACCGGCAAGCTTCCAGTATCTATTCCGATCGAGTTTTCAAGAATTATTGGACTCGGATCCAAAATTTCACCACTTTTTAGGATTTCTCGATTTTTGTGATTTTCCCTAGTGGTACCCCTAGGGAAATCAGTAAAAATTCGTCGGATTCTGACGAAGCCAATTCTCGATGTGTTATGACCGGCAAACTTCCAGTAGCTATTCCGATCGAGTTTTCCCGAATTATTGGACTCGGATCCAAAATTTCACGATTTCTCGATTTTGGTGATTTTCCCTAGTGGTACCCCTAGGGAAATCCGTAAAAATTAGTCGGATTCCGACGAAGCCAATTTTCGATGCGTTGTGACCGGCAAGCTTCTAGTAGCTATTCCGATCGAGTTTTCCCGAATTATTGGACTCAGATCAAAAATTTTACCACTTTTTACGATTTCTCGATTTTGGTGATTTTCCCTAGTGGTACCCCTAGGGAAATCCGTAAAAATTCGTCGGATTCCGACGAAGCCAATTCTCGATGCGTTGTGACCGGCAAGCTTCCAGTAGCTATTCCGATCGAGTTTTCCCGAATTATTGGACTCGGATCCAAAATTTCATGATTTCTCGATTTTGGTGATTTTCCCTAGTGGTACCCCTAGGGAAATCCGTAAAAATTCGTCGGATTCCGACGAAGCAAATTTTCGATGCGTTGTGACCGGCAAGCTTCCAGTAGCTATTCCGATCGAGTTTTCCCGAATTATTGGACTCGGATCAAAAATTTTACCACTTTTTACGATTTCTCGATTTTGGTGATTTTCCCTAGTGGTACCCCTAGGGAAATCCGTAAAAATTCGTCGGATTCCGACGAAGCCAATTCTCGATGCGTTGTGACCGGCAAGCTTCCAGTAGCTATTCCGATCGAGTTTTCCCGAATTATTGGACTGATCCAAAATTTCACCACTTTTTACGATTTCTCGATTTTTGTGATTTTCCCTAGTGGTACACCTAGGAAAATCCGTAAAAATTCGTCGGATTCCGACGAAGCCAATTCTCGATGCGTTGTGACGGGCAAGCTTCCGGTAGCTATTCCGATCGAGTTTTCCCGAATTATTGGACTCGGATCCAAAATTTCACGATTTCTCGATTTTTGTGATTTTCCCTAGTGGTACCCCTAGGGAAATCCGTAAAAGTTTGTCGGATTCCGACGAAGCCAATTCTCGATGCGTTGTGACCGGCAAGCTTCCAGTATCTATTCCGATCGAGTTTTCCCGAATTATTGGACTCGGATCCAAAATTTCACCACTTTTTAGGATTTCTCGATTTTGGTGATTTTCCCTAGTGGTACCCCTAGGGAAATCCGTAAAAATTCGTCGGATTCCTACGAAGCCAATTCTAAATGTGTTGTGACCGGCAAGCTTCCAGTATCTATTCCCATCGAGTTTTCCCGAATTATTGGACTCGGATCCAAAATTTCACCACTTTTTACGATTTCTCGATTTTGGTGATTTTCCCTAGTGGTACCCCTAGGTAAATCCGTAAAAATTCGTCGGATTCCGATAAAGCCAATTCTCTATACGTTGTGACCGGCAAGCTTCCAGTAGCTATTCCGATCGAGTTTTCCCGAATTATTGGACTCGAATCCAAAATTTCCCGATTTCTCGATTTTGGTGATTTTCCCTAGTGGTATCCCTAGGGAAATCCGTAAAAATTCGTTTGATTCCGACGAAGCCAATTCTCGATGCGTTGTGACCGGCAAGCTTCCAGTAAATATTCCAATCGAGTTTTCCCGAATTATTGGACACGGATCCAAAATTTCACGATTTCTCGATTTTGGTGATTTTCCCTAGTGGTACCCCTAGGGAAATCCGTAAAAATTCGTCGGATTCCGACGAAGCCAATTCTCGATGCGTTGTGACCGGCAATCTTCCAATAGCTATTCCGACCGAGTTTTCCCGAATTATTGGACTCGGATCCAAAATTTCACGATTTCTCGATTTGGGTGATTTTCCCTAGTGGTACCCCTAGGGAAATCCGTAAAAATTCGTCGAATTCTGACGAAGCCAATTTTCGATGCGTTGTGACCGGCAAGCTTCCAGTAGCTATTCCGATTGAATTTTCCCGAATTATTGGACTCGGATAAAAAATTTTACCACTTTTTACTATTTCTCGATTTTGGTGATTTTCCCTAGTGGTACCCCTAGAGAAATCCGTAAAAATTCGTCGGATTTCGACGAAGCCAATTCTCGATGCGTTGTGACCGGCAAGCTTCCAGTAGCTATTCCGATCGAGTTTTCCCGAATTATTGGACTCGGATCCAAAATTTCACCACTTTTTACGATTTCTCGATTTTGGTGATTTTCCCTAGTGGTACTCCCAGGAAAATCCGTAAAAATTCGTCGGATTCCGACAAAGCCAATTCTCGATGCATTGTGACGGGCAAGCTTCCGGTAGCTATTCCGATCGAGTTTTCCCGAATTATTGGACTCGGATCCAAAATTTCACGATTTCTCGATTTTTGTGATTTTTCCTAGTGGTACCCCTAGGAAAATCCGTAAAAGTTTATCGGATTCCGACGAAGCCAATTCTCGATGCGTTGTGACCGGCAAGCTTCCAGTATCTATTCCGATCGAGTTTTCCCGAATTATTGGACTCGGATTCTAAATTTCACCACTTTTTAGGATTTCTCGATTTTGGTGATTTTCCCTAGTGGTACCCCTAGGGAAATCCGTAAAAATTCGTCGGATTCCGATGAAGCAAATTCTCGATGCATTGTGACCGGCAATCTTCCAGTAGCTATTCCGATCGAGTTTTCCCGAATTATTGGACTCGGATCCAAAATTTCACCGCTTTTTAGGATTTCTCGATTTTGTTGATTTTCCCTAGTGGTACCCCTAGGAAAATCCGTAAAAATTCGTCGGATTCCGACGAAGCCAATTCTCGATGCGTTGTGACCGGTAAGCTTCCGGTAGCTATTCCGATTGAGTTTTCCCGAATTATTGGACTCTGATCCAAAATTTCACCACTTTTTACGATTTCTCGATTTTGGTGATTTTCCCTAGTGGTACCCCTAGGTAAATCCGTAAAAATTCGTCGAATTCCGACGAAGCCAATTCTCGATGCGTTGTGACCGGCAAGCTTCCAGTAGCTATTCCGATTTAGTTTTCCTGAATTATTGGTCTCGGATCAAAAATTTCACCATTTCTCGATTTTGGTGATTTTCCCTAGTGGTACCCCTAGGGAAATCCGTAAAAATTCGTCGGATTCCGACGAAGCCAAATTTTGATTCGTTGTGACCGGCAAGCTTCTAGTAGCTATTCCGATCGAGTTTTCCCAAATTATTGGACTCGGATCCAAAATTTTATCACTTTTTACGATTTCTCGATTTTGGTGATTTTTCCTAGTTGTACCCCTAAGGAAATCCGTAAAAATTCATCGGATTCCGACGAAGCCAATTCTCGATGCGTTGTGATCGGCAAGCTTCCAGTAGCTATTCCGATCAAGTTTTCCCGAATTATTGGACTCGGATCCAAAATTTCACCACTTTTTACCATTTCTCGATTTTGGTGATTTTCCCTAGTGGTACCCCTAGGGAAATCCGTAAAGATTCGTCGGTTTCCGACGAAGCTAATTCTCGATGCGTTGTGACCGGCAAGCTTCCAGTAGCTATTCCGATCGAGTTTTCCCGAATTATTGGACTCGGATCCAAAATTTCATGATTTCTCGATTTTGGTGATTTTCCCTAGTGGTACCCCTAGGGAAATCCGTAAAAATTCGTCGGATTCCGACGAAGCCAATTCTCGATGCGTTGTGACCGGAAAGCTTCCAGTAGCTATTCCGATCGAGTTTTCCCGAATTATTGGACTCGGATCCAAAATTTCATGATTTCTCGATTTTGGTGATTTTCCCTAGTGGTACCCCTAGGGAAATCCGTAAAAATTCGTCGGATTCCGACGAAGCAAATTTTCGATGCGTTGTGACCGGCAAGCTTCCAGTAGCTATTCCGATCGAGTTTTCCCGAATTATTGGACTCGGATCAAAAATTTTACCACTTTTTACGATTTCTCGATTTTGGTGATTTTCCCTAGTGGTACCCCTAGGGAAATCCGTAAAAATTCGTCGGATTCCGACGAAGCCAATTCTCGATGCGTTGTGACCGGCAAGCTTCCAGTAGCTATTCCGATCGAGTTTTCCCGAATTATTGGACTGATCCAAAATTTCACCACTTTTTACGATTTCTCGATTTTTGTGATTTTCCCTAGTGGTACCCCTAGGAAAATCCGTAAAAATTCGTCGGATTCCGACGAAGCCAATTCTCGATGCGTTGTGACGGGCAAGCTTCCGGTAGCTATTCCGATCGAGTTTTCCCGAATTATTGGACTCGGATCCAAAATTTCACGATTTCTCGATTTTTGTGATTTTCCCTAGTGGTACCCCTAGGGAAATCCGTAAAAGTTTGTCGGATTCCGACGAAGCCAATTCTCGATGCGTTGTGACCGGCAAACTTCCAGTATCTATTCCGATCGAGTTTTCCCGAATTATTGGACTCGGATCCAAAATTTCACCACTTTTTAGGATTTCTCGATTTTGGTGATTTTCCCTAGTGGTACCCCTAGGGAAATCCGTAAAAATTCGTCGGATTCCTACGAAGCCAATTCTAAATGTGTTGTGACCGGCAAGCTTCCAGTATCTATTCCCATCGAGTTTTCCCGAATTATTGGACTCGGATCCAAAATTTCACCACTTTTTACGATTTCTCGATTTTGGTGATTTTCCCTAGTGGTACCCCTAGGTAAATCCGTAAAAATTCGTCGGATTCCGATAAAGCCAATTCTCTATACGTTGTGACCGGCAAGCTTCCAGTAGCTATTCCGATCGAGTTTTCCCGAATTATTGGACTCGAATCCAAAATTTCCCGATTTCTCGATTTTGGTGATTTTCCCTAGTGGTACCCCTAGGGAAATCCGTAAAAATTCGTTTGATTCCGACGAAGCCAATTCTCGATGCGTTGTGACCGGCAAGCTTCCAGTAAATATTCCAATCGAGTTTTCCCGAATTATTGGACACGGATCCAAAATTTCACGATTTCTCGATTTTGGTGATTTTCCCTAGTGGTACCCCTAGGGAAATCCGTAAAAATTCGTCGGATTCCGACGAACCCAATTCTCGATGCGTTGTGACCGGCAAGCTTCCAGTAGCTATTCCGATCGAGTTTTCCCGAATTATTGGACTCGGATCCAAAATTTCATGATTTCTCGATTTTGGTGATTTTCCCTAGTGGTACCCCTAGGGAAATCCGTAAAAATTCGTCGGATTCCGACGAAGCAAATTTTCGATGCGTTGTGACCGGCAAGCTTCCAGTAGCTATTCCGATCGAGTTTTCCCGAATTATTGGACTCGGATCAAAAATTTTACCACTTTTTACGATTTCTCGATTTTGGTGATTTTCCCTAGTGGTACCCCTAGGGAAATCCGTAAAAATTCGTCGGATTCCGACGAATCCAATTCTCGATGCGTTGTGACCGGCAAGCTTCCAGTAGCTATTCCGATCGAGTTTTCCCGAATTATTGGACTGATCCAAAATTTCACCACTTTTTACGATTTCTCGATTTTTGTGATTTTCCCTAGTGGTACCCCTAGGAAAATCCGTAAAAATTCGTCGGATTCCGACGAAGCCAATTCTCGATGCGTTGTGACGGGCAAGCTTCCGGTAGCTATTCCGATCGAGTTTTCCCGAATTATTGGACTCGGATCCAAAATTTCACGATTTCTCGATTTTTGTGATTTTCCCTAGTGGTACCCCTAGGGAAATCCGTAAAAGTTTGTCGGATTCCGACGAAGCCAATTCTCGATGCGTTGTGACCGGCAAGCTTCCAGTATCTATTCCGATCGAGTTTTCCCGAATTATTGGACTCGGATCCAAAATTTCACCACTTTTTAGGATTTCTCGATTTTGGTGATTTTCCCTAGTGGTACCCCTAGGGAAATCCGTAAAAATTCGTCGGATTCCTACGAAGCCAATTCTAAATGTGTTGTGACCGGCAAGCTTCCAGTATCTATTCCCATCGAGTTTTCCCGAATTATTGGACTCGGATCCAAAATTTCACCACTTTTTACGATTTCTCGATTTTGGTGATTTTCCCTAGTGGTACCCCTAGGTAAATCCGTAAAAATTCGTCGGATTCCGATAAAGCCAATTCTCTATACGTTGTGACCGGCAAGCTTCCAGTAGCTATTCCGATCGAGTTTTCCCGAATTATTGGACTCGAATCCAAAATTTCCCGATTTCTCGATTTTGGTGATTTTCCCTAGTGGTACCCCTAGGGAAATCCGTAAAAATTCGTTTGATTCCGACGAAGCCAATTCTCGATGCGTTGTGACCGGCAAGCTTCCAGTAAATATTCCAATCGAGTTTTCCCGAATTATTGGACACGGATCCAAAATTTCACGATTTCTCGATTTTGGTGATTTTCCCTAGTGGTACCCCTAGGGAAATCCGTAAAAATTCGTCGGATTCCGACGAAGCCAATTCTCGATGCGTTGTGACCGGCAATCTTCCAATAGCTATTCCGACCGAGTTTTCCCGAATTATTGGACTCGGATCCAAAATTTCACGATTTCTCGATTTGGGTGATTTTCCCTAGTGGTACCCCTAGGGAAATCCGTAAAAATTCGTCGAATTCTGACGAAGCCAATTTTCGATGCGTTGTGACCGGCAAGCTTCCAGTAGCTATTCCGATCGAATTTTCCCGAATTATTGGACTCGGATAAAAAATTTTACCACTTTTTACGATTTCTCGATTTTGGTGATTTTCCCTAGTGGTACCCCTAGAGAAATCCGTAAAAATTCGTCGGATTTCGACGAAGCCAATTCTCGATGCGTTGTGACCGGCAAGCTTCCAGTAGCTATTCCGATCGAGTTTTCCCGAATTATTGGACTCGGATCCAAAATTTCACCACTTTTTACGATTTCTCGATTTTGGTGATTTTCCCTAGTGGTACTCCCAGGAAAATCCGTAAAAATTCGTCGGATTCCGACAAAGCCAATTCTCGATGCATTGTGACGGGCAAGCTTCCGGTAGCTATTCCGATCGAGTTTTCCCGAATTATTGGACTCGGATCCAAAATTTCACGATTTCTCGATTTTTGTGATTTTTCCTAGTGGTACCCCTAGGAAAATCCGTAAAAGTTTATCGGATTCCGACGAAGCCAATTCTCGATGCGTTGTGACCGGCAAGCTTCCAGTATCTATTCCGATCGAGTTTTCCCGAATTATTGGACTCGGATTCTAAATTTCACCACTTTTTACGATTTCTCGATTTTTGTGATTTTCCCTAGTGGTACCCCTAGGAAAATCCGTAAAAATTCGTCGGATTCCGACGAAGCCAATTCTCGATGCGTTGTGACGGGCAAGCTTCCGGTAGCTATTCCGATCGAGTTTTCCCGAATTATTGGACTCGGATCCAAAATTTCACGATTTCTCGATTTTTGTGATTTTCCCTAGTGGTACCCCTAGGAAAATCCGTAAAAGTTTGTCGGATTCCGACGAAGCCAATTCTCGATGCGTTGTGACCGGCAAACTTCCAGTATCTATTCCGATCGAGTTTTCCCGAATTATTGGACTCGGATCCAAAATTTCACCACTTTTTAGGATTTCTCGATTTTGGTGATTTTCCCTAGTGGTACCCCTAGGGAAATCCGTAAAAATTCGTCGGATTCCTACGAAGCCAATTCTAAATGTGTTGTGACCGGCAAGCTTCCAGTATCTATTCCCATCGAGTTTTCCCGAATTATTGGACTCGGATCCAAAATTTCACCACTTTTTACGATTTCTCGATTTTGGTGATTTTCCCTAGTGGTACCCCTAGGTAAATCCGTAAAAATTCGTCGGATTCCGATAAAGCCAATTCTCTATACGTTGTGACCGGCAAGCTTCCAGTAGCTATTCCGATCGAGTTTTCCCGAATTATTGGACTCGAATCCAAAATTTCCCGATTTCTCGATTTTGGTGATTTTCCCTAGTGGTACCCCTAGGGAAATCCGTAAAAATTCGTTTGATTCCGACGAAGCCAATTCTCGATGCGTTGTGACCGGCAAGCTTCCAGTAAATATTCCAATCGAGTTTTCCCGAATTATTGGACACGGATCCAAAATTTCACGATTTCTCGATTTTGGTGATTTTCCCTAGTGGTACCCCTAGGGAAATCCGTAAAAATTCGTCGGATTCCGACGAAGCCAATTCTCGATGCGTTGTGACCGGCAAGCTTCCAGTAGCTATTCCGATCGAGTTTTCCCGAATTATTGGACTCGGATCCAAAATTTCATGATTTCTCGATTTTGGTGATTTTCCCTAGTGGTACCCCTAGGGAAATCCGTAAAAATTCGTCGGATTCCGACGAAGCAAATTTTCGATGCGTTGTGACCGGCAAGCTTCCAGTAGCTATTCCGATCGAGTTTTCCCGAATTATTGGACTCGGATCAAAAATTTTACCACTTTTTACGATTTCTCGATTTTGGTGATTTTCCCTAGTGGTACCCCTAGGGAAATCCGTAAAAATTCGTCGGATTCCGACGAATCCAATTCTCGATGCGTTGTGACCGGCAAGCTTCCAGTAGCTATTCCGATCGAGTTTTCCCGAATTATTGGACTGATCCAAAATTTCACCACTTTTTACGATTTCTCGATTTTTGTGATTTTCCCTAGTGGTACCCCTAGGAAAATCCGTAAAAATTCGTCGGATTCCGACGAAGCCAATTCTCGATGCGTTGTGACGGGCAAGCTTCCGGTAGCTATTCCGATCGAGTTTTCCCGAATTATTGGACTCGGATCCAAAATTTCACGATTTCTCGATTTTTGTGATTTTCCCTAGTGGTACCCCTAGGGAAATCCGTAAAAGTTTGTCGGATTCCGACGAAGCCAATTCTCGATGCGTTGTGACCGGCAAGCTTCCAGTATCTATTCCGATCGAGTTTTCCCGAATTATTGGACTCGGATCCAAAATTTCACCACTTTTTAGGATTTCTCGATTTTGGTGATTTTCCCTAGTGGTACCCCTAGGGAAATCCGTAAAAATTCGTCGGATTCCTACGAAGCCAATTCTAAATGTGTTGTGACCGGCAAGCTTCCAGTATCTATTCCCATCGAGTTTTCCCGAATTATTGGACTCGGATCCAAAATTTCACCACTTTTTACGATTTCTCGATTTTGGTGATTTTCCCTAGTGGTACCCCTAGGTAAATCCGTAAAAATTCGTCGGATTCCGATAAAGCCAATTCTCTATACGTTGTGACCGGCAAGCTTCCAGTAGCTATTCCGATCGAGTTTTCCCGAATTATTGGACTCGAATCCAAAATTTCCCGATTTCTCGATTTTGGTGATTTTCCCTAGTGGTACCCCTAGGGAAATCCGTAAAAATTCGTTTGATTCCGACGAAGCCAATTCTCGATGCGTTGTGACCGGCAAGCTTCCAGTAAATATTCCAATCGAGTTTTCCCGAATTATTGGACACGGATCCAAAATTTCACGATTTCTCGATTTTGGTGATTTTCCCTAGTGGTACCCCTAGGGAAATCCGTAAAAATTCGTCGGATTCCGACGAAGCCAATTCTCGATGCGTTGTGACCGGCAATCTTCCAATAGCTATTCCGACCGAGTTTTCCCGAATTATTGGACTCGGATCCAAAATTTCACGATTTCTCGATTTGGGTGATTTTCCCTAGTGGTACCCCTAGGGAAATCCGTAAAAATTCGTCGAATTCTGACGAAGCCAATTTTCGATGCGTTGTGACCGGCAAGCTTCCAGTAGCTATTCCGATCGAATTTTCCCGAATTATTGGACTCGGATAAAAAATTTTACCACTTTTTACGATTTCTCGATTTTGGTGATTTTCCCTAGTGGTACCCCTAGAGAAATCCGTAAAAATTCGTCGGATTTCGACGAAGCCAATTCTCGATGCGTTGTGACCGGCAAGCTTCCAGTAGCTATTCCGATCGAGTTTTCCCGAATTATTGGACTCGGATCCAAAATTTCACCACTTTTTACGATTTCTCGATTTTGGTGATTTTCCCTAGTGGTACTCCCAGGAAAATCCGTAAAAATTCGTCGGATTCCGACAAAGCCAATTCTCGATGCATTGTGACGGGCAAGCTTCCGGTAGCTATTCCGATCGAGTTTTCCCGAATTATTGGACTCGGATCCAAAATTTCACGATTTCTCGATTTTTGTGATTTTTCCTAGTGGTACCCCTAGGAAAATCCGTAAAAGTTTATCGGATTCCGACGAAGCCAATTCTCGATGCGTTGTGACCGGCAAGCTTCCAGTATCTATTCCGATCGAGTTTTCCCGAATTATTGGACTCGGATTCTAAATTTCACCACTTTTTACGATTTCTCGATTTTTGTGATTTTCCCTAGTGGTACCCCTAGGAAAATCCGTAAAAATTCGTCGGATTCCGACGAAGCCAATTCTCGATGCGTTGTGACGGGCAAGCTTCCGGTAGCTATTCCGATCGAGTTTTCCCGAATTATTGGACTCGGATCCAAAATTTCACGATTTCTCGATTTTTGTGATTTTCCCTAGTGGTACCCCTAGGGAAATCCGTAAAAGTTTGTCGGATTCCGACGAAGCCAATTCTCGATGCGTTGTGACCGGCAAACTTCCAGTATCTATTCCGATCGAGTTTTCCCGAATTATTGGACTCGGATCCAAAATTTCACCACTTTTTAGGATTTCTCGATTTTGGTGATTTTCCCTAGTGGTACCCCTAGGGAAATCCGTAAAAATTCGTCGGATTCCTACGAAGCCAATTCTAAATGTGTTGTGACCGGCAAGCTTCCAGTATCTATTCCCATCGAGTTTTCCCGAATTATTGGACTCGGATCCAAAATTTCACCACTTTTTACGATTTCTCGATTTTGGTGATTTTCCCTAGTGGTACCCCTAGGTAAATCCGTAAAAATTCGTCGGATTCCGATAAAGCCAATTCTCTATACGTTGTGACCGGCAAGCTTCCAGTAGCTATTCCGATCGAGTTTTCCCGAATTATTGGACTCGAATCCAAAATTTCCCGATTTCTCGATTTTGGTGATTTTCCCTAGTGGTACCCCTAGGGAAATCCGTAAAAATTCGTTTGATTCCGACGAAGCCAATTCTCGATGCGTTGTGACCGGCAAGCTTCCAGTAAATATTCCAATCGAGTTTTCCCGAATTATTGGACACGGATCCAAAATTTCACGATTTCTCGATTTTGGTGATTTTCCCTAGTGGTACCCCTAGGGAAATCCGTAAAAATTCGTCGGATTCCGACGAAGCCAATTCTCGATGCGTTGTGACCGGCAAGCTTCCAGTAGCTATTCCGATCGAGTTTTCCCGAATTATTGGACTCGGATCCAAAATTTCATGATTTCTCGATTTTGGTGATTTTCCCTAGTGGTACCCCTAGGGAAATCCGTAAAAATTCGTCGGATTCCGACGAAGCAAATTTTCGATGCGTTGTGACCGGCAAGCTTCCAGTAGCTATTCCGATCGAGTTTTCCCGAATTATTGGACTCGGATCAAAAATTTTACCACTTTTTACGATTTCTCGATTTTGGTGATTTTCCCTAGTGGTACCCCTAGGGAAATCCGTAAAAATTCGTCGGATTCCGACGAATCCAATTCTCGATGCGTTGTGACCGGCAAGCTTCCAGTAGCTATTCCGATCGAGTTTTCCCGAATTATTGGACTGATCCAAAATTTCACCACTTTTTACGATTTCTCGATTTTTGTGATTTTCCCTAGTGGTACCCCTAGGAAAATCCGTAAAAATTCGTCGGATTCCGACGAAGCCAATTCTCGATGCGTTGTGACGGGCAAGCTTCCGGTAGCTATTCCGATCGAGTTTTCCCGAATTATTGGACTCGGATCCAAAATTTCACGATTTCTCGATTTTTGTGATTTTCCCTAGTGGTACCCCTAGGGAAATCCGTAAAAGTTTGTCGGATTCCGACGAAGCCAATTCTCGATGCGTTGTGACCGGCAAGCTTCCAGTATCTATTCCGATCGAGTTTTCCCGAATTATTGGACTCGGATCCAAAATTTCACCACTTTTTAGGATTTCTCGATTTTGGTGATTTTCCCTAGTGGTACCCCTAGGGAAATCCGTAAAAATTCGTCGGATTCCTACGAAGCCAATTCTAAATGTGTTGTGACCGGCAAGCTTCCAGTATCTATTCCCATCGAGTTTTCCCGAATTATTGGACTCGGATCCAAAATTTCACCACTTTTTACGATTTCTCGATTTTGGTGATTTTCCCTAGTGGTACCCCTAGGTAAATCCGTAAAAATTCGTCGGATTCCGATAAAGCCAATTCTCTATACGTTGTGACCGGCAAGCTTCCAGTAGCTATTCCGATCGAGTTTTCCCGAATTATTGGACTCGAATCCAAAATTTCCCGATTTCTCGATTTTGGTGATTTTCCCTAGTGGTACCCCTAGGGAAATCCGTAAAAATTCGTTTGATTCCGACGAAGCCAATTCTCGATGCGTTGTGACCGGCAAGCTTCCAGTAAATATTCCAATCGAGTTTTCCCGAATTATTGGACACGGATCCAAAATTTCACGATTTCTCGATTTTGGTGATTTTCCCTAGTGGTACCCCTAGGGAAATCCGTAAAAATTCGTCGGATTCCGACGAAGCCAATTCTCGATGCGTTGTGACCGGCAATCTTCCAATAGCTATTCCGACCGAGTTTTCCCGAATTATTGGACTCGGATCCAAAATTTCACGATTTCTCGATTTGGGTGATTTTCCCTAGTGGTACCCCTAGGGAAATCCGTAAAAATTCGTCGAATTCTGACGAAGCCAATTTTCGATGCGTTGTGACCGGCAAGCTTCCAGTAGCTATTCCGATCGAATTTTCCCGAATTATTGGACTCGGATAAAAAATTTTACCACTTTTTACGATTTCTCGATTTTGGTGATTTTCCCTAGTGGTACCCCTAGAGAAATCCGTAAAAATTCGTCGGATTTCGACGAAGCCAATTCTCGATGCGTTGTGACCGGCAAGCTTCCAGTAGCTATTCCGATCGAGTTTTCCCGAATTATTGGACTCGGATCCAAAATTTCACCACTTTTTACGATTTCTCGATTTTGGTGATTTTCCCTAGTGGTACTCCCAGGAAAATCCGACAAAGCCAATTCTCGATGCATTGTGACGGGCAAGCTTCCGGTAGCTATTCCGATCGAGTTTTCCCGAATTATTGGACTCGGATCCAAAATTTCACGATTTCTCGATTTTTGTGATTTTTCCTAGTGGTACCCCTAGGAAAATCCGTAAAAGTTTATCGGATTCCGACGAAGCCAATTCTCGATGCGTTGTGACCGGCAAGCTTCCAGTATCTATTCCGATCGAGTTTTCCCGAATTATTGGACTCGGATTCTAAATTTCACCACTTTTTAGGATTTCTCGATTTTGGTGATTTTCCCTAGTGGTACCCCTAGGGAAATCCGTAAAAATTCGTCGGATTCCGATGAAGCAAATTCTCGATGCATTGTGACCGGCAATCTTCCAGTAGCTATTCCGATCGAGTTTTCCCGAATTATTGGACTCGGATCCAAAATTTCACCGCTTTTTAGGATTTCTCGATTTTGTTGATTTTCCCTAGTGGTACCCCTAGGAAAATCCGTAAAAATTCGTCGGATTCCGACGAAGCCAATTCTCGATGCGTTGTGACCGGTAAGCTTCCGGTAGCTATTCCGATTGAGTTTTCCCGAATTATTGGACTCTGATCCAAAATTTCACCACTTTTTACGATTTCTCGATTTTGGTGATTTTCCCTAGTGGTACCCCTAGGTAAATCCGTAAAAATTCGTCGAATTCCGACGAAGCCAATTCTCGATGCGTTATGACCGGCAAGCTTCCAGTAGCTATTCCGATTTAGTTTTCCTGAATTATTGGTCTCGGATCAAAAATTTCACCATTTCTCGATTTTGGTGATTTTCCCTAGTGGTACCCCTAGGGAAATCCGTAAAAATTCGTCGGATTCCGACGAAGCCAAATTTTGATTCGTTGTGACCGGCAAGCTTCTAGTAGCTATTCCGATCGAGTTTTCCCAAATTATTGGACTCGGATCCGAAATTTTATCACTTTTTACGATTTCTCGATTTTGGTGATTTTTCCTAGTTGTACCCCTAAGGAAATCCGTAAAAATTCATCGGATTCCGACGAAGCCAATTCTCGATGCGTTGTGATCGGCAAGCTTCCAGTAGCTATTCCGATCAAGTTTTCCCGAATTATTGGACTCGGATCCAAAATTTCACCACTTTTTACCATTTCTCGATTTTGGTGATTTTCCCTAGTGGTACCCCTAGGGAAATCCGTAAAGATTCGTCGGTTTCCGACGAAGCTAATTCTCGATGCGTTGTGACCGGCAAGCTTCCAGTAGCTATTCCGATCGAGTTTTCCCGAATTATTGGACTCGGATCAAAAAGTTTACCACTTTTTACGATTTCTCGATTTTGGTGATTTTCCCTAGTGGTACCCCTAGAGAAATCCGTAAAAATTCGTCGGCTTTCGACGAAGCCAATTCTCGATGCGTTGTGACCGGCAAGCTTATAGTAGCTATTGCGATCGAGTTTTCCCGAATTATTGGACTCGGATCCAAAATTTCACCACTTTTTAGGATTTCTCGATTTTGGTGATTTTCCCTAATGGTACCCCTAGGGAAATCCGTAAAAATTCGTCGGATTCCGACGAAGCCAATTCTCAATGCGTTGTGACCGGCAAGCTTCGAGTATCTATTCCGATCGAGTTTTCCCAAATTATTGGACTCGGATCCAAAATTTCACCACTTTTTACGATTTCTCGATTTTGGTGATTTTCCCTAGTGGTACCCCTAGGTAAATCCGTAAAAATTCGTCGGATTCCGATAAAGCCAATTCTCTATACGTTGTGACCGGCAAGCTTCCAGTAGCTATTCCGATCGTGTTTTCCCGAATTATTGGACTCGAATCCAAAATTTCATGATTTCTCCATTTTTGTGATTTTCCCTAGTGGTACCCCTAGGGAAATCCGTAAAAGTTTGTCGGATTCCGACGAAGCCAATTCTCGATGCGTTGTGACCGGCAAGCTTCCAGTATCTATTCCGATCGAGTTTTCAAGAATTATTGGACTCGGATCCAAAATTTCACCACTTTTTAGGATTTCTCGATTTTTGTGATTTTCCCTAGTGGTACCCCTAGGGAAATCAGTAAAAATTCGTCGGATTCTGACGAAGCCAATTCTCGATGTGTTATGACCGGCAAACTTCCAGTAGCTATTCCGATCGAGTTTTCCCGAATTATTGGACTCGGATCCAAAATTTCACGATTTCTCGATTTTGGTGATTTTCCCTAGTGGTACCCCTAGGGAAATCCGTAAAAATTAGTCGGATTCCGACGAAGCCAATTTTCGATGCGTTGTGACCGGCAAGCTTCTAGTAGCTATTCCGATCGAGTTTTCCCGAATTATTGGACTCAGATCAAAAATTTTACCACTTTTTACGATTTCTCGATTTTGGTGATTTTCCCTAGTGGTACCCCTAGGGAAATCCGTAAAAATTCGTCGGATTCCGACGAAGCCAATTCTCGATGCGTTGTGACCGGCAAGCTTCCAGTAGCTATTCCGATCGAGTTTTCCCGAATTATTGGACTCGGATCCAAAATTTCATGATTTCTCGATTTTGGTGATTTTCCCTAGTGGTACCCCTAGGGAAATCCGTAAAAATTCGTCGGATTCCGACGAAGCAAATTTTCGATGCGTTGTGACCGGCAAGCTTCCAGTAGCTATTCCGATCGAGTTTTCCCGAATTATTGGACTCGGATCAAAAATTTTACCACTTTTTACGATTTCTCGATTTTGGTGATTTTCCCTAGTGGTACCCCTAGGGAAATCCGTAAAAATTCGTCGGATTCCGACGAAGCCAATTCTCGATGCGTTGTGACCGGCAAGCTTCCAGTAGCTATTCCGATCGAGTTTTCCCGAATTATTGGACTGATCCAAAATTTCACCACTTTTTACGATTTCTCGATTTTTGTGATTTTCCCTAGTGGTACCCCTAGGAAAATCCGTAAAAATTCGTCGGATTCCGACGAAGCCAATTCACGATGCGTTGTGACGGGCAAGCTTCCGGTAGCTATTCCGATCGAGTTTTCCCGAATTATTGGACTCGGATCCAAAATTTCACGATTTCTCGATTTTTGTGATTTTCCCTAGTGGTACCCCTAGGGAAATCCGTAAAAGTTTGTCGGATTCCGACGAAGCCAATTCTCGATGCGTTGTGACCGGCAAACTTCCAGTATCTATTCCGATCGAGTTTTCCCGAATTATTGGACTCGGATCCAAAATTTCACCACTTTTTAGGATTTCTCGATTTTGGTGATTTTCCCTAGTGGTACCCCTAGGGAAATCCGTAAAAATTCGTCGGATTCCTACGAAGCCAATTCTAAATGTGTTGTGACCGGCAAGCTTCCAGTATCTATTCCCATCGAGTTTTCCCGAATTATTGGACTCGGATCCAAAATTTCACCACTTTTTACGATTTCTCGATTTTGGTGATTTTCCCTAGTGGTACCCCTAGGTAAATCCGTAAAAATTCGTCGGATTCCGATAAAGCCAATTCTCTATACGTTGTGACCGGCAAGCTTCCAGTAGCTATTCCGATCGAGTTTTCCCGAATTATTGGACTCGAATCCAAAATTTCCCGATTTCTCGATTTTGGTGATTTTCCCTAGTGGTACCCCTATGGAAATCCGTAAAAATTCGTTTGATTCCGACGAAGCCAATTCTCGATGCGTTGTGACCGGCAAGCTTCCAGTAAATATTCCAATCGAGTTTTCCCGAATTATTGGACACGGATCCAAAATTTCACGATTTCTCGATTTTGGTGATTTTCCCTAGTGGTACCCCTAGGGAAATCCGTAAAAATTCGTCGGATTCCGACGAAGCCAATTCTCGATGCGTTGTGACCGGCAAGCTTCCAGTAGCTATTCCGATCGAGTTTTCCCGAATTATTGGACTCGGATCCAAAATTTCATGATTTCTCGATTTTGGTGATTTTCCCTAGTGGTACCCCTAGGGAAATCCGTAAAAATTCGTTGGATTCCGACGAAGCAAATTTTCGATGCGTTGTGACCGGCAAGCTTCCAGTAGCTATTCCGATCGAGTTTTCCCGAATTATTGGACTCGGATCAAAAATTTTACCACTTTTTACGATTTCTCGATTTTGGTGATTTTCCCTAGTGGTACCCCTAGGGAAATCCGTAAAAATTCGTCGGATTCCGACGAAGCCAATTCTCGATGCGTTGTGACCGGCAAGCTTCCAGTAGCTATTCCGATCGAGTTTTCCCGAATTATTGGACTGATCCAAAATTTCACCACTTTTTACGATTTCTCGATTTTTGTGATTTTCCCTAGTGGTACCCCTAGGAAAATCCGTAAAAATTCGTCGGATTCCGACGAAGCCAATTCTCGATGCGTTGTGACGGGCAAGCTTCCGGTAGCTATTCCGATCGAGTTTTCCCGAATTATTGGACTCGGATCCAAAATTTCACGATTTCTCGATTTTTGTGATTTTCCCTAGTGGTACCCCTAGGGAAATCCGTAAAAGTTTGTCGGATTCCGACGAAGCCAATTCTCGATGCGTTGTGACCGGCAAGCTTCCAGTATCTATTCCGATCGAGTTTTCCCGAATTATTGGACTCGGATCCAAAATTTCACCACTTTTTAGGATTTCTCGATTTTGGTGATTTTCCCTAGTGGTACCCCTAGGGAAATCCGTAAAAATTCGTCGGATTCCTACGAAGCCAATTCTAAATGTGTTGTGACCGGCAAGCTTCCAGTATCTATTCCCATCGAGTTTTCCCGAATTATTGGACTCGGATCCAAAATTTCACCACTTTTTACGATTTCTCGATTTTGGTGATTTTCCCTAGTGGTACCCCTAGGTAAATCCGTAAAAATTCGTCGGATTCCGATAAAGCCAATTCTCTATACGTTGTGACCGGCAAGCTTCCAGTAGCTATTCCGATCGAGTTTTCCCGAATTATTGGACTCGAATCCAAAATTTCCCGATTTCTCGATTTTGGTGATTTTCCCTAGTGGTACCCCTAGGGAAATCCGTAAAAATTCGTTTGATTCCGACGAAGCCAATTCTCGATGCGTTGTGACCGGCAAGCTTCCAGTAAATATTCCAATCGAGTTTTCCCGAATTATTGGACACGGATCCAAAATTTCACGATTTCTCGATTTTGGTGATTTTCCCTAGTGGTACCCCTAGGGAAATCCGTAAAAATTCGTCGGATTCCGACGAAGCCAATTCTCGATGCGTTGTGACCGGCAATCTTCCAATAGCTATTCCGACCGAGTTTTCCCGAATTATTGGACTCGGATCCAAATTTTCACGATTTCTCGATTTTTGTGATTTTCCCTAGTGGTACCCCTAGGGAAATCCGTAAAAATTCGTCGGATTCCGACGAAACCAATTCTTGATGCGTTGTGACCGGCAATCTTCCAATAGCTATTCCGATCGATTTTTCCCGAATTATTGGACTCGGATCCAAAAGTTCACGATTTCTCGATTTTTGTGATTTTCCCTAGTGGTACCCCTAGGGAAATCCGTAAAAATTCGTCGGATTCCGACGAAACAAAATTTCGATGCGTTGCGACCGGCAAGCTTCCAGTAGCTATTCCGATCGAGTTTTCCCGAATTATTGGACTCGGATCAAAAATTTTACCACTTTTTACGATTTCTCGAATTTGGTGATTTTCCCTAGTGGTACCCCTAGGGAAATCCGTAAAAATTCGTCGGATTCCGACGAAGCCAATTCTCGATGCGTTGTGACGGGCAAGCTTCCGGTAGCTATTCCAATCGAGTTTTCCCGAATTATTGGACTCGGATCAAAAATTTCATCACTTTTTACGATTTCTCGATTTTGGTGATTTTTCCTATTGGTACCCCTAGGGAAATTCGTAAAAATTCGTCGGATTCTGACGAAGCCAATTCTCGATGCGTTGTGACCGGCAAGCTTCCAGTAGCTATTCCGATCGAGTTTTCACGAATTATTGGACTCGGATCCAAAATTTCACGATTTCTCGATTTTGGTGATTTTCCCTCGTGGTACCCCTAGGGAAATCCGTAAAAATTCGTCGGATTCCGACGAAGCCAATTCTCGATGCGTTGTGACCGGCAAGCTTCCAGTAGCTATTCCGACCGAGTTTTCCCGAATTATTGGACTCGGATCCAAAATTTCATCACTTTTTACGATTTCTCAATTTTGGTGATTTTCCCTAGTGGTACCCCTAGGGAAATCCGTAAAAATTCTTCGGATTCCGACGAAGCAAATTTTCGATGCGTTGTGACCGGCAAACTTCCAGTAGCTATTCCGATCGAGTTTTCCCGAATTATTGGACTCGGATCAAAAATTTTACCACTTTTTATGATTTCTCGATTTTGGTGATTTTCCCTAGTGGTACCCCTAGGGAAATCCGTAAAAATTCGTCGGATTTCGACGAAGCCAATTCTCGATGCGTTGTGACCGGTAAGCTTCCAGTAGCTATTCCGAACGAGTTTTCCCGAATTATTGGACTCAGATCCAAAATTTCACCACTTCTTACGATTTCTCGATTTTGGTGATTTTCCCTAGTGGTACCCCTAGGAAAATCCGTAAAAATTCGTCGGATTCCGACGAAGCCAATTCTCGATGCGTTGTGACGGGCAAGCTTCCGGTAGCTATTCCGATCGAGTTTTCCCGAATTATTGGACTCGGATCCAAAATTTCACGATTTCTCGATTTTTGTGATTTTCCCTAGTGGTACCCCTAGGGAAATCCGTAAAAGTTCATCGGATTCCGACGAAGCCAATTCTCGATGCGTTGTGACCGGCAAGCTTCCAGTATCTATTCCGATCGAGTTTTCCCGAATTATTGTACTCGGATCCAAAATTTCACCACTTTTTAGGATTTCTCGATTTTGGTGATTTTCCCTAGTGGTACCCCTAGGGAAATCCGTAAAAATTCGTCGGATTCCGACGAAGCCAATTCTCAATGCGTTGTGACCGGCAAGCTTCCAGTATCTATTCCGATCGAGTTTTCCCGAATTATTGGACTCGGATCCAAAATTTCACCACTTTTTACGATTTCTCGATTTTGGTGATTTTCCCTAGTGGTACCCCTAGGTAAATCAGTAAAAATTCGTCGGATTCCGATAAAGCCAATTCTCTTTACGTTGTGACCGGCAAGCTTCCAGTAGCTATTCCGATCGAGTTTTCCCGAATTATTAGACTCGAATCCAAAATTTCACGATTTCTCGATTTTGGTGATTTTCCCTAGTGGTACCCCTAGGGAAATCCGTAAAAATTCGTTGGATTCCGACGAAACCAATTCTCGATGCGTTGTGACCGGCAAGCTTCCAGTAGCTATTCCGATCGAGTTTTCCCGAATTATTGGACTCGGATCCAAAATTTCACGATTTCTCGATTTTGGCGATTTTTCCTAGTAGTACCCCTAGGGAAATCCGTAAAAATTCGTCGGATTCCGACGAATCCAATTTTCGATGCGTTGTGACCGGCAAGCTTCCAGTAGCTATTCCGATCGAGTTTTCCCGAATTATTGGACTCGGATCCAAAATTTTACCACTTTTTACGATTTATCGATTTTGGTGATTTTCCCTAGTGGTACCCCTAGGGAAATCCGTAGAAATTCGTCGGATTCCAACGAAGCCAATTCTCGATGCGTTGTGACTGGCAAGCTTCCAGTAGCTATTCCAATCGAGTTTTCCCTAATTATTATACTCGGATCAAAAATTTCATCACTTTTTACGATTTCTCGATTTTGGTGATTTTCCCTAGTGGTACCCCAAGGAAAATCCGTAAAAATTCGTCGTATTCCGACGAATCATATTCTCGATGCGTTGTGACCGGCAAGCTTCCAGTAGCTATTCCGAACGAGTTTTCCCGAATTATTGGACTCGGATCCAAAATTTCACCACTTTTTACGATTTCTCGGTTTTGGTTATTTTCCCTGGTGGTACCCCTAGGGAAATCAGTAAAAATTCATCGGATTCCAACGAAGCAAATTCTCGATGCGTTGTGACCGGCAAGCTTCCAGTAGCTATTCCGATCGAGTTTTCCCGAATTATTGGACTCGGATCCAAAATTTCATCACTTTTTACGATTTCTCGATTTTGGTGATTTTTCCTATTGGTACCCCTAGGGAAATCCGTAAAAATTCGTCGGATTCTGACGAAGCCAATTCTCGATGCGTTGTGACCGGCAAGCTTCCAGTAGCTATTCCGTCGCCACAGAGGACACCGCCCGTCGCTATAGAGCGACGGGCACTCACGCGGCGAGGCGCGCGATTCCCGCCCGAGCTTCGCGCGGGAATCGCGCGAAGAGGCGAGCGGTGCGGCGCGCAGCGCGCAACGCTGCGCGTCGCTTTTTAGCGACGCGCAGCATTGGCGACGCCGCGCGTCGCTAAATCGCGCCCAGCGCGCTGGGCGCCTGGGCGTCGGCGTGCTGGGCGCCTGGCGCCTGCGAGCTGGGCGCCCGCGCGCCTGCGCGCTGCCGCAGGCGCGCTGCCGCGCCCGACACTCGCGGTCCGAAAATTTTTTTTATTTTTTTTCTATTTTTTTAAATTTTAAATTGACTAAAAACACCATAATTTTAAGTCCCCATTTTTCAAAATTTATTTTTTAAATCTTTTTTTTTATTATTTTCTAATTTTCACTCTAAAATGCAAATTTGACGAGAAAATCATCACCTTTAACCTTTTAAGCCTGTGAAGGCAATTATCATCATTGGGTAACTTCGATCTAGGCTGACTCAGGACCCGGTGTCTACAGTTGCCCCCAGTTTAGGGGAATCTAGTACACTAGTGTCTAGGTGAGCCTAAACTCAAAGAAAAAAAGGAAAGAGACGCGTACCTGAGTCGGCCGTCTTTCCGAACTGGAGAATTCTGAGATGATGGTATGTTTTCGTTTGTTGAAGTGGTGCTATCTGTGAGCCCTTCGGTTGATTGCCCCCTGAGAGGTCTTCGGTTCATCGATCGTTTGTTTGCCCCCTGAGAGGTCTTCAGTTCATTTATCGTTTGCCCCCTGAGAGGTCTTAGATTTGCTACTCCCTGAAAAGTCTTCCGTTCATTGATTGTTTGCCCCTTGAGAGGTCTTAGATTTGCTGCTCCCTGAGAAGTCTTTGGTTGATTGCCCCCTGAGAGGTCTTCGGTTCATTGATCGTTTGCCCCCTGAGAGGTCTTCTGTTCATTGATTGTTTGCCCCCTGAGAGGTCTTAGATTTGCTGCTCCCTGAGAAGTCTTCGATTTTCTGCTCCCTGAGAAGTCTTCGATTTTCTGCTCCCTGAGAAGTCTTCGGTTTTCTGCTCCCTGAGAAGTCTTCGATTTTCTGCTCCCTGAGAAGTCTTCGATTTTCTGCTCCCTGAGAAGTCTTCGATTTTCTGCTCCCTGAGAAGTCTTCGGTTTTCTGCTCCCTGAGAAGTCTTCGGTTTTCTGCTCCCTGAGAAGTCTTCGGTTTTCTGCTCCCTGAGAAGTCTTCGATTTTCTGCTCCCTGAGAAGTCTTCGGTTTTCTGCTCCCTGAGAAGTCTTCGATTTTCTGCTCCCTGAGAAGTCTTCGGTTTTCTGCTCCCTGAGAAGTCTTCGGTTTTCTGCTCCCTGAGAAGTCTTCGGTTTTCTGCTCCCTGAGAAGTCTTCGATTTTCTGCTCCCTGAGAAGTCTTCGATTTTCTGCTCCCTGAGAAGTCTTCGATTTTCTGCTCCCTGAGAAGTCTTCGATTTTCTGCTCCCTGAGAAGTCTTCGGTTTTCTGCTCCCTGAGAAGTCTTCGGTTTTCTGCTCCCTGAGAAGTCTTCGGTTTTCTGCTCCCTGAGAGGTCTTCGATTTTCTGCTCCCTGAGAAGTCTTCGGTTTTTTGCTCCCTGAGAAGTCTTCGGTTTGCTGCTCCCTGAGAAGTCTTTGATTTTCTGCTCCCTGAGAAGTCTTCGGTTTGCTGCTCCCTGAGAAGTCTTCGGTTTGCTGCTCCCTGGGAAGTCTTCCGTTCATTGATTGTTTGCCCCTTGAGAGGTCTTAGATTTGCTGCTCCCTGAGAAGTCTTTGGTTGATTGCCCCCTGAGAGGTCTTCGGTTCATTGATCGTTTGCCCCCTGAGAGGTCTTCTGTTCATTGATTGTTTGCCCCCTGAGAGGTCTTAGATTTGCTGCTCCCTGAGAAGTCTTCGATTTTCTGCTCCCTGAGAAGTCTTCGATTTTCTGCTCCCTGAGAAGTCTTCGGTTTTCTGCTCCCTGAGAAGTCTTGGATTTTCTGCTCCCTGAGAAGTCTTCGATTTTCTGCTCCCTGAGAAGTCTTCGATTTTCTGCTCCCTGAGAAGTCTTCGGTTTTCTGCTCCCTGAGAAGTCTTTGATTTTCTGCTCCCTGAGAAGTCTTCGGTTTGCTGCTCCCTGAGAAGTCTTCGGTTTGCTGCTCCCTGGGAAGTCTTCGATTTTCTGCTCCCTGAGAAGTCTTTGGTTGATTGCCCCCTGAGAGGTCTTTGGATGGTGCTTGGATTGATGATTAAGCTGGTATGTGGATTGATGATTTGATCAATGTCTGGATTGATGAATAAGTTGAGGTTTTGATTGATGATTTGACCGATGTCATCACTCGGCTTTTTCCGGTGTCCGCCTCAAGCCTTTCTTCTGCAAAATAAGGAAACTAAACTATGCAAAAATGGTGAGCATGCAAGTGAAATGCATGAGTAATGCAGGAATGCAGGATAAAAATTGATCTATGTGAACTTGAAGATGATAGCCGGGCTAGCTGCGATTTGCGATATAATTGATGCCTTTTGAGCTGCTTTTGAATTTCATGCCCTTTGGGATTGTGAGATTCTCACCTAGTACCTGTAGTCATTATTTGAAGGTAGTGCGTCCCTTGTGGATTTTCACACTAGCTTTTCTTAGTGGGAGATGCGTCCTTTGTGGATTTTCACATAACCCCGTGCCTTATTTTTTTGCCTGGAATGGACCCAACCCAATCCAGCGGCTTTTCTCTTTTTCTTTTTTTTTTTGAAGGACAGACTGCCTGTTTTCAGGTTTTCACCCTATCCTTTTGCCTAGTTTTTGCTTAGAGCGCCAGTTACGGTTTTCACTCTAACGGCTTTTTTTTTTTTTTTTTTTTTTTTTTTGAGGCTTGCTGAAGTTGTTGGCAAGAATCTTTCGGGAGTCTTAAGACATGGTTGCATGAGCTTGATTTTGCACATCTGATAACAGGATGAATCGGCTGAAGCGTTTGCGTGCTGAGAGTAGCAGAGGGTAGGCAGATACATGAGTTTGATCACACAGGGTACAATAATCTGATCACATCATTGCATAAATGCATGTGTTTCAATTTGATTTCATTAAGCATGATCATTATTTGTCATTAGTTTCAAAAAAATACAAGACCTCAGCTAACCTCGGGTTAGATCTTGAAAGCATCAAACTCCTGTTATCAATCAGCCCTCTCGGGTTTTATGATTGAAGATTTTCTCTCAATTTTTTTTTGAATGTGAATTCTAGAAGCAATGTTGGAGACGAGACTTAACTCGAATGCATGAATGCACTCGTGGCTTCTCGCTTGAAGCTCAAGAAACACCATAAGCCTCTTCTTACGTACCAAACCTTATTAAAAGGTCATCTCCGCTAATTGGATAAGACTGAACCCAGAATCAAAAGGTCTTACTTTGGTTGTAATGTTAGGCTTGGGTAGATGGCTGTCAAAGGAGGATCAGGTCGCTAGAGAAAAATGGCCGCGATATTTTCTCGACTGATGGATGAACCGTTCTTGGCTCAAAAGTATTCTTGAATTTGGGCTCGATAACATTCTAGCTCCTTGAGATCAGAAGGGCAATCGTTGAAACTAGTCAATTGGTCACCATTTTGAGCTCTCTTTTTTATTCTTCTTTTTTTCTTTTCGTTTTCTTTGCTTCTTTTTCTTTCATTTTTCATTCATTTTTTTTCTTTTTGGATTTTTTGCTTTCTTTTCTTTTTTTTTCTTTTTCTTTTTTTTTTTTTTTTGAGCTCATGCCTTTCATGCATGAATAGACCCTCTTTCCAAAGTTTGAACTTGCTCTTATCAAGGTAAAATTTTTTTGTTAATAGTCCAAAGAATTGTTCAAATTTACATCCATCAGTTTTAGAGCGGCCACTCTTCTAAGGGGAAGCCAAAATTATTTTAGGCGAGGGGGTAGTTTTAATGTGTTTAACAACAAAATTGGTACGCATTCAGCATACCTTCATAAAGGCTCAATGGGCTAGCAAGCGATTGCAGAATAAGGGTAGGAAATGGTCATTTAGAGAGCTATACAAAGAAAATGTTGCCTAAATCCTTTTCTAGGTTCCGTCTTATCCAGGAATCGCTTTGACGGGTAATCAGAAAGGTTCTAGTGCTCTTAGTGAGTTTCCATCCAGTCCCCTAATTGCAACTAGTTTTTTTATTATTTTTAATTTTTTCTCTGACTCTCTCTCTCTTCAGGAGTTATATCAGATGCTATCAAGATTTTCTTTGGGATTTCCCAAAGTTTCGAGATTAAATGCAGCCATATTATTTGAATTAATGCCAAAGTAAATGTGTTATGATCATGCGAAATGAAATCAATAGAAATGTCATACAAATAAGCAAAATTGTTCTTTTTATTACAAACAGAAAATAAAAAGTTCCAAAAATAAAAAGATTCCAGAATCCAAAAGCAATATCACTAGTGGACTGCAAGACACGATCATGTTTGCGGTGGAGGGACTGCGTTGTAGCCTGCCTTTTTCTTCTTTTCTCTCTTCTCAGGATCTGTGATCTGATTGGTGTCAATGAGATCCTGGATCTTGTTTCTCAGAATACGGCAATGGTCAGTCAAATGGCCGGTGTGCTGGTGGTAAGCGCAGTACTGATCACCTCTATGTCCTGGCTGTCCTTGACTCAAGGCTGGTCTGGGTGGCAAAGGTTGCAACTTGCCTTCTTTCATCAGTTTTTCCAGTACCCAGGATAGAGAGCGGCCTAAGTTGGAGTAGTATCTTTGACCCTGCCCAACTCCAGTAGCTGAGACCTCTGCTGTCCTACCATTTCGGCTGTTGCTGCCTCCAGCACCTCCAGATTTGAATCCCGACTGATTCCCATAGCCTTTCCCAGCGAAGTTATTTTGGCTTGCTTTCTTTGCCAGGTAAGCCGCCTCAGCTTCTATAGCGATATCCTTAAGCGACTCCCAGTCCTTGAGCCCCTTAAAACTGAGCAAGTCCCTTAAGTAAGGGCATGAGTTTCTGATAAACAACCTGATCTGGTCTGCAGTGTCAGGCTTCCTCTTCATCTCCATGACCCTGTTTCTCCATCTTGTAAGGTACTCATGGAATGACTCATCATTCTTCTGCTGTAGAAGCTCGAGGTCTTTTAGGGTGACCTCCATCCTAGTGCTGCAGTCGTACTGCTTCATGAATTCTTCGGTCAAAAGGTCCCAGTCCTCTTTGGACCTCCTATCCAACCCGTGGTACCAGTCAACTGCCGGGCCCACCAGACTAAGGCAGAAATATTCCACCTTCTGCTTCTTGCTCAGCCCTGTGCCTTTCATGACCAAAGTGTACTGCTTGATGTGGGCGGATGGGTCCGAGGTGCCATCAAACTTCGGAAGCTCGGGCATCTTGAATCTTTGGGGCAGCAGCTCTTCATCCCCCAGATCTCTGTCTTCTGGGTTGATCCCCTTGCCTGCTGACAGCATGCGGGTGATAGCTTCGATCTGTTGTCTCATACCTCTTAGAGCTTCATCCTCTACTCTGGGTGCTCTGGGCCTTGCAGCTTGGTGGACTATCGGCACCACTTCTTCTTCCTCCTCCATCAGGAAATCATCGTTGGGGTTATGAATCCTTTCCCCTCTTGGCTCGATGGGTGCAGCAGCTCTGTGCTCATTGTTGGGTTGGCGAGCAGCAGCTCCAACGAAGGGAGCCTCCCCACCAGCAGGTGGTTCGGCTTGCCCCCGAGGAGGGGCTGCCTGTGGCTGTAGAGCAGCAGGTGGCTGTGGGGCAGCAGGTGGATGGGCAATCCTTTCAGCCATGGCACCCATCATATCCATCATTCTTCGTTCGAAGTCCTCTAGCCTCCTAGCTAGGTCTTGAGTGGTCAAAACTCCAGGTTCTTCTGCCATTGATGATTCAAGAGAGGATTCACTGATTGATGAGAATGACTCAGAATCCCAGTCAGACACTTGTTCCGGTAACTCAAAGAGCAGATTTGTCCTTACTAGCCGACCGTCGGAACCTCTAGTCCACTTAGATGAATCTATGATGGCTGAAAAAATTAGATTGTTAGGATGATGCATGAATGACATATACAATGCATGATAGTGAGTTATGCAACATTTACAATCACATGCAAGCAAGTAGAGCCTTCCAACCTTATTACTCCCACACACGAGGTAATGCGGTCTCTTTCCTAGGTGGGCTTGATCCATGGGTTAGCGGGGAACCCAATGGATGCGTATGGTGCTCGGTGGAAAACCGGCATCATAACATCTCTTATCTAATGTGCAAGCAGATGGGTTATGATCATTATGTATTTAGGCAGCCCGAACAAGTTGACATGGGCCTATCGGGGCATGAAAGCCTTTGATTAGGTGACCAATCAGATTATTTGGGTTTGTCCAATACAAAATGATCCACATAGCAAGCAAGGTATTACGGTTCATATCACCTAAGGGAAGTATCTATTGCCATTATATGAGCTTTGGTCAAAGGGTGGTGTTACTTTAGGGCTACCCAAGCATGATCCCTGCCGACGGGTCTAGCTCATCACGAGCGTAACGACCGATCGGGTCACCATTTTGATATACCATTAAGGTACGAGGCTTGGGCTGGTGATTATCCTTAACACTTCCCCAAATTGAGTGAAAATGGGGTCGCGCTTCGGGAACGCACCGGGGCTAAAAGAGGGACCAAACTAGCATAGATCTAAGGCTCTAATGAGATGTAATGCAGTTTTGAAAGAAGATGAAATTTTTAAATTAAAACTCAATTATAATTTTTAATCAAGGTACTTTCGAATTGAAGTCTCGAGTATGTCCCCAGCGGAGTCGCCACTGTGACGCGCGCCGGGTCCCCGCGGCCGCCCGCTTGACCGCCCGCACGTGGGCGATCGGGGCAATTGTGGGTCCGTCAACAGCTTGCGATAAATCGCAAGTGCGTCTATGTTGGGCAACAAGGAGGTTTCATGGAGTCGCCACCCAATAGAACATTGGGAAAGTTTCTCTCGCCTCGGAGAGCCTAAGACTTGCACATTTTATCCATATTGGGCCATGAGGCCTAGGATTAACGTCTAATTCTCGTGACACAAGAGGTGTCTTGGAGGATAACCTCTAGCCTCTTGAGCCCAAAGACCAGAGCAGGGTTCGGGACTTCTCATTTATTCGTACCTTGATTAATATCATAATTAAGTTTTGAATTCATTGTTTCATCAACTTTCCACACAATGCAATTTTAATTTAAAGGCGCAATCATTCATATCAAAAGCGGTAAATGTAAGCAAAATCCAAAATAAAGCATTCAAAATAAATTACAATAACACTAGGAGCGGAATACAACTCCCATTTATAAAAGTGAAATACATGCATAAAACGGGTTATTCATTAATAGTGAGAACATTGGTCCTCGCATGCATATTTATTATGAAACAGTTTTGATGTGATGATTTATTTGGGTATGAAAAACTAGGACATTGGTCCCCTTTTATTTAGAAAAAATGTCAAGTTAATTAATAGAAATGTTTTTGTGATTTTCTTTCTAGCGAGCCTAAATAAATAATTTTACAAGAAAATTATATGGCAAAATTAAATAAAATATTACAAAATAAAGAAAATAAATAAACCAAACGAGCCTTTTTGGACCTCCCGATGTGCTCGCAAAAACGCCCAAGCGAAAAAAAAGAGTTTAGACATAAAAACAAAATACAAATAAAATAATGTTAGTGATTAAATCAATTAAACATACAAAATGATGAATAACAAATTAAAATAAAATAAGACGATATGAAAAGAATGATAATGGAATCAAAAATATTAACAAACCAAAATAAGATGAGAAACAATGCATTATGTATGACAAATAATTAAATAATGTGATGAAAATAAAATATGACATGTTAATTAAATAATACATGTAAAAATATGAACATGATGAAAAATGATGAAGATAAACGAATCAAAGAATATATAAAATGATAAAGAAAAGAATAATAAATGAAAACAATTAAAGAATGATGAAAACAATTAAATGGAACAATATGATTAATTAAATATGTTCACAAATGATATAAACCATTTTCATGGCAAAAAGATCAATTAAAATGAATTTATTAATTACATGTTAAAAATAATGATGAATTAAAGTGAAATAAATTAATTACATGTTAAAAATTAATAAACAATCAATATTTATGTGAATAAAAATCATATCATTTATAAACAATTAAATGAAACAAATATAAAATCAATACAACAAATGAATAGATTAAAACAATAAATAGATCAATAAAAACAATAAAATATACATGAATAAATTAAATAAAATAGAAATTGAAATGGAATTGAAATTGAGCCTAGAATATTTACCCTCAGAATATTGGATTTGATGAAGGAAAAGTGATGGTTGATTTCTTTGTTTGATGATTCACAATATTAGAGTGAAATATTATGAAAATATTGGAATTTTATTCCAAGGAAAATGAAAATAAAAATGATCAAGAATTCTTTAAGAACAAAGAATTGATACCTTTGCCTAAAGAAATGATTTTGATCAAAAAAGTTTTATTGATTAAAATAAAGAAAAATTGATTGAAGTTTTATCAAATAAAAATTAGATTTTGATAACAAACAATTGTTTTATTTGTCTCAAAATCAATTTTTTATCAAAAAGAGATTCAAAACAAAATCAATGAAAAAAGTTTTATTGAACCCAAAATAAAAGAAGAAAGACAATTTTAAGAACAAATAATTATTCTATTTGTCTCAAAAATTGAATCCAACAACAAAAGTTCCTCTAAAAAATATGTTTAGAAGAAATTATGTTGGAAAAAAGAATGAACATTTGATTTTTCTTTTTTGCTTTTTGGTTGGGGAAAAAATCTGGAATTTTTGGTGGAGGAAGAAGAAGAAATCTGGAATTTTTAGGTCTAAAAAATGTGGAGAGGGGGAGAGAAGAGTTTGATTTCATCATAAACTATTTATAGGATAAAATAGGTTGCCCTAATTTAATTAAGGAAAAAACCTATTTTAACCCAAAATTATTTTATTTTTAATGATAAAATCAAGTTTTATTATTTAATTACCTAAAAAAAATATTTTAGAATTTAATTTGAAGTCAAAAACCCCAAAAAAATGGGATAAAAAACGGATTTTTGGGTGAAAAAATCGGAAAAAAGGCTGAAAAAGAGGAAAAGGGTATCAGACCCTGTACCGACGGCCAGGAGGCCGTCGCCACAGAGGACACCGCCCGTCGCTATAGAGCGACGGGCACTCACGCGGCGAGGCGCGCGATTCCCGCCCGAGCTTCGCGCGGGAATCGCGCGAAGAGGCGAGCGGTGCGGCGCGCAGCGCGCAACGCTGCGCGTCGCTTTTTAGCGACGTGCAGCATTGGCGACGCCGCGCGTCGCTAAATCGCGCCCAGCGCGCTGGGCGCCTGGGCGTCGGCGTGCTGGGCGCCTGGCGCCTGCGAGCTGGGCGCCCGCGCGCCTGCGCGCTGCCGCAGGCGCGCTGCCGCGCCCGACACTCGCGGTCCGAAAAATTTTTTTATTTTTTTTTTATTTTTTTTCTATTTTTTTAAATTTTAAATTGACTAAAAACACCATAATTTTAAGTCCCCATTTTTCAAAATTTATTTTTTAAATCTTTTTTTTTATTATTTTCTAATTTTCACTCTAAAATGCAAATTTGACGAGAAAATCATCACCTTTAACCTTTTAAGCCTGTGAAGGCAATTATCATCATTGGGTAACTTCGATCTAGGCTGACTCAGGACCCGGTGTCTACAGTTGCCCCCAGTTTAGGGGAATCTAGTACACTAGTGTCTAGGTGAGCCTAAACTCAAAGAAAAAAAGGAAAGAGACGCGTACCTGAGTCGGCCGTCTTTCCGAACTGGAGAATTCTGAGATGATGGTATGTTTTCGTTTGTTGAAGTGGTGCTATCTGTGAGCCCTTCGGTTGATTGCCCCCTGAGAGGTCTTCGGTTCATCGATCGTTTGTTTGCCCCCTGAGAGGTCTTCAGTTCATTTATCGTTTGCCCCCTGAGAGGTCTTAGATTTGCTACTCCCTGAAAAGTCTTCCGTTCATTGATTGTTTGCCCCTTGAGAGGTCTTAGATTTGCTGCTCCCTGAGAAGTCTTTGGTTGATTGCCCCCTGAGAGGTCTTCGGTTCATTGATCGTTTGCCCCCTGAGAGGTCTTCTGTTCATTGATTGTTTGCCCCCTGAGAGGTCTTAGATTTGCTGCTCCCTGAGAAGTCTTCGATTTTCTGCTCCCTGAGAAGTCTTCGATTTTCTGCTCCCTGAGAAGTCTTCGGTTTTCTGCTCCCTGAGAAGTCTTTGATTTTCTGCTCCCTGAGAAGTCTTCGATTTTCTGCTCCCTGAGAAGTCTTCGATTTTCTGCTCCCTGAGAAGTCTTCGATTTTCTTCTCCCTGAGAAGTCTTCGGTTTTCTGCTCCCTGAGAAGTCTTCGGTTTTCTGCTCCCTGAGAAGTCTTCGGTTTTCTGCTCCCTGAGAAGTCTTCGATTTTCTGCTCCCTGAGAAGTCTTCGGTTTTCTGCTCCCTGAGAAGTCTTCGATTTTCTGCTCCCTGAGAAGTCTTCGGTTTTCTGCTCCCTGAGAAGTCTTCGGTTTTCTGCTCCCTGAGAAGTCTTCGATTTTCTGCTCCCTGAGAAGTCTTCGATTTTCTGCTCCCTGAGAAGTCTTCGATTTTCTGCTCCCTGAGAAGTCTTCGATTTTCTGCTCCCTGAGAAGTCTTCGGTTTTCTGCTCCCTGAGAAGTCTTCGGTTTTCTGCTCCCTGAGAAGTCTTCGGTTTTCTGCTCCCTGAGAGGTCTTCGATTTTCTGCTCCCTGAGAAGTCTTCGGTTTTTTGCTCCCTGAGAAGTCTTCGGTTTGCTGCTCCCTGAGAAGTCTTTGATTTTCTGCTCCCTGAGAAGTCTTCGGTTTGCTGCTCCCTGAGAAGTCTTCGGTTTGCTGCTCCCTGGGAAGTCTTCCGTTCATTGATTGTTTGCCCCTTGAGAGGTCTTAGATTTGCTGCTCCCTGAGAAGTCTTTGGTTGATTGCCCCCTGAGAGGTCTTCGGTTCATTGATCGTTTGCCCCCTGAGAGGTCTTCTGTTCATTGATTGTTTGCCCCCTGAGAGGTCTTAGATTTGCTGCTCCCTGAGAAGTCTTCGATTTTCTGCTCCCTGAGAAGTCTTCGATTTTCTGCTCCCTGAGAAGTCTTCGGTTTTCTGCTCCCTGAGAAGTCTTGGATTTTCTGCTCCCTGAGAAGTCTTCGATTTTCTGCTCCCTGAGAAGTCTTCGATTTTCTGCTCCCTGAGAAGTCTTCGGTTTTCTGCTCCCTGAGAAGTCTTTGATTTTCTGCTCCCTGAGAAGTCTTCGGTTTGCTGCTCCCTGAGAAGTCTTCGGTTTGCTGCTCCCTGGGAAGTCTTCGATTTTCTGCTCCCTGAGAAGTCTTTGGTTGATTGCCCCCTGAGAGGTCTTTGGATGGTGCTTGGATTGATGATTAAGCTGGTATGTGGATTGATGATTTGATCAATGTCTGGATTGATGAATAAGTTGAGGTTTTGATTGATGATTTGACCGATGTCATCACTCGGCTTTTTCCGGTGTCCGCCTCAAGCCTTTCTTCTGCAAAATAAGGAAACTAAACTATGCAAAAATGGTGAGCATGCAAGTGAAATGCATGAGTAATGCAGGAATGCAGGATAAAAATTGATCTATGTGAACTTGAAGATGATAGCCGGGCTAGCTGCGATTTGCGATATAATTGATGCCTTTTGAGCTGCTTTTGAATTTCATGCCCTTTGGGATTGTGAGATTCTCACCTAGTACCTGTAGTCATTATTTGAAGGTAGTGCGTCCCTTGTGGATTTTCACACTAGCTTTTCTTAGTGGGAGATGCGTCCTTTGTGGATTTTCACATAACCCCGTGCCTTATTTTTTTGCCTGGAATGGACCCAACCCAATCCAGCGGCTTTTCTCTTTTTCTTTTTTTTTTTGAAGGACAGACTGCCTGTTTTCAGGTTTTCACCCTATCCTTTTGCCTAGTTTTTGCTTAGAGCGCCAGTTACGGTTTTCACTCTAACGGCTTTTTTTTTTTTTTTTTTTTTTTTTTTTGAGGCTTGCTGAAGTTGTTGGCAAGAATCTTTCGGGAGTCTTAAGACATGGTTGCATGAGCTTGATTTTGCACATCTGATAACAGGATGAATCGGCTGAAGCGTTTGCGTGCTGAGAGTAGCAGAGGGTAGGCAGATACATGAGTTTGATCACACAGGGTACAATAATCTGATCACATCATTGCATAAATGCATGTGTTTCAATTTGATTTCATTAAGCATGATCATTATTTGTCATTAGTTTCAAAAAAATACAAGACCTCAGCTAACCTCGGGTTAGATCTTGAAAGCATCAAACTCCTGTTATCAATCAGCCCTCTCGGGTTTTATGATTGAAGATTTTCTCTCAATTTTTTTTTGAATGTGAATTCTAGAAGCAATGTTGGAGACGAGACTTAACTCGAATGCATGAATGCACTCGTGGCTTCTCGCTTGAAGCTCAAGAAACACCATAAGCCTCTTCTTACGTACCAAACCTTATTAAAAGGTCATCTCCGCTAATTGGATAAGACTGAACCCAGAATCAAAAGGTCTTACTTTGGTTGTAATGTTAGGCTTGGGTAGATGGCTGTCAAAGGAGGATCAGGTCGCTAGAGAAAAATGGCCGCGATATTTTCTCGACTGATGGATGAACCGTTCTTGGCTCAAAAGTATTCTTGAATTTGGGCTCGATAACATTCTAGCTCCTTGAGATCAGAAGGGCAATCGTTGAAACTAGTCAATTGGTCACCATTTTGAGCTCTCTTTTTTATTCTTCTTTTTTTCTTTTCGTTTTCTTTGCTTCTTTTTCTTTCATTTTTCATTCATTTTTTTTCTTTTTGGATTTTTTGCTTTCTTTTCTTTTTTTTTCTTTTTCTTTTTTTTTTTTTTTTGAGCTCATGCCTTTCATGCATGAATAGACCCTCTTTCCAAAGTTTGAACTTGCTCTTATCAAGGTAAAATTTTTTTGTTAATAGTCCAAAGAATTGTTCAAATTTACATCCATCAGTTTTAGAGCGGCCACTCTTCTAAGGGGAAGCCAAAATTATTTTAGGCGAGGGGGTAGTTTTAATGTGTTTAACAACAAAATTGGTACGCATTCAGCATACCTTCATAAAGGCTCAATGGGCTAGCAAGCGATTGCAGAATAAGGGTAGGAAATGGTCATTTAGAGAGCTATACAAAGAAAATGTTGCCTAAATCCTTTTCTAGGTTCCGTCTTATCCAGGAATCGCTTTGACGGGTAATCAGAAAGGTTCTAGTGCTCTTAGTGAGTTTCCATCCAGTCCCCTAATTGCAACTAGTTTTTTTATTATTTTTAATTTTTTCTCTGACTCTCTCTCTCTTCAGGAGTTATATCAGATGCTATCAAGATTTTCTTTGGGATTTCCCAAAGTTTCGAGATTAAATGCAGCCATATTATTTGAATTAATGCCAAAGTAAATGTGTTATGATCATGCGAAATGAAATCAATAGAAATGTCATACAAATAAGCAAAATTGTTCTTTTTATTACAAACAGAAAATAAAAAGTTCCAAAAATAAAAAGATTCCAGAATCCAAAAGCAATATCACTAGTGGACTGCAAGACACGATCATGTTTGCGGTGGAGGGACTGCGTTGTAGCCTGCCTTTTTCTTCTTTTCTCTCTTCTCAGGATCTGTGATCTGATTGGTGTCAATGAGATCCTGGATCTTGTTTCTCAGAATACGGCAATGGTCAGTCAAATGGCCGGTGTGCTGGTGGTAAGCGCAGTACTGATCACCTCTATGTCCTGGCTGTCCTTGACTCAAGGCTGGTCTGGGTGGCAAAGGTTGCAACTTGCCTTCTTTCATCAGTTTTTCCAGTACCCAGGATAGAGAGCGGCCTAAGTTGGAGTAGTATCTTTGACCCTGCCCAACTCCAGTAGCTGAGACCTCTGCTGTCCTACCATTTCAGCTGTTGCTGCCTCCAGCACCTCCAGATTTGAATCCCGACTGATTCCCATAGCCTTTCCCAGCGAAGTTATTTTGGCTTGCTTTCTTTGCCAGGTAAGCCGCCTCAGCTTCTATAGCGATATCCTTAAGCGACTCCCAGTCCTTGAGCCCCTTAAAACTGAGCAAGTCCCTTAAGTAAGGGCATGAGTTTCTGATAAACAACCTGATCTGGTCTGCAGTGTCAGGCTTCCTCTTCATCTCCATGACCCTGTTTCTCCATCTTGTAAGGTACTCATGGAATGACTCATCATTCTTCTGCTGTAGAAGCTCGAGGTCTTTTAGGGTGACCTCCATCCTAGTGCTGCAGTCGTACTGCTTCATGAATTCTTCGGTCAAAAGGTCCCAGTCCTCTTTGGACCTCCTATCCAACCCGTGGTACCAGTCAACTGCCGGGCCCACCAGACTAAGGCAGAAATATTCCACCTTCTGCTTCTTGCTCAGCCCTGTGCCTTTCATGACCAAAGTGTACTGCTTGATGTGGGCGGATGGGTCCGAGGTGCCATCAAACTTCGGAAGCTCGGGCATCTTGAATCTTTGGGGCAGCAGCTCTTCATCCCCCAGATCTCTGTCTTCTGGGTTGATCCCCTTGCCTGCTGACAGCATGCGGGTGATAGCTTCGATCTGTTGTCTCATACCTCTTAGAGCTTCATCCTCTACTCTGGGTGCTCTGGGCCTTGCAGCTTGGTGGACTATCGGCACCACTTCTTCTTCCTCCTCCATCAGGAAATCATCGTTGGGGTTATGAATCCTTTCCCCTCTTGGCTCGATGGGTGCAGCAGCTCTGTGCTCATTGTTGGGTTGGCGAGCAGCAGCTCCAACGAAGGGAGCCTCCCCACCAGCAGGTGGTTCGGCTTGCCCCCGAGGAGGGGCTGCCTGTGGCTGTAGAGCAGCAGGTGGCTGTGGGGCAGCAGGTGGATGGGCAATCCTTTCAGCCATGGCACCCATCATATCCATCATTCTTCGTTCGAAGTCCTCTAGCCTCCTAGCTAGGTCTTGAGTGGTCAAAACTCCAGGTTCTTCTGCCATTGATGATTCAAGAGAGGATTCACTGATTGATGAGAATGACTCAGAATCCCAGTCAGACACTTGTTCCGGTAACTCAAAGAGCAGATTTGTCCTTACTAGCCGACCGTCGGAACCTCTAGTCCACTTAGATGAATCTATGATGGCTGAAAAAATTAGATTGTTAGGATGATGCATGAATGACATATACAATGCATGATAGTGAGTTATGCAACATTTACAATCACATGCAAGCAAGTAGAGCCTTCCAACCTTATTACTCCCACACACGAGGTAATGCGGTCTCTTTCCTAGGTGGGCTTGATCCATGGGTTAGCGGGGAACCCAATGGATGCGTATGGTGCTCGGTGGAAAACCGGCATCATAACATCTCTTATCTAATGTGCAAGCAGATGGGTTATGATCATTATGTATTTAGGCAGCCCGAACAAGTTGACATGGGCCTATCGGGGCATGAAAGCCTTTGATTAGGTGACCAATCAGATTATTTGGGTTTGTCCAATACAAAATGATCCACATAGCAAGCAAGGTATTACGGTTCATATCACCTAAGGGAAGTATCTATTGCCATTATATGAGCTTTGGTCAAAGGGTGGTGTTACTTTAGGGCTACCCAAGCATGATCCCTGCCGACGGGTCTAGCTCATCACGAGCGTAACGACCGATCGGGTCACCATTTTGATATACCATTAAGGTACGAGGCTTGGGCTGGTGATTATCCTTAACACTTCCCCAAATTGAGTGAAAATGGGGTCGCGCTTCGGGAACGCACCGGGGCTAAAAGAGGGACCAAACTAGCATAGATCTAAGGCTCTAATGAGATGTAATGCAGTTTTGAAAGAAGATGAAATTTTTAAATTAAAACTCAATTATGATTTTTAATCAAGGTACTTTCGAATTGAAGTCTCGAGTATGTCCCCAGCGGAGTCGCCACTGTGACGCGCGCCGGGTCCCCGCGGCCGCCCGCTTGACCGCCCGCACGTGGGCGATCGGGGCAATTGTGGGTCCGTCAACAGCTTGCGATAAATCGCAAGTGCGTCTATGTTGGGCAACAAGGAGGTTTCATGGAGTCGCCACCCAATAGAACATTGGGAAAGTTTCTCTCGCCTCGGAGAGCCTAAGACTTGCACATTTTATCCATATTGGGCCATGAGGCCTAGGATTAACGTCTAATTCTCGTGACACAAGAGGTGTCTTGGAGGATAACCTCTAGCCTCTTGAGCCCAAAGACCAGAGCAGGGTTCGGGACTTCTCATTTATTCGTACCTTGATTAATATCATAATTAAGTTTTGAATTCATTGTTTCATCAACTTTCCACACAATGCAATTTTAATTTAAAGGCGCAATCATTCATATCAAAAGCGGTAAATGTAAGCAAAATCCAAAATAAAGCATTCAAAATAAATTACAATAACACTAGGAGCGGAATACAACTCCCATTTATAAAAGTGAAATACATGCATAAAACGGGTTATTCATTAATAGTGAGAACATTGGTCCTCGCATGCATATTTATTATGAAACAGTTTTGATGTGATGATTTATTTGGGTATGAAAAACTAGGACATTGGTCCCCTTTTATTTAGAAAAAATGTCAAGTTAATTAATAGAAATGTTTTTGTGATTTTCTTTCTAGCGAGCCTAAATAAATAATTTTACAAGAAAATTATATGGCAAAATTAAATAAAATATTACAAAATAAAGAAAATAAATAAACCAAACGAGCCTTTTTGGACCTCCCGATGTGCTCGCAAAAACGCCCAAGCGAAAAAAAAGAGTTTAGACATAAAAACAAAATACAAATAAAATAATGTTAGTGATTAAATCAATTAAACATACAAAATGATGAATAACAAATTAAAATAAAATAAGACGATATGAAAAGAATGATAATGGAATCAAAAATATTAACAAACCAAAATAAGATGAGAAACAATGCATTATGTATGACAAATAATTAAATAATGTGATGAAAATAAAATATGACATGTTAATTAAATAATACATGTAAAAATATGAACATGATGAAAAATGATGAAGATAAACGAATCAAAGAATATATAAAATGATAAAGAAAAGAATAATAAATGAAAACAATTAAAGAATGATGAAAACAATTAAATGGAACAATATGATTAATTAAATATGTTCACAAATGATATAAACCATTTTCATGGCAAAAAGATCAATTAAAATGAATTTATTAATTACATGTTAAAAATAATGATGAATTAAAGTGAAATAAATTAATTACATGTTAAAAATTAATAAACAATCAATATTTATGTGAATAAAAATCATATCATTTATAAACAATTAAATGAAACAAATATAAAATCAATACAACAAATGAATAGATTAAAACAATAAATAGATCAATAAAAACAATAAAATATACATGAATAAATTAAATAAAATAGAAATTGAAATGGAATTGAAATTGAGCCTAGAATATTTACTCTCAGAATATTGGATTTGATGAAGGAAAAGTGATGGTTGATTTCTTTGTTTGATGATTCACAATATTAGAGTGAAATATTATGAAAATATTGGAATTTTATTCCAAGGAAAATGAAAATAAAAATGATCAAGAATTCTTTAAGAACAAAGAATTGATACCTTTGCCTAAAGAAATGATTTTGATCAAAAAAGTTTTATTGATTAAAATAAAGAAAAATTGATTGAAGTTTTATCAAATAAAAATTAGATTTTGATAACAAACAATTGTTTTATTTGTCTCAAAATCAATTTTTTATCAAAAAGAGATTCAAAACAAAATCAATGAAAAAAGTTTTATTGAACCCAAAATAAAAGAAGAAAGACAATTTTGAGAACAAATAATTATTCTATTTGTCTCAAAAATTGAATCCAACAACAAAAGTTCCTCTAAAAAATATGTTTAGAAGAAATTATGTTGGAAAAAAGAATGAACATTTGATTTTTCTTTTTTGCTTTTTGGTTGGGGAAAAAATCTGGAATTTTTGGTGGAGGAAGAAGAAGAAATCTGGAATTTTTAGGTCTAAAAAATGTGGAGAGGGGGAGAGAAGAGTTTGATTTCATCATAAACTATTTATAGGATAAAATAGGTTGCCCTAATTTAATTAAGGAAAAAACCTATTTTAACCCAAAATTATTTTATTTTTAATGATAAAATCAAGTTTTATTATTTAATTACCTAAAAAAAATATTTTAGAATTTAATTTGAAGTCAAAAACCCCAAAAAAATGGGATAAAAAACGGATTTTTGGGTGAAAAAATCGGAAAAAAGGCTGAAAAAGAGGAAAAGGGTATCAGACCCTGTACCGACGGCCAGGAGGCCGTCGCCACAGAGGACACCGCCCGTCGCTATAGAGCGACGGGCACTCACGCGGCGAGGCGCGCGATTCCCGCCCGAGCTTCGCGCGGGAATCGCGCGAAGAGGCGAGCGGTGCGGCGCGCAACGCTGCGCGTCGCTTTTTAGCGACGCGCAGCATTGGCGACGCCGCGCGTCGCTAAATCGCGCCCAGCGCGCTGGGCGCCTGGGCGTCGGCGTGCTGGGCGCCTGGCGCCTGCGAGCTGGGCGCCCGCGCGCCTGCGCGCTGCCGCAGGCGCGCTGCCGCGCCCGACACTCGCGGTCCGAAAATTTTTTTTATTTTTTTTTATTTTTTTTCTATTTTTTTAAATTTTAAATTGACTAAAAACACCATAATTTTAAGTCCCCATTTTTCAAAATTTATTTTTTAAATCTTTTTTTTTATTATTTTCTAATTTTCACTCTAAAATGCAAATTTGACGAGAAAATCATCACCTTTAACCTTTTAAGCCTGTGAAGGCAATTATCATCATTGGGTAACTTCGATCTAGGCTGACTCAGGACCCGGTGTCTACATACCCCTAAGGAAATCCGTAAAAATTCATCGGATTCCGACGAAGCCAATTCTCGATGCGTTGTGATCGGCAAGCTTCCAGTAGCTATTCCGATCAAGTTTTCCCGAATTATTGGACTCGGATCCAAAATTTCACCACTTTTTACCATTTCTCGATTTTGGTGATTTTCCCTAGTGGTACCCCTAGGGAAATCCGTAAAGATTCGTCGGTTTCCGACGAAGCTAATTCTCGATGCGTTGTGACCGGCAAGCTTCCAGTAGCTATTCCGATCGAGTTTTCCCGAATTATTGGACTCGGATCAAAAAGTTTACCACTTTTTACGATTTCTCGATTTTGGTGATTTTCCCTAGTGGTACCCCTAGAGAAATCCGTAAAAATTCGTCGGTTTTCGACGAAGCCAATTCTCGATGCGTTGTGACCGGCAAGCTTATAGTAGCTATTCCGATCGAGTTTTCCCGCATTATTGGACTCGGATCCAAAATTTCACCACTTTTTAGGATTTCTCGATTTTGGTGATTTTTCCTAGTGGTACCCCTAGGGAAATCCGTAAAAATTCGTCGGATTCCGACGAAGCCAATTCTCAATGCGTTGTGACCGGCAAGCTTCGAGTATCTATTCCGATCGAGTTTTCCCAAATTATTGGACTCGGATCCAAAATTTCACCACTTTTTACGATTTCTCGATTTTGGTGATTTTCCCTAGTGGTACCCCTAGGTAAATCCGTAAAAATTCGTCGGATTCCGATAAAGCCAATTCTCTATACGTTGTGACCGGCAAGCTTCCAGTAGCTATTCCGATCGTGTTTTCCCGAATTATTGGACTCGAATCCAAAATTTCATGATTTCTCCATTTTTGTGATTTTCCCTAGTGGTACCCCTAGGGAAATCCGTAAAAGTTTGTCGGATTCCGACGAAGCCAATTCTCGATGCGTTGTGACCGGCAAGCTTCCAGTATCTATTCCGATCGAGTTTTCAAGAATTATTGGACTCGGATCCAAAATTTCACCACTTTTTAGGATTTCTCGATTTTTGTGATTTTCCTTAGTGGTACCCCTAGGGAAATCAGTAAAAATTCGTCGGATTCTGACGAAGCCAATTCTCGATGTGTTATGACCGGCAAACTTCCAGTAGCTATTCCGATCGAGTTTTCCCGAATTATTGGACTCGGATCCAAAATTTCACGATTTCTCGATTTTGGTGATTTTCCCTAGTGGTACCCCTAGGGAAATCCGTAAAAATTAGTCGGATTCCGACGAAGCCAATTTTCGATGCGTTGTGACCGGCAAGCTTCTAGTAGCTATTCCGATCGAGTTTTCCCGAATTATTGGACTCAGATCAAAAATTTTACCACTTTTTACGATTTCTCGATTTTGGTGATTTTCCCTAGTGGTACCCCTAGGGAAATCCGTAAAAATTCGTCGGATTCCGACGAAGCCAATTCTCGATGCGTTGTGACCGGCAAGCTTCCAGTAGCTATTCCGATCGAGTTTTCCCGAATTATTGAACTCGGATCCAAAATTTCACGATTTCTCGATTTTGGTGATTTTCCCTAGTGGTAACCCTAGGGAAATCCGTAAAAATTCGTCGGATTCCAACGAAGCAAATTTTCGATGCGTTGTGACCGGCAAGCTTCTAGTAGCTATTCCGATCAAGTTTTCCCGAATTATTGGACTCGGATCAAAAATTTTACCACTTTTTACGATTTCTCGATTTTGGTGATTTTCCCTAGTGGTATCCTTAGGGAAATCTGTAAAAATTCGTCGGATTCCGACGAAGCCAATTCTCGATGCGTTGTGACCGGCAAGCTTCCAGTAGCTATTCCGATCGAGTTTTCCCGAATTATTGGACTCGGATCCAAAATTTCAACACTTTTTACGATTTCTCGATTTTGGTGATTTTCCCTAGTGGTACCCCTAGGAAAATCCGTAAAAATTCATCGGATTCCGACGAAGCCAATTGTCGATGCATTGTGATGGGCAAGCTTCCGGTAGCTATTCCGATCGAGTTTTCCCGAATTATTGGACTCGGATCCAAATTTTCACGATTTCTCGATTTTGGTGATTTTCCCTAGTGGTACCCCTAGGGAAATCCGTAAAAATTCGTCGGATTCCGACGAAACCAATTTTCGATGCGTTGTGACCGGCAAGCTTCCAGTAGCTATTCTGATCGAGTTTTCCCAAATTATTGGACTCGGATCAAAAATTTTACCACTTTTTACGATTTCTCGATTTTGGTGATTTTCCCTAGTGGTACCCCTAGGAAAATCCGTAAAAATTCATCGGATTCCGACGAAGCCAATTGTCGATGCATTGTGATGTGCAAGCTTCCGGTAGCTATTCCGATCGAGTTTTCCCGAATTATTGGACTCGGATCCAAATTTTCACGATTTCTCGATTTTTGTGATTTTCCCTAGTGGTACCCCTAGGGAAATCCGTAAAAATTCGTCGGATTCCGACGAAACCAATTCTCGATGCGTTGTGACCGGCAATCTTCCAATAGCTATTCCGATCGATTTTTCCCGAATTATTGGACTTGGATCCAAAATTTCACGATTTCTCGATTTTTGTGATTTTCCCTAGTGGTACCCCTAGGGAAATCCGTAAAAATTCGTCGGATTCCGACGAAACCAATTTTCGATGCGTTGCGACCGGCAAGCTTCCAGTAGCTATTCCGATCGAGTTTTCCCGAATTATTGGACTCGGATCAAAAATTTTACCACTTTTTACGATTTCTCGAATTTGGTGATTTTCCCTAGTGGTACCCCTAGGGAAATCCGTAAAAATTCGTCGGATTCCGACGAAGCCAATTCTCGATGCGTTGTGACCGGCAAGCTTCCAGTAGCTATTCCGATCGAGTTTTCCCGAATTATTGGACACGGATCCAAAATTTCACGATTTCTCGATTTTGGTGATTTTCCCTAGTGGTACCCCTAGGGAAATCCGTAAAAATTCGTCGGATTTCGACGAAGCCAATTTTCGATGCGTTGTGACCGGCAAGCTTCCAGTAGCTATTCCTATCGAGTTTTCCCAAATTATTGGACTCGCATCAAAAATTTTACCACTTTTTACGATTTCTCGATTTTGGTGATTTTCCCTAGTGGTACCCCTAGGGAAATCCGTAAAAATTCGTCGGATTCCGACGAAGCCAATTCTCGTTGCATTGTGACCGGCAAGCTTCCAGTAGCTATTCCGATCGATTTTTCCCGAATTATTGGACTCGGATCCAAAATTTCACCACTTTTTACGATTTCTCGATTTTGGTGATTTTCCCGAGTGGTACCCCTAGGAAAATCCGTAGGATTCCGACGAAACCAATTCTCGATGCGTTGTGATGGGCAAGCTTCCGATAGCAATTCCGATCGAGTTTTCCCGAATTATTGGACTCGGATCCAAAATTTCACGATTTCTCGATTTTGGTGATTTTCCCTAGTGGTACCCCTAGGGAAATCCGTAAAAATTAGTCGGATTCCGACGAAGCCAATTTTCGATGCGTTGAGACCGGAAAGCTTTTAGTAGCTATTCCGATCGAGTTTTCCCGAATTATTGGACTCGGATCAAAAATTTTACCACTTTTTACGATTTCTCGATTTTGGTGATTTTCCCTAGTGGTACCCCTAGGGAAATCCGTAAAAATTCGTCGGATTCCGACGAAGCCAATTCTCGATGCGTTGTGACCGGCAAGCTTCCAGTAGCTATTCCGATCGAGTTTTCCCGAATTATTGGACTCGGATCCAAAATTTCATGATTTCTCGATTTTGGTGATTTTCCCTAGGGGTACCCCTAGGGAAATCCGTAAAAATTCGTCGGATTCCGACGAAGCAAATTTTCGATGCGTTGTGACCGGCAAGCTTCCAGTAGCTATTCCGATCGAGTTTTCCCGAATTATTGGACTCGGATCAAAAATTTTACCACTTTTTACGATTTCTCGATTTTGGTGATTTTTCCTAGTGGTACCCCTAGGGAAATCCGTAAAAATTCGTCGGATTCCGACGAAGCCAATTCTCGATGCGTTGTGACCGGCAAGCTTCCAGTAGCTATTCCGATCGAGTTTTCCCGAATTATTGGACTCGGATCCAAAATTTCACCACTTTTTACGATTTCTCGATTTTTGTGATTTTCCCTAGTGGTACCCCTAGGAAAATCCGTAAAAATTCGTCGGATTCCGACGAAGCCAATTCTCGATGCGTTGTGACGGGCAAGCTTCCGGTAGCTATTCCGATCGAGTTTTCCCGAATTATTGGACTCGGATCCAAAATTTCACGATTTCTCGATTTTTGTGATTTTCCCTAGTGGTACCCCTAGGAAAATCCGTAAAAGTTTGTCGGATTCCGACGAAGCCAATTCTCGATGCGTTGTGACCGGCAAGCTTCCAGTATCTATTCCGATCGAGTTTTCCCGAATTATTGGACTCTGATCCAAAATTTCACCACTTTTTAGGATTTCTCGATTTTGGTGATTTTCCCTAGTGGTACCCCTAGGGAAATCCGTAAAAATTCGTCGGATTCCTACGAAGCCAATTCTAAATGTGTTGTGACCGGCAAGCTTCCAGCATCTATTCCGATCGAGTTTTCCCAAATTATTGGACTCGGATCCAAAATTTCACCACTTTTTACGATTTCTCGATTTTGGTGATTTTCCCTAGTGGTACCCCTAGGTAAATCCGTAAAAATTCGTCGGATTCCGATAAAGCCAATTCTCTATACGTTGTGACCGGCAAGCTTCCAGTAGCTATTCCGATCGAGTTTTCCCGAATTATTGGACTCGAATCCAAAATTTCCCGATTTCTCGATTTTGGTGATTTTCCCTAGTGGTACCCCTAGGGAAATCCGTAAAAATTCGTTTGATTCCGACGAAGCCAATTCTCGATGCGTTGTGACCGGCAAGCTTCCAGTAAATATTCCAATCGAGTTTTCCCGAATTATTGGACACGGATCCAAAATTTCACGATTTCTCGATTTTGGTGATTTTCCCTAGTGGTACCCCTAGGGAAATCCGTAAAAATTCGTCGGATTCCGACGAAGCCAATTCTTGATGCGTTGTGACCGGTAAGCTTCCGGTAGCTATTCCGATCGAGTTTTCCCGAATTATTGGACTCGGATCCAAAATTTCACGATTTCTCGATTTTGGTGATTTTCCCTAGTGGTACCCCTAAGGAAATCCGTAAAAATTCGTCGGATTCCGACGAAGCGAATTTTCGATGCGTTGTGACCGGCAAGCTTCCTGTAGCTATTTCGATCGAGTTTTCACGAATTATTGGACTCGGATCAAAAATTTTACCACTTTTTACGATTTCTTAATTTTGGTGATTTTCCCTAGTGGTACCCCTAGGGAAATCCGTAAAAATTCGTCGGATTCCGACGAAGCCAATTCTCGATGCGTTGTGACCGGCAAGCTTCCAGTAGCTATTCCGATCGAGTTTTTTCGAATTATTGGACTCGGATCCAAAATTTCACCACTTTTTACGATTTCTCGATTTTGGTGATTTTCCCTAGTGGTACCCCTAGGAAAATCCGTAAAAATTCGTCGTATTCCGACGAAGCCAATTCTCGATGCGTTGTGACGGGCAAGCTTCCGGTAGCTATTCTGATCGAGTTTTCCCGAATTATTGGACTCGGATCCAACATTTCACGATTTCTCGATTTTTGTGATTTTCCCTAGTGGTACCCCTAGGGAAATCCGTAAAAGTTCGTCGGATTCCGACGAAGCCAATTTTCAATGCGTTGTGACCGGCAAGCTTCCAGTAGCTATTCCGATCGAGTTTTCCCAAATTATTGGACTCAGATCCAAAATTTTATCACTTTTTACGATTTCTCGATTTTGGTGATTTTTCCTAGTGGTACCCCTAGGGAAATCCGTAAAAATTTATCGGATTCCGACGAAGCCAATTCTCGATGCGTTGTGACCGGCAAGCTTCCAGTAGCTATTCCGATCGAGTTTTCCCAAATTATTGGACTGGGATCCAAAATTTCACAACTTTTTACCATTTCTCGATTTTGGTGATTTTCCCTAGTGGTACCCCTAGGGAAATCCGTAAAAGTTTGTCGGATTCCGACGAAGCCAATTCTCGATGCGTTGTGACTGGCAAGCTTCTAGTATCTATTCCGATCGAGTTTTCCCGAATTATTGGACTCGGATCCAAAATTTCACCACTTTTTAGGATTTCTCGATTTTGTTGATTTTCCCTAGTGGTACCCCTAGGAAAATCCGTAAAAATTCGTCGGATTCCGACGAAGCCAATTCTCGATGCACTGTGACCGGCAATCTTCCAGTAGCTATTCCGATCGAGTTTTCCCGAATTATTGGATTCGGATCCAAAATTTCATGATTTCTCGATTTTGCTGATTTTCCCTAGTGGTACCCCTAGGGAAATCCGTAAAAATTCGTCGGATTCCGACGAAGCAAATTCTCGATGCGTTGTGACCGGCAAGCTTTCAGTAGCTATTCCGATCGAGTTTTCCCGAATTATTGGACTCGGATCAGAAATTTCACGATTTCTCGATTTTGGTGATTTTCCCTAGTGGTACCCCTAGGGAAATCTGTAAAAATTCGTCGGATTCCGACGAATCCAATTCTTGATGCGTTGTGACCGGCAAGCTTCCAGTAGCTATTCCGATCGAGTTTTCCTGAATTATTGGACTCGGATCCAAAATTTCACCACTTTTTAGGATTTCTCGATTTTTGTGATTTTCCCTAGTGGCCCTAGGGAAATCCGTAAAAATTCGTCGGATTCCGACGAAACCAATTCTCGATGCACTGTGACCAGCAAGCTTCCAGTAGCTATTCCGATCGAGTTTTTCCAAATTATTGGACGCGGATCCAAAATTTCACCACTTTTTAGGATTTCTCGATTTTGGTGATTTTCTCAAATGGTACCCCTAGGGAAATCCGTAAAAATTCGTCGGATTCCGACGAAGCCAATTTTCGATTCGTTGTGACCGGCAAGCTTCCAGTAGCTATTCCGATCGAGTTTTCCCAAATTATTGGACTCGGATCAAAAATTTTATCACTTTTTACGATTTCTCGATTTTGGTGATTTTTCCTAGTGGAACCCCTAGGGAAATCCGTAAAAATTCATCGGATTCCGACGAAGCCAATTCTCGATGCGTTGTGACCGGCAAGCTTTCAGTAGCTATTCCGATCGAGTTTTCCCGAATTATTGGACTCGGATCCAAAATTTCACGATTTCTCGATTTTGCTGATTTTCCCTAGTGGTACCACTTGAGAAATCCGTAAAAATTCATCGGATTCTGACGAAGCAAATTCTCGATGCGTTGTGACCGGATCCAGAATTTCACCACTTTTTACGATTTCTCGATTTTGGTGATTTTCCCTAGTGGTACCCCTGGGGAAATCCATAAAAATTCGTCGGATTCAGACGAAGCCAATTCTCGATGCATTGTGACCGGCAAGCTTTTAGTAGCTATTCCGATCGAGTTTTCCCGAATTATTGGACTCTGATCAAAAATTTCACGATTTCTCGATTTTGGTGATTTTTCCTAGTGGTACCCCTAGGGAAATCCGTAAAAATTTGTCGGATTCCGACGAACCAAATTTTCGATGCGTTGTGACCGGCAAGTTTCCAGTAGCTATTATGATCGAGTTCTCCCGAATTATTTGACTCGGATCCAAAATTTTACCACTTTTTACGATTTCTCGATTTTGGTGATTTTCCCTAGTGGTACCCCTAGGAAAATCCGTAAAAATTCGTCGGATTTCGATGAAGCCAATTCTCGATACGTTGTGACCGGCAAGCTTCCAGTAGCTATTCCGATCGAGTTTTCCCGAATTATTGGTCTTGGATCCAAAATTTCACCACTTTTTACGATTTCTCGATTTTGGTGATTTACCCTAATGGTACCCCTAGGGAAATCCGTAAAAATTCGTCGTATTCCGACGAAGCCAATTCTCGATGCGTTGTGACCGGCAAGCTTCCGGTAGCTATTCCGATCGAGTTTTCCCGAATTATTGGACTCGGATCCAAAATTTCACGATTTCTCGATTTTGGTGATTTTCCATAGTGGTACCCCTAGGGAAATCCGTAAAAATTCGTCGGATTTCGACGAAACCAATTCTCGATGCGTTGTGACCGACAAGCTTCCAGTAGCTATTCCGATCGAGTTTTCCCCAATTATTGGACTGGGATCCAAAATTTTATCACTTTTTACGATTTCTTGATTTTGGTGATTTTCCCTAGTGGTACCCCTAGTGAAATCCGTAAAAATTCATCGGATTTCGACGAAGCCAATTCTCGATGCGTTGTGACCGGCAAGCTTCCAGTAGCTATTCCGATCGAGTTTTCCCGAATTATTGGACTCGTATCCAAAATTTGACAACTTTTTACGATTTCTCGATTTTGGTGATTTTCCCTAGTGGTACCCCTATGGAAATCCGTAAAAATTCGACGGATTCCGACGAAGCCAATTCTCGATGCGTTGTGACCGGCAAGCTTCCAATAGCTATTCCGATCGAGTTTTCCCGAATTATTGGACTCGGATCCAAAATTTAACCTCTTTTTACGATTTTTCGATTTTGGTGATTTTCCCTAGTGGTACCCCTAGGGAAATCCGTAAAAATTCGTCGGATTCCGACGAACCCAATTCTCGATGCGTTGTGACCGGCAGGCTTCCAGTAGCTATTCCGATCGAGTTTTCCCGAATTATTGGACACGGATCAAAAATTTCACGATTTCTCGATTTTGGTGATTTTTCCTAGTGGTACCCCTAGGGAAGTCCGTAAAAATTCGTCGGATTCCGATGATGCCAATTCTCGATGCGTTGTGACCGGCAAGCTTCCAGTAGTTATTCCGATCGAGTTTTCCCGAATTATTGGACTCGGATCCAAAATTTGACCACTTTTTACGATTTCTCGATTTTGGTGATTTTCCCTAGTGGTACCCCTATGAAAATCCGTAAAAATTCGTCGGATACCGACGAAGCCAATTCTCATTGCGTTGTGACCGGCAAGCTTCCAGTAGCTATTCACATCGAGTTTTTCCGAATTATTGGACTCGGATCCAAAATTTCAGCACTTTTTACGATTTCTCGATTTTGGTGATTTTCCCTAGTGGTACCCCTAGGGAAATAAGTAAAAATTCGTCGGATTCTGACGAAACCAATTCTCGATGCGTTGTGACCGGCAAGCTTCCAATAGCTATTCCGATCGAGTTTTCCCGAATTATTGGACTCGGATCCAAAATTTCACCACTTTTCGATTTTGGTGATTTTCCCTAGTAATACCCCTAGGAAAATCCGTAAAAATTCGTTGGATTCCGACGAAGCTAATTCTCGATGCGTTGTGACCGGCAAGCTTCCAGTAGCTATTCCTATCGACTTTTCCTGAATTATTGGACTCGGATCCAAAATTTCACCACTTTTCGATTTTGGTGATTTTCCCTAGTGGTACACCTAGGAAATTCCGCAAAAGTTCGTCGGATTCCGATGAAGCCAATTCTCGATGCGTTGTGACCGGCAAGCTTCCAGTAGCTATTCCGATCGAGTTTTCCCGAATCATTGGACTCGGATCCAAAATTTCACCACTTTTTACGATTTCTCGATTTTGGTGATTTTCCCTAGTGGTACCCCTAGTGAAATCCGTAAAAATTCGTCAGATTCCGACGAACCCAATTCTCGTTACGTTGTGACCGGCAGGCTTCCAGTAGCTAATCCGATCGAGTTTTTCCGAATTATTGGACTCGGATCCAAAATTTCACCACTTTTTACGATTTCTCGATTTTGGTGATTTTCCCTAGTGGTACCCCTAGAGAAATCCGTAAAAATTCGTCGGATTCCGACGAACCCAATTCTCGATACGTTGTGACCGGCAGGCTTCCAGTAGCTATTCCGATCGAGTTTTCCCGAATTATTGGACTCGGATCCAAAATTTCACCACTTTTTACGATTTCTCGATTTTGGTGATTTTCCCTAGTGGTACCCCTAGGGAAATCCGTAAAAATTCGTCGGATTCCGACGAAGCCAATTCTCGATGCGTTGTGACCGGCAAGCTTCCAGTAGCTATTCCCATCGAGTTTTCCCGAATTATTGGACTCGGATCCAAAATTTCACAACTTTTTACGATTTCTCGATTTTGGTGATTTTCCCTAGTGGTACCCCTAGGGAAATAAGTAAAAATTCGTTGGATTCTGACGAAACCAATTCTCGATGCGTTTTGACCGGCAAGCTTCCAGTAGCTATTCCGATCGAGTTTTCCCAAATTATTGGACTCAGATCGAAAACTTCACCACTTTTTACGATTTCTCGATTTTGGTGATTTTCCCTAGAGGTACCCCTAGGGAAATCCGTAAAAATTCGTCGGATTTCGACGAACCCAATTCTCGATACGTTGTGACCGGCAGGCTTCCAGTAGCTATTCCGATCGCGTTTTGCCGAATTATTGGACTCGGATCCAAAATTTCACCACTTTTTACGATTTCTCGATTTTGGTGATTTTTCCTAGTGGTGCCCCTAGGGAAATCCGTAAAAATTCGTCGGATTCCGACGAAGCCAATTCTCGATGAGTTGTGACCGGCAAGCTTCCAGTAGCTATTCCGATCAAGTTTTCCCGAATTATTGGACTCGGATCCAAAATTTCACCACTTTTCGATTTTGGTTATTTTCCCTAGTGGTACCCCTAGGAAAATCCATAAAAATTCGTCGGATTCCGACGAAGCCAATTCTCGATGTGTTGTGATCGGCAAGCTTCCAGTAGCTATTCCGATCGAGTTTTCCCAAATTATTGGACTCGAATCAAAAATTTCACCACTTTTCACGATTTCTCGATTTTGGTAATTTTCCCTAGTGGTACCCCTAGGGAAATCCATAAAAATTCATCGGATTCCGACGAACCCAATTCTCGATGCGTTATGACCGGCAGGCTTCCAGTATCTATTCCGATCGAGTTTTCTCAAATTATTGGACACGGATCCAAAATTTCACGATTTCTCGATTTTGGTGATTTTTCCTAGTGGTACCCCTAGGGAAGTCCGTAAAAATTCGTCGGATTTCGACGAAGCCAATTCTCGATGTGTTGTGACCGGCAAGCTTCCAGTAGTTATTCCGATCGAGTTTTCCCGAATTATTGGACTCGGATACAAAATTTGACCACTTTTTACGATTTCTCGATTTTGGTGATTTTTCCTAGTGGTACCCCTATGGAAATCCGTAAAAATTCGTCGGATTCCGACGAAGCCAATTCTCGTTGCGTTGTGACCGGCAAGCTTCCAGTAGCTATTCCCATCGAGTTTTCCCGAATTATTGGACTCGGATCCAAAATTTCACCACTTTTTACGATTTCTCGATTTTGGTGATTTTCCCTAGTGGTACCCCTAGGGAAATAAGTAAAAATTCGTCGGATTCTGACGAAGCCAATTCTCGATGCGTTGTGACCGGCAAGCTTCCAGTAGCTATTCCGATCGAGTTTTCCCGAATTATTGGACTCGGATCCAAAATTTCACCACTTTTCGATTTTGGTGATTTTCCCTAGTGGTACCCCTAGGAAAATCCGTAAAAATTCGTCGGATTTCGACGAAGCCAATTCTCGATGCGTTGTGACCGGCAAGCTTCCAGTAGCTATTCCTATCGACTTTTCCCGAATTATTGGACTCGGATCCAAAATTTCACCACTTTTTGATTTTGGTGATTTTCCCTAGTGGTACACCTAGGAAAATAAGTAAAAATTCGTCGGATTCCGATGAAGCCAATTCTCGATGCGTTGTGACCGGCAAGCTTCCAATAGCTATTCCAATCGAGTTTTCCCGAATCATTGGACTCGGATCCAAAATTTCACCACTTTTTACGATTTCTCGATTTTGGTGATTTTCCCTAGTGGTACCCCTAGTGAAATCCGTAAAAATTCGTCGGATTCCGACGAACCCAATTCTCGATACGTTGTGACCGGCAGGTTTCCAGTAGCTATTCCGATCGAGTTTTTCCAAATTATTGGACTCTGATCCAAAATTTCACTACTTTTTACGATTTCTCGATTTTGGTGATTTTCCCTAGTGGTACCCCTAGGGAAATCCGTAAAAATTCGTCGGATTCCGACGAACCCAATTCTCGATACGTTGTGACCGGCAGGCTTTCAGTAGCTATTCCGATCGAGTTTTCCCGAATTATTGGACTCGGATCCAAAATTTGACCACTTTTTATGATTTCTCGATTTTGGTGATTTTCCCTAGTGGTACCCCTATGGAAATCCGTAAAAATTCGTCGGATTCCGACGAAGCCAATTCTCGATGCGTTGTGACCGGCAAGCTTCCAGTAGCTATTCCCATCGAGTTTTCCCGAATTATTGGACTCGGATCCAAAATTTCACATTTTTTTACGATTTCTCGATTTTGGTGATTTTCCCTAGTGGTACCCCTAGGGAAATAAGTAAAAATTCGTCGGATTCTGACGAAGCCAATTCTCGATGCGTTTTGACCGGCAAGCTTCCAATAGCTATTCCGATCGAGTTTTCCCAAATTATTGGACTCAGATCGAAACTTCACCACTTTTTACGATTTCTCGATTTTGGTGATTTTCCCTAGAGGTACCCCTAGGGAAATCCGTAAAAATTCGTCGGATTTCGACGAACCCAATTCTCGATACGTTGTGACCGGCAAGCTTCCAATAGCTATTCCGATCGAGTTTTCCCGAATTATTGGACTCGGATCCAAAATTTAACCTCTTTTTACGATTTTTCGATTTTGGTGATTTTCCCTAGTGGTACCCCTAGGGAAATCCGTAAAAATTCGTCGGATTCCGACGAAGCTAATTCTCGATGCGTTGTGACCGGCAGGCTTCCAGTAGCTATTCCGATCGAGTTTTCCCGAATTATTGGACACGGATCAAAAATTTCACGATTTCTCGATTTTGGTAATTTTTCCTAGTGGTACCCCTAGGGAAGTCCGTAAAAATTCGTCGGATTCCGATGATGCCAATTCTCGATGCGTTGTGACCGGCAAGCTTCCAGTAGTTATTCCGATCGAGTTTTCCCGAATTATTGGACTCGGATCCAAAATTTGACCACTTTTTACGATTTCTCGATTTTGGTGATTTTCCCTAGTGGTACCCCTATGAAAATCCGTAAAAATTCGTCGGATACCGACGAAGCCAATTCTCGTTGCGTTGTGACCGGCAAGCTTCCAGTAGCTATTCACATCGAGTTTTCCCGAATTATTGGACTCGGATCCAAAATTTCAGCACTTTTTACGATTTCTCGATTTTGGTGATTTTCCCTAGTGGTACCCCTAGGGAAATAAGTAAAAATTCGTCGGATTCTGACGAAACCAATTCTCGATGCGTTGTGACCGGCAAGCTTCCAATAGCTATTCCGATCGAGTTTTCCCGAATTATTGGACTCGGATCCAAAATTTCACCACTTTTCGATTTTGGTGATTTTCCCTAGTAGTACCCCTAGGAAAATCCGTAAAAATTCGTTGGATTCCGACGAAGCTAATTCTCGATGCGTTGTGACCGGCAAGCTTCCAGTAGCTATTCCTATCGACTTTTCCTGAATTATTGGACTCGGATCCAAAATTTCACCACTTTTTACGATTTCTCGATTTTGGTAATTTTCCTTAGTGGTACCCCTAGGGAAATCCATAAAAATTCATCGGATTCCGACGAACCCAATTCTCGATGCGTTATGACCGGCAGGCTTCCAGTAGCTATTCCGATCGAGTTTTCTCGAATTATTGGACACGGATCCAAAATTTCACGATTTCTCGATTTTGGTGATTTTTCCTAGTGGTACCCCTAGGGAAGTCCGTAAAAATTCGTCGGATTTCGACGAAGCCAATTCTCGATGTGTTGTGACCGGCAAGCTTCCAGTAGTTATTCCGATCGAGTTTTCCCGAATTATTGGACTCTGATCCAAAATTTGGCCACTTTTTACGATTTCTCGATTTTGGTGATTTTCCCTAGTGGTACCCCTATGGAAATCCGTAAAAATTCGTCGGATTCCGACGAAGCCAATTCTCGTTGCGTTGTGACCGGCAAGCTTCCAGTAGCTATTCCCATCGAGTTTTCCCGAATTATTGGACTCGGATCCAAAATTTCACCACTTTTTACGATTTCTCGATTTTGGTGATTTTCCCTAGTGGTACCCTTAGGGAAATAAGTAAAAATTCGTTGGATTCTGACGAAGCCAATTCTCGATGCGTTGTGACCGGCAAGCTTCCAGTAGCTATTCCGATCGAGTTTTCCCGAATTATTGGACTCGGATCCAAAATTTTACCACTTTTCGATTTTGGTGATTTTTCCTAGTGGTACCCCTAGGAAAATCCGTAAAAATTCGTCGGATTCCGACGAAGCCAATTCTCGATGCGTTGTGACCGGCAAGCTTCCAGTAGCTATTCCTATCGACTTTTCCCGAATTATTGGACTCGGATCCAAAATTTCACCACTGTTTGATTTTGGTGATTTTCCCTAGTGGTACACCTAGGAAAATCCGTAAAAATTCGTCGGATTCCGATAAAGCCAATTCTCGATGCGTTGTGACCGGCAAGCTTCCAATAGCTATTCCGATCGAGTTTTCCCGAATCATTGGACTCGGATCCAAAATTTCACCACTTTTTACGATTTCTCGATTTTGGTGATTTTCCCTAGTGGTACCCCTAGGGAAATCCGTAAAAATTCGTCGGATTGTGACGAACCCAATTCTCGATACGTTGTGACCGGCAGGATTCCAGTAGCTATTCCGATTGAGTTTTCCCGAATTATTGGACTCGGATCCAAAATTTCACCACTTTTTACGATTTCTCGATTTTGGTGATTTTCCCTAGTGGTACCCCTAGGGAAATCCGTAAAAATTCGTCGGATTCCGACGAACCCAATTCTCGATACGTTGTGACCGGCAGGCTTCCAGTAGCTATTCCGATCGAGTTTTCCCGAATTATTGGACTCGGATCCAAAATTTGACCACTTTTTACGATTTCTCGATTTTGGTGATTTTCCCTAGTGGTACCCCTATGGAAATCCGTAAAAATTCGTCGGATTCCGACGAAGCCAATTCTCGATGCGTTGTGACCGGCAAGCTTCCAGTAGCTATTCCCATCGAGTTTTTCCGAATTATTGGACTCGGATCCAAAATTTCACAACTTTTTACGATTTCTCGATTTTGGTGATTTTCCCTAGTGGTACCCCTAGGGAAATAAGTAAAAATTCGTCGGATTCTGACGAAGCCAATTCTCGATGCGTTGTGACCGGCAAGCTTCCTGTAGCTATTCCGATCGAGTTTTCCCGAATTATTGGACTCAGATCCAAAATTTCACCACTTTTTACGATTTCTCGATTTTGGTGATTTTCCCTAAAAGTACCCCTAGGGAAATCCGTAAAAATTCGTCGGATTCCGACGAACCCAATTCTTGATACGTTGTGACCGACAGGCTTCCAGTAGCTATTCCGATCGAGTTTTTCCGAATTATTGGACTCGAATCCAAAATTTCACCACTTTTTACGATTTCTCGATTTTGGTGATTTTCCCTAGTGGTACCCCTAGGGAAATTCGTAAAAATTCGTCAGATTCCGACGAAGCCAATTCTCGATGCGTTGTGACCGGCAAGCTTCCAGTTGCTATTCCGATCGAGTTTTCCCGAATTATTGGACTCGGATCCAAAATTTCACCACTTTTCGATTTTTGTGATTTTCCCTAGTGGTACCCCTAGGAAAATCCATAAAAATTCGTCGGATTCCGACGAAGCCAATTCTCGATGCGTTGTGACCGGCAAGCTTCCGGTAGCTAATCCGATCGAGTTTTCCCGAATTATTGTACTCGAATCCAAAATTTCACCACTTTTTACGATTTCTCGATTTTGGTGATTTTCCCTAGTGGTACCCCTAGGGAAATCCGTAAAAATTCGTCGGATTCCGACGAAGCCAATTCTCGATGCGTTGTGACCGGCAAGCTTCCAGTAGCTATTCCCATCGAGTTTTCCCGAATTATTGGACTCGGATCCAAAATTTCACAACTTTTTACGATTTCTCGATTTTGGTGATTTTCCCTAGTGGTACCCCTAGGGAAATAAGTAAAAATTCGTCGGATTCTGACGAAGCCAATTCTCGATGCGTTTTGACCGGCAAGCTTCCAGTAGCTATTCCGATCGAGTTTTCCCAAATTATTGGACTCAGATCGAAACTTCACCACTTTTTACGATTTCTCGATTTTGGTGATTTTCCCTAGAGGTACCCCTAGGGAAATCCGTAAAAATTCGTCGGATTTCGACGAACCCAATTCTCGATACGTTGTGACCGGCAAGCTTCCAATAGCTATTCCGATCGAGTTTTCCCGAATTATTGGACTCGGATCCAAAATTTAACCTCTTTTTACGATTTTTCGATTTTGGTGATTTTCCCTAGTGGTACCCCTAGGAAAATCCGTAAAAATTCGTCGGATTCCGACGAAGCTAATTCTCGATGCGTTGTGACCGGCAGGCTTCCAGTAGCTATTCCGATCGAGTTTTCCCGAATTATTGGACACGGATCAAAAATTTCACGATTTCTCGATTTTGGTGATTTTTCCTAGTGGTACCCCTAGGGAAGTCCGTAAAAATTCGTCGGATTCCGATGATGCCAATTCTCGATGCGTTGTGACCGGCAAGCTTCCAGTAGTTATTCCGATCGAGTTTTCCCGAATTATTGGACTCGGATCCAAAATTTGACCACTTTTTACGATTTCTCGATTTTGGTGATTTTCCCTAGTGGTACCCCTATGAAAATCCGTAAAAATTCGTCGGATACCGACGAAGCCAATTCTCGTTGCGTTGTGACCGGCAAGCTTCCAGTAGCTATTCACATCGAGTTTTCCCGAATTATTGGACTCGGATCCAAAATTTTAGCACTTTTTACGATTTCTCGATTTTGGTGATTTTCCCTAGTGGTACCCCTAGGGAAATAAGTAAAAATTCGTCGGATTCTGACGAAACCAATTCTCGATGCGTTGTGACCGGCAAGCTTCCAATAGCTATTCCGATCGAGTTTTCCCGAATTATTGGACTCGGATCCAAAATTTCACCACTTTTCGATTTTGGTGATTTTCCCTAGTAGTACCCCTAGGAAAATCCGTAAAAATTCGTTGGATTCCGACGAAGCTAATTCTCGATGCGTTGTGACCGGCAAGCTTCCAGTAGCTATTCCTATCGACTTTTCCTGAATTATTGGACTCGGATCCAAAATTTCACCACTTTTTACGATTTCTCGATTTTGGTAATTTTCCTTAGTGGTACCCCTAGGGAAATCCATAAAAATTCATCGGATTCCGACGAACCCAATTCTCGATGCGTTATGACCGGCAGGCTTCCAGTAGCTATTCCGATCGAGTTTTCTCGAATTATTGGACGCGGATCCAAAATTTCACGATTTCTCGATTTTGGTGATTTTTCCTAGTGGTACCCCTAGGGAAGTCCGTAAAAATTCGTCGGATTTCGACGAAGCCAATTCTCGATGTGTTGTGACCGGCAAGCTTCCAGTAGTTATTCCGATCGAGTTTTCCCGAATTATTGGACTCTGATCCAAAATTTGGCCACTTTTTACGATTTCTCGATTTTGGTGATTTTCCCTAGTGGTACCCCTATGGAAATCCGTAAAAATTCGTCGGATTCCGACGAAGCCAATTCTCGTTGCGTTGTGACCGGCAAGCTTCCAGTAGCTATTCCCATCGAGTTTTCCCGAATTATTGGACTCGGATCCAAAATTTCACCACTTTTTACGATTTCTCGATTTTGGTGATTTTCCCTAGTGGTACCCTTAGGGAAATAAGTAAAAATTCGTTGGATTCTGACGAAGCCAATTCTCGATGCGTTGTGACCGGCAAGCTTCCAGTAGCTATTCCGATCGAGTTTTCCCGAATTATTGGACTCGGATCCAAAATTTTACCACTTTTCGATTTTGGTGATTTTTCCTAGTGGTACCCCTAGGAAAATCCGTAAAAATTCGTCGGATTCCGACGAAGCCAATTCTCGATGCGTTGTGACCGGCAAGCTTCCAGTAGCTATTCCTATCGACTTTTCCCGAATTATTGGACTCGGATCCAAAATTTCACCACTGTTTGATTTTGGTGATTTTCCCTAGTGGTACACCTAGGAAAATCCGTAAAAATTCGTCGGATTCCGATGAAGCCAATTCTCGATGCGTTGTGACCGGCAAGCTTCCAATAGCTATTCCGATCGAGTTTTCCCGAATCATTGGACTCGGATCCAAAATTTCACCACTTTTTACGATTTCTCGATTTTGGTGATTTTCCCTAGTGGTATCCCTAGGGAAATCCGTAAAAATTCGTCGGATTGCGACGAACCCAATTCTCGATACGTTGTGACCGGCAGGATTCCAGTAGCTATTCCGATTGAGTTTTCCCGAATTATTGGACTCGGATCCAAAATTTCACCACTTTTTACGATTTCTCGATTTTGGTGATTTTCCCTAGTGGTACCCCTAGGGAAATCCGTAAAAATTCGTCGGATTCCGACGAACCCAATTCTCGATACGTTGTGACCGGCAGGCTTCCAGTAGCTATTCCGATCGAGTTTTCCCGAATTATTGGACTCGGATCCAAAATTTGACCACTTTTTACGATTTCTCGATTTTGGTGATTTTCCCTAGTGGTACCCCTATGGAAATCCGTAAAAATTCGTCGGATTCCGACGAAGCCAATTCTCGATGCGTTGTGACCGGCAAGCTTCCAGTAGCTATTCCCATCGAGTTTTTCCGAATTATTGGACTCGGATCCAAAATTTCACAACTTTTTACGATTTCTCGATTTTGGTGATTTTCCCTAGTGGTACCCCTAGGGAAATAAGTAAAAATTCGTCGGATTCTGACGAAGCCAATTCTCGATGCGTTGTGACCGGCAAGCTTCCTGTAGCTATTCCGATCGAGTTTTCCCGAATTATTGGACTCAGATCCAAAATTTCACCACTTTTTACGATTTCTCGATTTTGGTGATTTTCCCTAAAAGTACCCCTAGGGAAATCCGTAAAAATTCGTCGGATTCCGACGAACCCAATTCTTGATACGTTGTGACCGACAGGCTTCCAGTAGCTATTCCGATCGAGTTTTTCCGAATTATTGGACTCGAATCCAAAATTTCACCACTTTTTACGATTTCTCGATTTTGGTGATTTTCCCTAGTGGTACCCCTAGGGAAATTCGTAAAAATTCGTCAGATTCCGACGAAGCCAATTCTCGATGCGTTGTGACCGGCAAGCTTCCAGTAGCTATTCCGATCGAGTTTTCCCGAATTATTGGACTCGGATCCAAAATTTCACCACTTTTCGATTTTTGTGATTTTCCCTAGTGGTACCCCTAGGAAAATCCATAAAAATTCGTCGGATTCCGACGAAGCCAATTCTCGATGCGTTGTGACCGGCAAGCTTCCGGTAGCTAATCCGATCGAGTTTTCCCGAATTATTGTACTCGAATCCAAAATTTCACCACTTTTTACGATTTCTCGATTTTGGTGATTTTCCCTAGTGGTACCCCTAAGGAAATCCGTAAAAATTCGTGGGATTCTGATGAACCAAATTCTCGATGCGTTGTGACCGGCAGGCTTTCAGTAGCTATTGCGATCGAGTTTTCCCGAATTATTGGACACGGATCCAAAATTTCACGATTTCTCGATTTTTGTGATTTTTCCTAGTGGTACCCCTAGGGAAGTCCGTAAAAATTCATCGGATTCCGACGAAGCCAATTCTCAATGCGTTGTGACCGGCAAGCTTCCAGTAGCAATTCCGATCGAGTTTTCCCAAATTATTGGACTCGGATCCAAAATTTCACGATTTCTCGATTTTGGTGATTTTCCCTAGTGGTACCCCTAGGGAAATTCGTAAAAATTCGTCGGATTTCGACGAAACCAATTCTCGATGCGTTGTGACCGGCAAGCTTCCAGTAGCTATTCCGATCGAGTTTTCCCGAATAATTGGACTCGCATCCAAAATTTAACGATTTCTCGATTTTGCTTATTTTCCCTAGTGGTACCCCTAGGAAAATCCGTAAAAATTCGTCGGATTCCGACGAAGCCAATTCTCGATACGTTGTGACCGGAAAGCTTCCAGTAGCTATTCCGATCGAGTTTTCCCGAATTATTGGACTCGGATCTAAAATTTCACGATTTCTCGATTTTGGTGATTTTCCCTAGTGGTACCCCTAGGGAAATCCGTAAAAATTCGTCGGATTTTGACGAAGCCAATTCTCTATGGGTTGTGACCGGCAAGCTTCCAGTGGCTATTCCGATCAAGTTTTCCCGAATTATTGGACTCGGATCCAAAATTTTACCACTTTTTAAGATTTCTCGATTTTGGTGATTTTCCCTAGTGGTACCCCTAGGGAAATCCGTAAAAATTCGTCGGATTCCGACGAATCCAATTCTCAATGCACTGTGACCAGCAAGCTTCCAGTAGCTATTCCGATCGATTTATCCTAAATTATTGGACTCGGATCCAAAATTTTACCACTTTTTACGATTTCTCGATTTTGGTGATTTTCCCTAGTGGTACCCTACGGAAATCCGTAAAAATTCAACGGCTTCCGACGAAGCCAATTCTCGATGTGTTGCGACCGGCAAGCTTCCAGTAGCTATTCTGATCGAGTTTTCCCGAATTATTGGACTCGGATCCAAAATTTCACTACTTTTTACGATTTCTCGATTTTGGTGATTTTCCCTAGTGGCACCCCTAGGAAAATCCGTAAAAATTCGTCGGATTCCGACGAAGCCAATTCTCGATGCGTTGTGACCGGCAAGCTTCCAGTAGCTATTCCGATCGAGTTTTCCCGAATTATTGGACTCGGATCCAAAATTTCACGATTTCTCGATTTTGCTGATTTTCCCTAGTGGTACCACTAGGAAAATCCGAAAAATTCGTCGGATTCTGACGAAACAAATTCTCGATGCGTTGTGACCGGAAAGCTTTCCGTAGCTATTCCGATCGAGTTTTCCCGAATTATTGGACTCGGATCCAAAATTTTACGATTTCTCGATTTTGGTGATTTTCCCAAGTGGTACCCTAGGGAAATCCGTAAAAATTCAACGGCTTCCGACGAAGCCAATTCTCGATGTGTTGCGACCGGCAAGCTTCCAGTAGCTATTCTGATCGAGTTTTCCCGAATTATTGGACTCGGATCCAAAATTTCACTACTTTTTACGATTTCTCGATTTTGGTAATTTTCCCTAGTGGCACCCCTAGGAAAATCCGTAAAAATTCGTCGGATTCCGATGAAGCCAATTCTCGATGCGTTGTGACCGGCAAGCTTCCAGTAGCTATTCCGATCGAGTTTTCCCGAATTATTGGACTCGGATCCAAAATTTCACGATTTCTCGATTTTGCTGATTTTCCCTAGTGGTACCACTAGAGAAATTCGTAAAAATTCGTCGGATTCTGACGAAGCAAATTCTCGATGCGTTGTGACCGGAAAGCTTTCCGTAGCTATTCCGATCGAGTTTTCCCGAATTATTGGACTCGGATCCAAAATTTTACGATTTCTCGATTTTGGTGATTTTCCCTAGTGGTACCCTAGGGAAATCCGTAAAAATTCAACGGCTTCCGACGAAGCCAATTCTCGATGTGTTGCGACCGGCAAGCTTCCAGTAGCTATTCTGATCGAGTTTTCCCGAATTATTGGACTCGGATCCAAAATTTCACTACTTTTTACGATTTCTCGATTTTGGTGATTTTCCCTAGTGGCACCCCTAGGAAAATCCGTAAAAATTCGTCGGATTCCGACGAAGCCAATTCTCGATGCGTTGTGACCGGCAATCTTCCAGTAGCTATTCCGATCGAGTTTTCCCGAATTATTGGACTCGGATCCAAAATTTCACGATTTCTCGATTTTGCTGATTTTCCCTAGTGGTACCCCTAGGGAAATCCGTAAAAATTCGTCGGATTCCGACGAAGCAAATTCTCGATCCGTTGTGACCGGCAAGCTTTCCGTAGCTATTCCGATCGAGTTTTCACGAATTATTGGACTCGGATCAAAAATTTTACGATTTCTCGATTTTGCTGATTTTCCCTAGTGGTACCCCTAGGAAAATCCGTAAAAATTCGTCGGATTCCGACGAAGCCAATTCTCGATGCGTTGTGACCGGCAAGCTTCCAGTAGCTATTCCTATCGACTTTTCCCGAATTATTGGACTCGGATCCAAAATTTCACCACTTTTTGATTTTGGTGATTTTCCCTAGTGCTACACCTAGGAAAATCCGTAAAAATTCGTCGGATTCCGATGAAGCCAATTCTCGATGCGTTGTGACCGGCAAGCTTCCAATAGCTATTCCGATCGAGTTTTCCCGAATCATTGGACTCGGATCCAAAATTTCACCACTTTTTACGATTTCTCGATTTTGGTGATTTTCCCTAGTGGTACCCCTAGGGAAATCCGTAAAAATTCGTCGGATTGCGACGAACCCAATTCTCGATACGTTGTGACCGGCAGGATTCCAGTAGCTATTCCGATCGAGTTTTCCCGAATTATTGGACTCGGATCCAAAATTTCACCACTTTTTACGATTTCTCGATTTTGGTGATTTTCCCTAGTGGTACCCCTAGGGAAATCCGTAAAAATTCGTCGGATTCCGACGAACCCAATTCTCGATACGTTGTGACCGGCAGGCTTCCAGTAGCTATTCCGATCGAGTTTTCCCGAATTATTGGACTCGGATCCAAAATTTGACCACTTTTTACGATTTCTCGATTTTGGTGATTTTCCCTAGTGGTACCCCTATGGAAATCCGTAAAAATTCGTCGGATTCCGACGAAGCCAATTCTCGATGCGTTGTGACCGACAAGCTTCCAGTAGCTATTCCCATCGAGTTTTTCCGAATTATTGGACTCGGATCCAAAATTTCACAACTTTTTACGATTTCTCGATTTTGGTGATTTTCCCTAGTGGTACCCCTAGGGAAATAAGTAAAAATTCGTCGGATTCTGACGAAAACAAATTCTCGATGCGTTGTGACCGGCAAGCTTCCAGTAGCTATTCCGATCGAGTTTTCCCGAATTATTGGACTCAGATCCAAAATTTCACCACTTTTTACGATTTCTCGATTTTGGTGATTTTCCCTAGAAGTACCCCTAGGGAAATCCGTAAAAATTCGTCGGATTCCGACGAACCCAATTCTTGATACATTGTGACCGACAGGCTTCCAGTAGCTATTCCGATCGAGTTTTTCCGAATTATTGGACTCGAATCCAAAATTTCACCACTTTTTACGATTTCTCGATTTTGGTGATTTTCCCTAGTGGTACCCCTAGGGAAATCCGTAAAAATTCGTCAGATTCCGACGAAGCCAATTCTCGATGCGTTGTGACCGGCAAGCTTCCAGTAGCTATTTCGATCGAGTTTTCCCGAATTATTGGACACGGATCCAAAATTTCACCACTTTTCGATTTTTGTGATTTTTCCTAGTGGTACCCCTAGGAAAATCCATAAAAATTCGTCGGATTCCGACGAAGCCAATTCTCGATGCGTTGTGACCGGCAAGCTTCCGGTAGCTAATCCGATCGAGTTTTCCCGAATTATTGGACTCGAATCCAAAATTTCACCACTTTTTACGATTTCTCGATTTTGGTGATTTTCCCTAGTGGTACCCCTAAGGAAATCCGTAAAAATTCGTGGGATTCTGATGAACCAAATTCTCGATGCGTTGTGACCGGCAGGCTTTCAGTAGCTATTGCGATCGAGTTTTCCCGAATTATTGGACACGGATCCAAAATTTCACGATTTCTCGATTTTTGTGATTTTTCCTAGTGGTACCCCTAGGTCAGTCCGTAAAAATTCATCGGATTCCGACGAAGCCAATTCTCAATGCGTTGTGACCGGCAAGCTTCCAGTAGCAATTCCGATCGAGTTTTCCCGAATTATTGGACTCGGATCCAAAATTTTACCACTTTTTACGATTTCTCGATTTTGGTGATTTTCCCTAGTGGTACCCCTAGGAAAATCCATAAAAATTAGTCGCATTCCGACGAAGCCAATTCTCGATGTGTTGTGACCGGCAAGCTTCCAGTAGCTATTCCGATCGAGTTTTCCCGAATTATTGGACTCGGATCAAAAATTTCACGATTTCTCGATTTTGGTGATTTTCCCTAGTGGTACCCCTAGGGAAATCCGTAAAAATTCGTTGGATTCCGACGAAACCAATTTTCGATGCGTTGTGACCGGCAAGCTTCCATTAGCTATTTCGATTGAGTTTTCCCGAATTATTGGACTCGGATCCAAAATTTGACCACTTTTTACGATTTCTCGATTTTGGTGATTTTCCCTAGTGGTACCCCTAGGGAAATCCGTAAAAATTCGTCGGATTTTGACGAAGCCAATTCTCGATGCGTTGTAACCGGCAAGCTTCCAGTAGCTATTCCGATCGAGTTTTCTCGAATTATTGGACTCGGATCCAAAATTTCACCACTTTTTACGATTTCTCGATTTTGGTGATTTTCCCTAGTGGTACCCCTAGGGAAATCCGTAAAAATTCATCGTATTCTGACGAAGCCAATTCTCGATGCGTTGTGACCGGCAAGCTTCCGGTAGCTATTCCGATCGAGTTTTCCCAAATTATTGGACTCGGATCCAAAATTTCACGATTTCTCGATTTTGGTGATTTTCCCTAGTGGTACCCTTAGGGAAATCCGTAAAAATTCGTCGGATTTCGACGAAACCAATTCTCGATGAGTTGTGACCGGCAAGCTTCCAGTAGCTATTCCGATCGAGTTTTCCCGAATAATTGGACTCGCATCCAAAATTTAACGATTTCTCGATTTTGCTTATTTTCCCTAGTGGTACCCCTAGGAAAATCCGTAAAAATTCGTCGGATTCCGACGAATCCAATTCTCGATACGTTGTGACCGGCAAGCTTCCAGTAGCTATTCCGATCGAGTTTTCCCGAATTATTGGACTCGGATCTAAAATTTCACGATTTCTCGATTTTGGTGATTTTCCCTAGTGGTACCCCTAGGGAAATCCGTAAAAATTCGTCGGATTTCGACGAAGCCAATTCTCTATGCGTTGTGACCGGCAAGCTTCCAGTGGCTATTCCGATCAAGTTTTCCCGAATTATTGGACTCGGATCCAAAATTTCACCACTTTTTAAGATTTCTCGATTTTGGTGATTTTCCCTAGTGGTACCCCTAGGGAAATCCGTAAAAATTCGTCGGATTCCGACGAATCCAATTCTCGATGCACTGTGACCAGCAAGCTTCCAGTAGCTATTCCGATCGATTTTTCCTAAATTATTGGACTCGGATCCAAAATTTTACCACTTTTTACGATTTCTCGATTTTGGTGATTTTCCCTAGTGGTACCCTAGGGAAATCCGTAAAAATTCAACGGCTTCCGACGAAGCCAATTCTCGATGTGTTGCGACCGGCAAGCTTCCAGTAGCTATTCTGATCGAGTTTTCCCGAATTATTCGACTCGGATCCAAAATTTCACTACTTTTTACGATTTCCCGATTTTGGTGATTTTCCCTAGTGGCACCCCTAGGAAAATCCGTAAAAATTCGTCGGATTCCGACGAAGACAATTCTCGATGCGTTGTGACCGGCAAGCTTCCAGTAGCTATTCCGATCGAGTTTTCCCGAATTATTGGACTCGGATCCAAAATTTCACGATTTCTCGATTTTGCTGATTTTCCCTAGTGGTACCACTAGGGAAATCCGTAAAAAGTCGTCGGATTCTGACGAAGCAAATTCTCGATGCGTTGTGACCGGAAAGCTTTCCGTAGCTATTCCGATCGAGTTTTCCCGAATTATTGGACTCGGATCCAAAATTTTACGATTTCTCGATTTTGGTGATTTTCCCTAGTGGTACCCTAGGGAAATCCGTAAAAATTCAACGGCTTCCGACGAAGCCAATTCTCGATGTGTTGCGACCGGCAAGCTTCCAGTAGCTATTCTGATCGAGTTTTCCCGAATTATTGGACTCGGATCCAAAATTTCACTACTTTTTACGATTTCTCGATTTTGGTAATTTTCCCTAGTGGCACCCCTAGGAAAATCCGTAAAAATTCGTCGGATTCCGACGAAGCCAATTCTCGATGCGTTGTGACCGGCAAGCTTCCAGTAGCTATTCCGATCGAGTTTTCCCGAATTATTGGACTCGGATCCAAAATTTCACGATTTCTCGATTTTGCTGATTTTCCCTAGTGGTACCACTTGAGAAATCCGTAAAAATTCGTCGGATTCTGACGAAGCAAATTCTCGATGCGTTGTGACCGGAAAGCTTTCCGTAGCTATTCCGATCGAGTTTTCCCGAATTATTGGACTCGGATCCAAAATTTTACGATTTCTCGATTTTGGTGATTTTCCCTAGTGGTACCCTAGGGAAATCCGTAAAAATTCAACGGCTTCCGACGAAGCCAATTCTCGATGTGTTGCGACCGGCAAGCTTCCAGTAGCTATTCTGATCGAGTTTTCCCAAATTATTGGACTCGGATCCAAAATTTCACTACTTTTTACGATTTCTCGATTTTGGTGATTTTCCCTAGTGGCACCCCTAGGAAAATCCGTAAAAATTCGTCGGATTCCGACGAAGCCAATTCTCGATGCGTTGTGACCGGCAATCTTCCATTAGCTATTCCGATCGAGTTTTCCCGAATTATTGGACTCGGATCCAAAATTTCACGATTTCTCGATTTTGCTGATTTTCCCTAGTGGTACCCCTAGGGAAATCCGTAAAAATTCGTCGGATTCCGACGAAGCAAATTCTCGATCCGTTGTGACCGGCAAGCTTTCCGTAGCTATTCCGATCGAGTTTTCACAAATTATTGGACTCGGATCAAAAATTTTACGATTTCTCGATTTTGGCGATTTTCCCTAGTGGTACCCTAGGGAAATCCGTAAAAATTCAACGGCTTCCGACGAAGCCAATTCTCGATGTGTTGCGACCGGCAAGCTTCCAGTAGCTATTCTGATCGAGTTTTCCCGAATTATTGGACTCGGATCCAAAATTTCACTACTTTTTACGATTTCTCGATTTTGGTGATTTTCCCTAGTGGCACCCCTAGGAAAATCCGTAAAAATTCGTCGGATTCCGACGAAGCCAATTCTCGATGCGTTGTGACCGGCAAGCTTCCAGTAGCTATTCCGATCGAGTTTTCCCGAATTATTGGACTCGGATCCAAAATTTCACGATTTCTCGATTTTGCTGATTTTCCCTAGTGGTACCACTAGAGAAATCCGTAAAAAATCGTCGGATTCTGACGAAGCAAATTCTCGATGCGTTGTGACCGGAAAGCTTTCCGTAGCTATTCCGATCGAGTTTTCCCGAATTATTGGACTCGGATCCAAAATTTTACGATTTCTCGATTTTGGTGATTTTCCCTAGTGGTACCCTAGGGAAATCCGTGAAAATTCAACGGCTTCCGACGAAGCCAATTCTCGATGTGTTGTAACCGGCAAGCTTCCAGTAGCTATTCTGATCGAGGTTTCCCGAATTATTGGACTCGGATCCAAAATTTCACTACTTTTTACGATTTCTCGATTTTGGTGATTTTCCCTAGTGGCACCCCTAGGAAAATCCGTAAAAATTTGTCGGATTCCGACGAAGCCAATTCTCGATGCGTTGTGACCGGCAAGCTTCCAGTAGCTATTCCGATCGAGTTTTCCCGAATTATTGGACTCGGATCCAAAATTTCACGATTTCTCGATTTTGCTGATTTTCCCTAGTGGTACCCCTAGGGAAATCCGTAAAAATTCGTCGGATTCCGACGAAGCAAATTCTCGATCCATTGTGACCGGCAAGCTTTCCGTAGCTATTCCGATCGAGTTTTCCCGAATTATTGGACTCGGATAAAAAATTTTACGATTTCTCGATTTTGGTGATTTTCCCTAGTGGTACCCCTAGGGAAATCCGTAAAAATTCGTCAGATTCCGACGAAGCCAATTCTCGATGCGTTGTGATCGGCATGCTTCTAGTAGCTATTCCGATCGAGTTTTCCTGAATTATTGGACTCGGATCCAAAATTTCACCACTTTTTACGATTTCTAGATTTTGGTGATTTTCCCTAGTGGTACCCCTAGGGAAATCCGTAAAAATTCGTCGGATTCCGACGAAGCCATTTCTCGATGCGTTGTGACCGGCAAGCTTCCAGTAGCTATTCCGATCGAGTTTTCCCAAATTATTAGACTCGGATCCAAAATTTCACCACTTTATTCGATTTCTCGATTTTGGTGATTATCCCTAGTAGTACCCCTAGGGAAATCCGTAAAAATTCGTCGGATTCCGACGAAACAAATTCTCGATGCGTTGTGACCGGCAAGCTTCCAGTAGCTATTCCGATCGAGTTTTCCCGAATTATTGGACTCGTATCCAAAATTTGACAACTTTTTACGATTTCTCGATTTTGGTGATTTTCCCTAGTGGTACCCCTATGGAAATCGGTAAAAATTCGACGGATTCCGACGAAGCCAATTCTCGATGCGTTGTGACCGGCAAGCTTCCAGTAGCTATTCCGATCGAGTTTTCCCGAATTATTGGACTCGTATCCAAAATTTGACAACTTTTTACGATTTCTCGATTTTGGTGATTTTCCCTAGTGGTACCCCTATGGAAATCCGTAAAAATTCGACGGATTCCGACGAAGCCAATTCTCGATGCGTTGTGACCGGCAAGCTTCCAATAGCTATTCCGATCGAGTTTTCCCGAATTATTGGACACGGATCAAAAATTTCACGATTTCTCGATTTTGGTGATTTTTCCTAGTGGTACCCCTAGGGAAGTCCGTAAAAATTCGTCGGATTCCGACGAACCCAATTCTCGATACGTTGTGACCGGCAGGCTTCCAGTAGCTATTCCGATCGAGTTTTCTCGAATCATTGGACTCGGATCAAAAATTTCACCACTTTTTACGATTTCTCGATTTTGGTGATTTTCCCTAGTGGTACCCCTAGTGAAATCCGTAAAAATTCGTCGGATTCCGACGAACCAAATTCTCGATACGTTGTGACCGGCAGGCTTCCAGTAGCTATTCCGATCGAGTTTTTCCGAATTATTGGACTCGGATCCAAAATTTGACCACTTTTTACGATTTCTCGATTTTGGTGATTTTCCCTAGTGGTACCCCTAGTGAAATCCGTAAAAATTCGTCGGATTCCGACGAACCCAATTCTCGATACGTTGTGACCGGCAGGCTTTCAGTAGCTATTCCGATCGAGTTTTCCCGAATTATTGGACTCGGATCCAAAATTTGACCACTTTTTACGATTTCTCGATTTTGGTGATTTTCCCTAGTGGTACCCCTATGGAAATCCGTAAAAATTAGTCGGATTCCGACGAAGCCAATTCTCAATGCGTTGTGACCGGCAAGCTTCCAGTAGCTATTCCCATCGAGTTTTCCCGAATTATTTGACTCGGATCCAAAATTTCACAACTTTTTACGATTTCTCGATTTTGGTGATTTTCCCTAGTGGTACCCCTAGGGAAATAAGTAAAAATTCGTCGGATTCAGACGAAGCCAATTCTCGATGCGTTTTGACCTGCAAGCTTCCAGTAGCTATTCCGATCGAGTTTTCCCGAATTATTGGACTCAGATCGAAAACTTCACCACTTTTTACGATTTCTCGATTTTGGTGATTTTCCCTAGAGGTACCCCTAGGGAAATCCGTAAAAATTCGTCGGATTTCGACGAACCCAATTCTCGATACGTTGTGACCGGCAGGCTTCCAGTAGCTATTCCGATCTCGTTTTGCCGAATTATTGGACTCGGATCCAAAATTTCACCACTTTTTACGATTTCTCGATTTTGGTGATTTTTCCTAGTGGTACCCCTAGGGAAATCCCTAAAAATTCGTCGGATTCCGACGAAGCCAATTCTCGATGCGTTGTGACCGGCAAGCTTCCAGTAGCTATTCCGATCGAGTTTTCTCGAATTATTGGACTCGGATCCAAAATTTCACCACTTTTTACGATTTCTCGATTTTGGTGATTTTCCCTAGTGGTACCCCTAGGGAAATCCGTAAAAATTCATCGTATTCTGACGAAGCCAATTCTCGATGCGTTGTGACCGGCAAGCTTCCGGTAGCTATTCCGATCGAGTTTTCCCAAATTATTGGACTCGGATCCAAAATTTCACGATTTCTCGATTTTGGTGATTTTCCCTAGTGGTACCCCTAGGGAAATCCGTAAAAATTCGTCGGATTTCGACGAAACCAATTCTCGATGCGTTGTGACCGGCAAGCTTCCAGTAGCTATTCCGATCGAGTTTTCCCAAATTATTGGACTTGAATCCAAAATTTCACCACTTTTTACGATTTCTCGATTTTGGTAATTTTCCCTAGTGGTACCCCTAGGGAAATCCATAAAAATTCATCGGATTCCGACGAACCCAATTCTGGATGCGTTATGACCGGCAGGCTTCCAGTAGCTATTCCGATCGAGTTTTCTCGAATTATTGGACACGGATCCAAAATTTCACGATTTCTCGATTTTGGTGATTTTTCCTAGTGGTACCCCTAGGGAAGTCCGTAAAAATTCGTCGGATTTCGACTAAGCCAATTCTCGATGTGTTGTGACCGGCAAGCTTCCAGTAGTTATTCCGATCGAGTTTTCCCGAATTATTGCACTCGGATCCAAAATTTGACCACTTTTTACGATTTCTCGATTTTGGTGATTTTTCCTAGTGGTACCCCTATGGAAATCCGTAAAAATTCGTCGGATTCCGACGAAGCCAATTCTCGTTGCGTTGTGACCGGCAAGCTTCCAGTAGCTATTCCCATCGAGTTTTCCCGAATTATTGGACTCGGATCCAAAATTTCACCACTTTTTACGATTTCTCGATTTTGGTGATTTTCCCTAGTGGTACCCCTAGGGAAATAAGTAAAAATTCGTCGGATTCTGACGAAACCAATTCTCGATGCGTTGTGACCGGCAAGCTTCCAGTAGCTATTCCGATCGAGTTTTCCCGAATCATTGGACTCGGATCCAAAATTTCACCACTTTTTACGATTTCTCGATTTTGGTGATTTTCCCTAGTGGTACCCCTAGGGAAATCCGTAAAAATTCGTCGGATTCCGATGAAGCCAATTCTCGATGCGTTGTGACCGGCAAGCTTCCAATAGCTATTCCGATCGAGTTTTCCCGAATCATTGGACTCGGATCCAAAATTTCACCACTTTTTACGATTTCTCGATTTTGGTGATTTTCCCTAGTGGTACCCCTAGGGAAATCCGTAAAAATTCGTCGGATTCCGACGAAGCCAATTCTCGATACGTTGTGACCGGCAGGCTTCCAGTAGCTATTCCGATCGAGTTTTCCCGAATTATTGGACTCGGATCCAAAATTTGACCACTTTTTACGATTTCTCGATTTTGGTGATTTTCCCTAGTGGTACCCCTATGGAAATCCGTAAAAAGTCGTCGGATTCCGACGAAGCCAATTCTCGATGCTTTGTGACCGGCAAGCTTCCAGTAGCTATTCCCATCGAGTTTTTCCGAATTATTGGACTCGGATCCAAAATTTCACAACTTTTTACGATTTCTCGATTTTGGTGATTTTCCCTAGTGGTACCCCTAGGGAAATAAGTAAAAATTCGTCGGATTCTGACGAAGCCAATTCTCGATGCGTTGTGACCGGCAAGCTTCCAGTAGCTATTCCGATCGAGTTTTCCCGAATTATTGGACTCAGATCCAAAATTTCACCACTTTTTACGATTTCTCGATTTTGGTGATTTTCCCTAGAGGTACCCCTAGGGAAATCCGTAAAAATTCGTCGGATTCCGACGAACCCAATTCTTGATACGTTGTGACCGACAGGCTTCCAGTAGCTATTCCGATCGAGTTTTTCCGAATTATTGGACTCGAATCCAAAATTTCACCACTTTTTACGATTTCTCGATTTTGGTGATTTTTCCTAGTGGTACCCCTAGGGAAATCCGTAAAAATTCGTCGGATTCCGACGAAGCCAATTCTCGATGCGTTGTGACCGGCAAGCTTCCAGAAGCTATTCCGATCGAGTTTTCCCGAATTATTGGACTCGGATCCAAAATTTCACCACTTTTCGATTTTTGTGATTTTCCCTAGTGGTACCCCTAGGAAAATCCATAAAAATTCGTCGGATTTCGACGAAGCCAATTCTCGATGCGTTGTGACCGGCAAGCTTCCAGTAGCTATTCCGATCGAGTTTTCCCGAATTATTGGATTCGAATCCAAAATTTCACCACTTTTTACGATTTCTCGATTTTGGTGATTTTCCCTAGTGGTACCCCTAAGGAAATCCGTAAAAATTCGTGGGATTCTGATGAACCAAATTCTCGATGCGTTGTGACCGGCAGGCTTTCAGTACCTATTGCGATCGAGTTTTCCCGAATTATTGGACACGGATCCAAAATTTCACGATTTTTCGATTTTTGTGATTTTTCCTAGTGGTACCCCTAGGGAAGTCCGTAAAAATTCATCGGATTCCGACGAAGCCAATTCTCAATGCGTTGTGACCGGCAAGCTTCCTGTAGCAATTCCGATCGAGTTTTCCCGAATTATTGGAATCGGATCCAAAATTTCACCACTTTTTACGATTTCTCGATTTTGGTGATTTTCCCTAGTGGTACCCCTAGGAAAATCCATAAAAATTCGTCGCATTCCGACGAAGCCAATTCTCGATGTGTTGTGACCGGCAAGCTTCCAGTAGCTATTCCGATCGCGTTTTCCCTAATTATTGGACTCGGATCAAAAATTTCACGATTTCTCGATTTTGGTGATTTTCCCTAGTGGTACCCCTAGGGAAATCCGTAAAAATTCGTTGGATTCCGACGAAGCCAATTTTCGATGCGTTGTGATCGGCAAGCTTCCATTAGCTATTCCGATTGAGTTTTCCCGAATTATTGGACTCGGATCCAAAATTTGACCACTTTTTACGATTTCTCGATTTTGGTGATTTTCCCTAGTGGTACCCCTAGGGAAATCCGTAAAAATTCGTCGGATTTTGACGAAGCCAATTCTCGATGCGTTGTAACCGGCAAGCTTCCAGTAGCTATTCCGATCGAGTTTTCCCGAATTATTGGACTCGGATCCAAAATTTTACCACTTTTTACGATTTCTCGATTTTGGTGATTTTCCCTAGTGGTACCCCTAGGGAAATCCGTAAAAATTCGTCGGATTTCGACGAAACCAATTCTCGATGCGTTGTGACCGGCAAGCTTCCAGTAGCTATTCCGATCGAGTTTTCCCGAATAATTGGACTCGTATCCAAAATTTAACGATTTCTCGATTTTGCTTATTTTCCCTAGTGGTACCCCTAGGAAAATCCGTAAAAATTCGTCGGATTCCGACGAAGCCAATTCTTGATACGTTGTGACCGGCAAGCTTCCAGTAGCTATTCCGATCGAGTTTTCCCGAATTATTGGACTCGGATCTAAAATTTCACGATTTCTCGATTTTGGTGATTTTCCCTAGTGGTACCCCTAGGGAAATCCGTAAAAATTCGTCGGATTTCGACGAAGCCAATTCTCTATGCGTTGTGACCGGCAAGCTTCCAGTCGCTATTCCGATCAAGTTTTCCCGAATTATTGGACTCGGATCCGAAATTTCACCACTTTTTAAGATTTCTCGATTTTGGTGATTTTCCCTAGTGGTACCCCTAGGGAAATCCGTAAAAATTCGTCGGATTCCGACGAATCCAATTCTCGATGCACTGTGACCAGCAAGCTTCCAGTAGCTATTCCGATCGATTTTTCCTAAATTATTGGACTCGGATCCAAAATTTTACCACTTTTTACGATTTCTCGATTTTGGTGATTTTCCCTAGTGGTACCCTAGGGAAATCCGTAAAAATTCAACGGCTTCCGACGAAGCCAATTCTCGATGTGTTGCGACCGGCAAGCTTCCAGTAGCTATTCTGATCGAGTTTTCCCGAATTATTGGACTCGAATCCAAAATTTCACTACTTTTTACGATTTCTCGATTTTGGTGATTTTCCCTAGTGGCACCCCTAAGAAAATCCGTAAAAATTCGTCGGATTCCGACGAAGCCAATTCTCGATGCGTTGTGACCGGCAAGCTTCCAGTAGCTATTCCGATCGAGTTTTCCCGAATTATTGGACTCGGATCCAAAATTTCACGATTTCTCGATTTTGCTGATTTTCCCTAGTGGTACCCCTAGGGAAATCCGTAAAAATTCGTCGGATTCTGACGAAGCAAATTCTCGATGCGTTGTGACCGGAAAGCTTTCCGTAGCTATTCCGATCGAGTTTTTCCGAATTATTGGACTCGGATCCAAAATTTTACGATTTCTCGATTTTGGTGATTTTCCCTAGTGGTACCCTAGGGAAATCCGTAAAAATTCAACGGCTTCCGACGAAGCCAATTCTCGATGTGTTGCGACCGGCAAGCTTCCAGTAGCTATTCTGATCGAGTTTTCCCAAATTATTGGACTTGGATCCAAAATTTCACTACTATTTACGATTTCTCGATTTTGGTGATTTTCCCTAGTGGCACCCCTAGGAAAATCCGTAAAAATTCGTCGGATTCCGACGAAGCCAATTCTCGATGCGTTGTGACCGGCAAGCTTCCAGTAGCTATTCCGATCGAGTTTTCCCGAATTATTGGACTCGGATCCAAAATTTCACGATTTCTCGATTTTGCTGATTTTCCCTAGTGGTACCCCTAGGGAAATCCGTAAAAATTCGTCCCAATTTTCGATGCGTTGTGACCGGCAAGCTTTCAGTAGCTATTCCGATCCAGTTTTCCCGAATTATTGGACTCGGATCAAAAATTTTACCACTTTTTACGATTTCCCGATTTTGGTGATTTTCCCTAGTGGTACCCCTAGGGAAATCCGTAAAAATTCGTCAGATTCCGACGAAGCCAATTCTCGATGCGTTGTGATCGGCATGCTACTAGTAGCTATTCCGATCGAGTTTTCCTGAATTATTGGACTCGGATCCAAAATTTCACCACTTTTTACGATTTCTAGATTTTGGTGATTTTCCCTAGTGGTACCCCTAGGGAAATCCGTAAAAATTCGTCGGATTCCGACGAAGCCATTTCTCGATGCGTTGTGACCGGCAAGCTTCCAGTAGCTATTCCGATCGAGTTTTCCCGAATTATTAGACTCGGATCCAAAATTTCACCACTTTATTCGATTTCTCGATTTTGGAGATTTTCCCTAGTGGTACCCCTAGGTAAATCCGTAAAAATTCGTCAGATTCCGACGAAGCAAATTCTCGATGCGTTGTGACCGGCAAGCTTCCAGTAGCTATTCCGATCGAGTTTTCCCGAATTATTAGACTCGGATCAAAAATTTCACCACTTTATTCGATTTCTCGATTTTGGTGATTTTCCCTAGTGGTACCCCTAGGGAAATCCGTAAAAATTCGTCGGATTCCGACGAAACAAATTCTCGATGCGTTGTGACCGGCAAGCTTCAAGTAGCTATTCCGATCGAGTTTTCCCGAATTATTGGACTCGGATCCAAAATTTCACCACTTTTTACGATTTCTCGATTTTGGTGATTTTTTCCTAGTGGTACCCCTAGGGAAATCCGTAAAAATTCGTCGGATTCCGACGAAACAAATTCTCGATGCGTTGTGAACGGCAAGCTTCCAGTAGCTATTCCGATCGAGTTTTCCCGAATTATTGGACTCGGATCTAAAATTTCACCACTTTTTACGATATCTCGATTTTTGTAATTTTCCCTAGTGGTACCCCTAGGGAAATCCGTAAAAATTCGTCGGATTCCGACGAAGCCAATTCTCGATGCGTTGTGACCGGAAAGCTTTCAGTAGCTATTCCGATCGAGTTTTTCCAAATTATTGGACTCGGATCCAAAATTTCACGATTTCTCGATTTTGGTGATTTTCCCCAGAGGTAACCCTAGGGAAATCCGTAAAAATTCGTCGGATTTCGACGAAGCCAATTCTCGATACGTTCTGACCGGCAAGCTTCCAGTAGCTATTCCGATTGACTTTTCCCGAATTATTGGACTCGGGTCCAACTTTTTACGATTTCTCGATTTTGGTGATTTTCCCTAGTGGTACCCCTAGGTAAATCCGTAAAAATTCGTCGGATTCCGATAAAGCCAATTCTCTATACGTTGTGACCGGCAAGCTTCCAGTAGCTATTCCGATCGAGTTTTCCCGAATTATTGGACTCGAATCCAAAATTTCACGATTTCTCGATTTTGGTGATTTTCCCCAGTGGTAACCCTAGGAAAATCCGTAAAATTTCGTCGGATTTCGACGAAGCAAATTCTCGATACGTTCTGACCGGGAAGCTTCCAGTAGCTATTCCGATTGACTTTTCCCGAATTATTGGACTCGGATCCAACTTTTTACGATTTCTCGATTTTGGAGATTTTCCCTAGTGGTACCCCTAGGGAAATCCGTAAAAATTCGTCGGATTCCGACGAAGCCAATTCTCGATGCGTTGTGAACGGTAAGCTTCCAGTAGCTATTCCGATCGAGTTTTCCCGAATAATTGGACTCGTATCCAAAATTTTACGATTTCTCGATTTTGCTGATTTTCCCTAGTGGTATCCCTAGGGAAATCCGTAAAAATTCGTCGGATTCCGATGAAGCCAATTTTCGATGCGTTGTGACCGGCAAGCTTCCAGTAGCAATTCCGATCGAGTTTTCCCGAATTATTGGACTCGGATCCAAAATTTTACCACTTTTTAAGATTTCTCGATTTTGGTGATTTTCCCTAGTGGTACCCCTAGGGAAATCCGTAAAAATTCGTCGGATTCCGACGAAGCCAATTCTCGATGCGTTGTGACCGTCAAGCTTCCAGTAGCTATTCCGATCAAGTTTTCCCGAATTATTGGACTCGGATCCAAAATTTCACCACTTTTTAAGATTTCTCGATTTTAGTGATTTTCCCTAGTGGTACCCCTAGGGAAATCCGTAAAAATTCGTCGGATTCCGACGAACCCAATTCTCGATACGTTGTGACCGGCATGCTTCCAGTAGCTATTCCGATCGATTTTTCCTGAATTATTGGACTCGGATCCAAAATTTTACCACTCTTTATGATTTCTCGATTTTGGTGATTTTTCCTAGTGGTACCCTAGGGAAATCCGTAAAAATTCGACGGATTCCCACGAAGCCAATTCTCGATGTGTTGTGACCGGCAAGCTTCCAGTAGCTATTTTGATCGAGTTTTCCCGAATTATTGGACTCGGATCCAAAATTTCACCACTTTTTATGATTTCTCGATTTTGGTGATTTTCCCTAGTGGCACACCTAGGAAAATCCGTAAAAATTCGTTGGATTCTGACGAAGCCAATTCTCGATGCGTTGTGACCGGCAGGCTTCCAGTAGCTATTCCGATCGAGTTTTTCCGAATTATTGGACTCGGATCCAAAATTTCACGATTTCTCGATTTTGCTGATTTTTCCTAGTGGTACCCCTAGGGAAATCCGTAAAAATTCTTCGGATTCCGACGAAGCAAATTCTCGATGCGTTGTGACCGGCAATCTTTCCGTAGCTATTCCGATCGAGTTTTCCAGAATTATTGGACTCGGATCCAAAATTTTTCGATTTCTCGATTTTGGTGATTTTCCCTAGTGGTACCCCTAGGGAAATCCGTAAAAATTCGTCGGATTCCGACGAACCCAATTTTTGATGCGTTGTGACCGGCAAGCTTCCAGTAGCTATTCCGATCGAGTTTTCCCGAATTATTGGACTCGGATCAAAAATTTTACCACTTTTTACGATTTCTCGATTTTGGTGATTTTCCCTAGTGGTACCCCTAGGGAAATCCGTAAAAATTCGTCAGATTTTGACGAAGCCAATTCTCGATGCATTGTGATCGGCAAGCTTCCAGTAGCTATTCCGATCGTGTTTTCCCGAATTATTGGACTCGGATCCAAAATTTCACCACTTTTTACGATTTCTCGATTTTGGTGATTTTTCCTAGTGGTACCCCTAGGGAAATCCGTAAAAATTCGTCGGATTCCGACGAAGCCAATTCTCGATGCGTTGTGACCGGCAAGCTTCCAATAGCTATTCCGATCGAGTTTTCCTGAATTATTGGACTCGGATCAAAAATTTCACCACTTTATACGATTTCTCGATTTTGGTGATTTCCCCTAGTGGAACCCCTAGGGAAATCCGTAAAAATTCATCGGATTCCGACGAAGCCAATTCTCGATGCGTTGTGACCGGCAAGCTTCCAGTAGCTATTCCAATCGAGTTTTCCCGAATTATTTGACTCGGATCCAAAATTTCATGATTTCTCGATTTTGGTGATTTTCCATAGTGGTACCCCTAGGGAAATCCGTAAAAATTCGTCGGATTCCGACGAAGCCAATTCTCGATGCGTTGTGATCGGCAAGCTTGCAGTAGCTATTCCGATCGAGTTTTCCCAAATTATTGGACTCGGATCCGAAATTTCACCACTTTTTACGATTTCTCGATTTTGGTGATTTTCCCTAGTGGTACCCCTAAGGAAATCCGTAAAAAATCATCGTATTCCGACGAAACAAATTCTCGATGCGTTGTGACCGGCAATCTTCCAGTAGCTATTCCGATCTAGTTTACCCTAATTATTGGACTCGGATCTAAAATTTCACCACTTTTTATGATTTCTCGATTTTGGTAATTTTCCCTAGTGGTACCCCTAGGGAAATCCGTTAAAATTCGTCGGATTTCGACGAAGCCAATTCTCGATGCGTTGTGACCGGCAAGCTTCTAGTAGCTATTCCGATCGAGTTTTCCCGAATTATTGGACTTGGATAAAAAATTTCACCATTTCTCGATTGTGGTGATTTTCCCTAGTGGTACCCCGAGGGAAATTCGTAAAAATTCGTCGGATTTCGACGAAACCAATTTTCGATGCGTACTGACCGGCAAGCTTCCAGTAGCTATTCCGATCGAGTTTTCCCAAATTATTGGACTCGGATCCAAAATTTTATCACTTTTTACGATTTCTCGATTTTTGTGATTTTCCCTAGTGGAACCCCCTAGGGAAATCCGTAAAAAATCATCGGATTCCGACGAAGCCAATTCTCGATGCGTTGTGACCGGCAAGCTTCCAGTAGCTATTCCGATCGAGTTTTCCCGAATTATTGGACTCGGATCCAAAATTTCACCACTTTTTACGATTTCTCGATTTTGGTGATTTTCCCTGGTGGTACCCCTAGGGAAATCCATAAAAATTCGTCAGATTCCGACGAAGCCAATTCTCGATGCGTTGTGACGGGCAAGCTTCCGGTAGCTATTCCGATCGAGTTTTCCCGAATTATTGGACTCGGATCCAAAATTTCACGATTTCTCGATTTTGGTGATTTTCCCTAGTGGTACCCCTAGGAAAATCCGTAAAAATTCGTCGGATTCCGACGAAACAAATTCTCGATGCGTTGTGACCGGCAAGCTTCCAGTAGCTATTCCGATTGAGTTTACCCTAATTATTGGACTCGGATCTAAAATTTCACCACTTTTTACGATTTCTCGATTTTGGTAATTTTCCCTAGTGGTACCCCTAGGGAAATCCGTAAAAATTCGTCGGATTCCGACGAAGCCAATTCTCGATGCGTTGTGACCGGCAAGCTTCCAGTAGCTATTTCGATCGAGTTTTCCCAAATTATTGGACTCGGATCAAAAATTTCACGATTTCTCGATTTTGGTGATTTTCCCTAGTGGTAACCCTAGGGAAATCCGTAAAAATTTGTCGGATTTCGACGAAGCCAATTCTCGATACGTTCTGACCGGCAACCTTCCTGTAGCTATTCCGATTGAGTTTTCCCGAATTATTGGACTCGTATCCAAAAATTCACCACTTTTTACGATTTCTCGATTTTGGTGATTTTTCCTAGTGGTACCCCCAGGGAAATCCGTAAAAATTCGTCGGATTCCGACAAAGCCAATTCTCGATGCGTTGTGACCGGCAAGCTTCCAGTAGCTATTCCGATCGAGTTTTCCCGAATTATTGGGCTCGGATCCAAAATTTCACCACCTTTTACGATTTATCGATTTTTGTGATTTTCCCTAGTGGTACCCCTAGGGAAATCCGTAAAAATTCGTCGGATTTCGACGAAGCCAATTCTCGATGCGTTGTGACCGGCAAGCTTCCAGTAGCTATTCCGATCGAGTTTTACCGAATTATTGGACTCGGATCCAACTTTTTACGATTTCTCGATTTTGGTGATTTTTCCTAGTGGTACCCCTAGGGAAACCCGTAAAAATTCGTCGAATTCCGACGAAGCCAATTCTCGATGTGTTGTGACCGGCAAGCTTCCAGTAGCTATTCCGATCGAGGTTTCCCGAATTATTGGACTCGGATCTAAAATTTCACCACTTTTTACGATTTCTCGATTTTGGTAATTTTCCCTAGTGGTACCCCTAGGGAAATCCGTAAAAATTCGTCGGATTTCGACGAAGCCATATCTCGATGCGTTGTGACCGGCAAGCTTCCTGTAGCTATTCCGATCGAGTTTTCCGAAATTATTGGACTCGGATCCAAAATTTCACGATTTCTCGATTTTGGTGATTTTCCCTAGTGGTAACCCTAGGGAAATCCGTAAAAATTCGTCGGATTTCGACGAAGCAAATTCTCGATACGTTATGACCGGCAAGATTCCAGTAGCTATTCCGATTGAGTTTTCCCGAATTATTGGACTCGGATCCAACTTTTTACGATTTCTCGATTTTGGTGATTTTCCCTAGTGGTACCCCTAGGGAAATCCGTAAAAATTCGTCAGATTCCGACGAAGCCAATTCTCGATGCGTTGTGACCGGCAAGCTTCCAGTAGCTATTCCGATCGAGTTTTCCCGAATTTTGGATTCGGATCAAAAAATTCACCACTTTTTACGATTTCTCGATTTTGTTGATTTTCCATAGTGGTACCCCCAGGGAAATCCGTAAAAATTCATCGGATTCCGAAGAAGCCAATTCTCGATGCGTTGTGACCGGCAAGCTTCCAGTAGCTATTCCGATCGAGTTTTCCCGAATTATTGGACTCGGATCCCAAATTTCACCACTTTTTATGAGTTCTCGATTTTGGTGATTTTCCCTAGTGGTACCCCTAGGTAAATTCGTAAAAATTCGTCGAATTCCGACAAAGCCAATTCTTGATGCGTTGTGACCGGCAAGCTTCCAGTAGCTATTCCGATCGAGTTTTCCCGAATTATTGGACTCAGATCAAAAATTTCACCACCTTTTACGATTTATCGATTTTTGTGATTTTCCCTAGTGGTACCCCTAGGGAAATCCGTAAAAATTCGTCGCATTTCGACGAAGCCAATTCTCGATGCGTTGTGACCGGCAAGCTTCCAGTAGCTATTCCGATCGAGTTTACCCGAATTATTGGACTCGGATCGACCTTTTTACGATTTCTCGATTTTGGTGATTTTTCCTAGTGGTACCCCAAGGGAAATCCTTAAAAATTCGTCGGATTCCGACGAAGCCAATTCTCGATGCGTTTTCTCGATTTTGGTGATTTATCCTAGTAGTCGACCTAGGGCAATCCGTAAAAATTCATCGGATTCCGACGAAGCCAATTCTCGATGTGTTGCGACCGGCAAGCTTCCAGTAGATATTCCGATCGAGTTTTCCCAAATTATTGGACTCGGATCAAAAATTTCACCACTTTTTACGATTTCTCGATTTTGGTAATTTTCCCTAGTGGTAGCCCTAGGGAAATCCGTAAAAATTCGTCGGATTCTGACGGAGCCAATTCTCAATGCGTTGTGACCGGCAAGCTTCCAGTAGCTATTCCGATCAAGTTTTCCCGAATTATTGGACTCGGATCCAAAATTTCACGATTTCTCGATTTTAGTGATTTTTCGTAGTGGTACCCCTAGGAAAATCCGTAAAAATTCGTCGGATTCCGACGAACCCAATTTTCGACGCATTGTGACCGGCAAGCTTCCAGTAGCTATTCCGATCGAGTTTTCCCGAATTATTGGACTCAGATACAAAATTTTACCACTTTTTACGATTTCTCGATTTTGGTGATTTTCCCTAGTGGTACTCCTAGGGAAATCCGTAAAAATTCATCGGATTCCGACGAAGCCAATTCTCGATGCGTTTTGACCGGCAAGCTTCCAGTAGCTATTCCGATCGAGTTTTCCCGAATTATTGGACTCGGATCCAAAATTTCACCACTTTTTACGATTTTTCGATTTTGGTGATTTTCCCTAGTGGTACCCCTAGGGAAATCCATAAAAATTCGTCGGATTTCGACGAAGCCAATTCTCGATGCGTTGTGACCGGCAATCTTCGTGTAGCTATTCCGATCGAGTTTTCCCGAATTATTGGACTAGGATCCAAAATTTCACGATTTCTCGATTTTTGTGATTTTCCCTAGTGGTACCCATAGGGAAATCCGTAAAAATTCGTCGGATTTCGACGAAGCCAATTTTCGATGCGTTGTGACCGGCAAGCTTCCAGTAGCTATTCCGATCGAGTTTTCCCGAATTATTGGACTCGGATCCAAAATTTTACCACTTTTTACGATTTCTCGATTTTGGTTATTTTTCCTAGTGGTACCCCTAGGGAAATCCGTAAAAATTCGTCGAATTTTTACGAAGCCAATTCTCGATGCGTTGTGACCGGCAAGCTTCCCGTAGCAATTCCGATCGAGTTTTCCCGAATTATTTGACTCGGATCCAAAATTTCACCACTTTTTACGATTTCTCGATTTTGGTGATTTTCCCTAGTGGTACCCCTAAGGAAATCCGTAAAAATTCGTCGGATTCCGACGAAGCCAATTCTCGATGCATTGTACCGGCAAGCTTCCAGTAGCTATTCCGATCGAGTTTTCCCGAATTATTGGACTCGGATCCAAAATATCACGATTTCTCGATTTTGGTGATTTTCCCTATTGGTACCCCTAGGGAAATCCGTAAAAATTCGTCGGATTCCGACGAAACCAATTCTCGATGCGTTGTGACCGGCAAGCTTCCAGTAGCTATTCCGATCGAGTTTTCCCAAATTATTGGACTCGGATCCAAAATTTCACCACTTTTTAAGATTTCTCGATTTTGGTGATTTTCCCTAGTGGTACCCCTAGGAAAATCCGTAAAAATTCGTCGGATTCCGACGAACCCAATTCTCGATGCGTATTGACCGGCAAGCTTCCAGTAGCTATCCCGATCGAGTTTTCCCGAATTATTGGACTCGGATCAGAAATTTCGCCACTTTTTAGGATTTCTCGATTTTGGTGATTTTTCCTTGTGGTACCCCTAGGGACATCCGTAAAAATTCGTCGGATTTCGACGAAGCCAATTCTCGATGCGTTGTGAACGGCAAGCTTTCAGTAGCTATTTCGATCGAGTTTTCCCGAATGATTGGACTCGGATCTAAAATTTCACCACTTTTTACGATTTCTCGATTTTGGTGATTTTCACTAGTGGTACCCCTAGGGAAATCCGTAAAATTTCGTCGGATTTCGACGAAGCCAATTCTTGATGCGTTGCGACCGGCAAGCTTCCAATAGCTATTTCGATCGAGTTTTCCCGAATTATTGGACTCGAATCCAAAATTTCACAACTTTTTACGATTTCTCGATTTTGGTAATTTTACCTAGTGGTACACCAAGGGAAATCCGTAAAAATTCGTCGGATTCCGACGAAGTCAATTCTCGATGCGTTGTGACCGGCAAGCTTCTAGTAGCTATTCCGATCGAGTTTTCCCGAATTTTGGATTCGGATCCAAAATTTCACGATTTCTCGATTTTGGTGATTTTCCCTAGTGGTACCCCTAGGGAAATCCGTAAAAATTTGTCGAATTCTGACGAAGCCAATTCTCGATGCGTTGTGACCGGCAAGCTTCCAGTAGCTATTCCGATCGAGTTTTCCCGAATTATTGGACTCGGATCCAAAATTTCACCACTTTTTTCGATTTCTCGATTTTCGTGATTTTCCCAAGTGGTACCCCTAGGGAAATCCGTAAAAATCCGTCGGATTCCGACGAAGCCAATTCTCGATGCGTTGTGACCGGCAAGCTTCAAGTAGCTATTCCGATCGAGTTTTCCCGAATTATTGGACTCGGATCCAAAATTTCACGATTTCTCGATTTTGGTGATTTTCCATTGTGGTAACCCTAGGGTAATCCGTAAAAATTCGTCGGACTCCGACGAAGCCAATTCTCGATACGTTGTGACCGGCAAGCTTCCAGTAGCTATTCTGATCGAGTTTTCCCGAATTATTGGACTCGGATCCAAAATTTCACCACGTTTTACGATTTTTCTATTTTGGTGATTTTCCCTAATGGTACCGCAAGGCAAATCCTTAAAAATTCGTCGGATTCCGACGAAGTCAATTCTCGATGCGTTGTGACCGGCAAGCTTTCAGTAGCTATTCCGATCTAGTTTTCCTGAATTATTGGACTCGGATCAGAAATTTCACCACTTTTTATGATTTCTCGATTTTGGTGATTTTCCATAGTGGTACCCCTAGGGAAATCCGTAAAAATTCGTAGGATTCCGATGAAGCAAATTCTCGATGCGTTGTGACCGGCAAGCTTCCAGTAGCTACTCCGATCGAGTTTTCCTGAATTATTGGACTCGGATACAAAATTTCACCACTTTTTACGATTTCTCGATTTTGGTGATTTTCCCTAGTGGTACACCTAGGGAAATCCGTAAAAATTCATCGGATTCCGACGAAGCCAATTCTCGATGCGTTGTGACCGGCAAGCTTTCAGTAGCTATTTCGATCGAGTTTTCCCGAATGATTGGACTCGGATCCAAAATTTCAGTATTTTTTACGATTTCTCGATTTTCGTGATTTTCCCTAGTGGTACCCCTAGGGAAATCCGTAAAAATTTGTCGTATTCCGACGAAGCAATTTCTCAATACGTTGTGACCGGCAAGCTTCCAGTAGCTATTTCGATCGAGTTTTCCCGAATTATTGGACTCGGATCCAAAATTTCACCACTTTTTACGATTTCTCAATTTTGGTGATTTTCCCTAGTGGTACCCCTAGGGAAATCCGTAAAAATTGGTCGGATTTCGACGAAGCCAATTCTCGATGCGTTGTGACCGGCAAGCTTCCAGTAGCTATTACGATCGAGTTTTCCCGAATTATTGGACTCGGATCAAAAATTTCACTACTTTTTATGATTTCTCGATTTTGGTGATTTTCCCTAGTGGTACCCCTAGGGAAATCCGTAAAAATTTGTCGGATTCCGACGAAGCCAATTCTCGATGCGTTGTGACCGGCAAGCTTCCAGTAGCTACTCCGATCGAGTTTTCCCGAATTATTGCATTCGGATCCAAAATTTGACGATTTCTCGATTTTGGAGATTTTCCCTAGTGGTACCCCTAGGGAAATCCGTAAAAATTCGTCGGATTCCGACGAAGCAAATTCTCGATGCGTTGTGACCGGCAAGCTTCCAGTAGCTACTCCGATCGAGTTTTCCCGAATTATTAGACTCGGATCCAAAATTTCACCAGGTTTTACGATTTCTCTATTTTGGTGATTTTCCCTAATGGTACCCCTAGGGAAATCCGTAAAAATTCGTCGGATTCCCACGAAGCCAATTCTCGATGCGTTGTGACCGGCAAGCTTCCAGTAGCTATTCCGATCGAGTTTTCCCGAATTATTGGACTCGGATCAGAAATTTCACCACTTTTTACGATTTCTCAATTTTGGTGATTTTCCCTAGTGGTACCCCTAGGGAAATCCGTAAAAATTCGTAGGATTCCGACGAAGCAAATTCTCGATGCGTTGTGACCGGCAAGCTTCCAGTAGCTACTCCGATCGAGTTTTCCTGATTTATTGGACTCGGATCCAAAATTTCACCACTTTTTACGATTTCTCAATTTTGGTGATTTTCCCTAGTGGTACACCTAGGGAAATCCGTAAAAATTCCTCGGATTCCGACGAAGCCAATTCTCGATGCGTTGTGACCGGCAAGCTTTCAGTAGCTATTTCGATCGAGTTTTCCCGAATGATTGGACTCGGATCCAAAATTTCACCACTTTTTACGATTTCTCGATTTTGGTGATTTTCCCTAGTTGTACCCCTAGGGAAATCCGTAAAAATTCATCGGATTCCGACGAAGCCAATTCTCGATGCGTTGTGACCGGCAAGCTTCCAGTAGCTATTCCGATCGAGTTTTCCCGAATTATTGGACTCGGATCCAAAATTTCACCACTTTTTACGATTTCACGATTTTCGTGATTTTCCCTAGTGGTACCCCTGGGGAAATCCGTAAAAATTCATCGGTTTTCGACGAAGCCAATTCTCGATGCGTTGTGACCGGTAAGCTTCCAGTAGCTATTCCGATCGAGTTTTCCCGAATTATTGGACTCGGATCCAAAATTTCACCACTTTTTACGATTTCTCGATTTTGGTGATTTTCCCTAGTGGTACCCCCCTAGGGAAATCCGTAAAAATTCGTCGAATTCCGACGAAGCCAATTCTCGATGCGTTGTGACCGGCAAGCTTCCAATAGCTATTTCGATCGAGTTTTCCCGAATTATTGGACTCGGATCCAAAATTTCACAACTTTTTACGATTTCTCGATTTTGGTAATTTTACCTAGTGGTACCCCAAGGGAAATCCGTAAAAATTCGTCGGATTCCGACGAAGTCAATTCTCAATGCGTTGTTACCTGAAAGCTTCCAGTAGCTATTCCGATCGAGTTTTCCCGAATTATTGGATTCGGATCCAAAATTTGACGATTTCTCGATTTTGGTGATTTTCCCTAGTGGTACCCCTAGGGAAATCCGTAAAAATTCGTCGGATTCCGACGAAGCCAATTCTCAATGCATTGTGACCGGCAAGCTTCCAGTAGCTATTTCGATCGAGTTTTTCCGAATTATTGGACTCGGATCAAAAATTTCACCACTTTTTACGATTTCTCGATATTGGTGATTTTTCCTAGTGGTACCCTTAGGAAAATCCGTAAAAATTCGTCGGATTTCGACGAATGCAATTCTCGATACGTTGTGACCGGCAAGCTTCCAGTAGCTATACCGATCGATTTTTCCCGAATTAATGGACTCGGATCCAAAATTTCACCACGTTTTACGATTGCTATATTTTGGTGATTTTCCCTAATGGTACCCCTAGGGAAATCCGTAAAAATTCGTCGGATTCCCATGAATCCAATTCTCGATGCGTTGTGACCGGCAAGCTTCCAGTAGCTATTCCGATCAAGTTTTCCCGAATTATTAGACTCGGATCAGAAATTTCACCACTTTTTACGATTTCTCGATTTTGGTGATTTTCCCTAGTGGTACCCCTAAGGAAATCCGTAAAAATTCGTAGGATTCCGACGAAGCAAATTCTCGATGCGTTGTGACCGGCAAGCTTCCAGTAGCTACTCCGATCGAGTTTTCCCGAATTATTAGACTCGGATCCAAAATTTCACCACGTTTTACGATTTCTCTATTTTGGTGATTTTCCCTAATGGTACCCCTAGGGAAATACGTAAAAATTCGTCGGATTCCCACGAAGCCAATTCTCGATGCGTTGTGACCGGCAAGCTTCCAGTAGCTATTCCGATCGAGCTTTCCCGAATTATTGGACTCGGATCAGAAATTTCACCACTTTTTACGATTTCTCAATTTTGGTGATTTTCCCTAGTGGTACCCCTAGGGAAATCCGTAAAAATTCGTCGGATTCCGACGAAGTGAATTCTCGATGCTTAGTGACCGGAAAGCTTCCTGTAGCTATTCCGATCGAGTTTTCCCGAATTATTGGACTCGGATCCAAAATTTCACCACTTTTTACGATTTCTCGATTTTGGTGATTTTCCCTAGTGGTACCCCTAGGGAAATCCGTAAAAATTCGTCGGATTTCGACGAAGCCAATTCTCGATGCGTTGTGACCGGCAAGCTTCCAGTAGCTATTCCGATCGAGTTTTCACGAATTATTGGACTCGGATCCAAAATTTCACCACTTTTTACGATTTCTCGATTTTGGTGATTTTCCCTAGTTGTACCCCTAGGGAAATCCGTAAAAATTCGTCGGATTCCGACGAAGCCAATTCTCGATGCGTTGTGACCGGCAAGCTTCCAGTAGCTATTCCGATCGAGTTTTCCCGAATTATTGGACTCGGATCCAAAATTTCACAACTTTTTACGATTTCTCGATTTTGGTAATTTTACCTAGTGGTACCCCAAGGGAAATCCGTAAAAATTCGTCGGATTCCGATGAAGTCAATTCTCGATGCGTTGTGACCGGCAAGCTTCCAGTATCTATTCCGATCGAGTTTTCCCGAATTATTGGATTCGAATCCAAAATTTCACGATTTCTCGATTTTGGTGATTTTCCCTAGTGGTACCCCTAGGGAAATCCGTAAAAATTTGTCGTATTCCGACGAAGCCAATTCTAGATGCGTTGTGACCGGCAAGCTTCCAGTAGCTACTCCGATCGATTTTTCCCAAATTATTGGACTCGGATCAAAAATTTCACCACTTTTTACGATTTCTCGATTTTGGTGATTTTCCCTAGTGGTACCCCTAGGGAAATCCGTAAAAATTCGTCGGATTCTGACGAAGCCAATTCTCGATGCGTTGTGACCGGCAAGCTTCCAGTAGCTATTTCGTTCGAGTTTTCCCGAATTATTGGACTCGGATCAAAAATTTCACCACTTTTTACGATTTCTCGATTTTGGTGATTTTTCCTAGTGGTACCCTTAGGAAAATCCGTAAAAATTCGTCGGATTCCGATGAAGCCAATTCTCGATGCGTTGTGACCAGCAAGCTTCCAGTAGCTATTCCGATCGATTTTTCCCGAATTATTGGACTCGGATCAAAAATATCACCGCTTTTTACGATTTCTAGATTTTTGTGATTTTCCCTAGTTGTACCCCTAGGGAAATCCGTAAAAATTCGTAGGATTCCGAAGAAGCAAATTCTCGATGCGTTGTGACCGGCAAGCTTCCAGTAGCTACTCCGATCGAGTTTTCCTGAATTATTGGACTCGGATCCAACATTTCACCACTTTTTACGATTTCTCGATTTTTTTGATTTTCCCTAGTGGTACACCTAGGGAAATCCGTAAAAATTCGTCGGATTCCGACGAAGCCAATTCTCGATGCGTTGTGACCGGCAAGCTTTCAGTAGCTATTTCGATCGAGTTTTCCCGAATGATTGGACTCGGATCCAAAATTTCACCACTTTTTACGATTTCTCGATTTTGGTGATTTTCCCTTGTTGTACCCCTAGGGAAATCCGTAAAAATTCGTCGATTTCCGACGAAGCCAATTCTCGATGCGTTGTGACCGGCAAGCTTCCAATAGCTATTTCGATCGAGTTTTCCCGAATTATTAGACTCGGATCCAAAATTCATAACTTTTTACGATTTCTCGATTTTGGTAAATTTACCTAGTGGTACCCCAAGGGAAATCTGTAAAAATTTGTCGGATTCCAACGAAGTCAATTCTCAATGCGTTGTGACCGGCAAGCATAAAGTAGCTATTCCGATTGAGTTTTCCCGAATTATTTGATTCGGATCCAAAATTTGACGATTTCTCGATTTTGGTGATTTTCCCTAGTGGTACCCCTAGGGAAATCCGTAAAAATTCGTCGGATTCCGACGAAGCAAATTCTCGATGCGTTGTGATCGGCAAGCTTCCAGTAGCTACTCCGATCGAGTTTTCCCGAATTATTGGACTCGGATCCAAAATTTCACCACTTTTTACGATTTCTCGATTTTGGTGATTTTTCCTAATGGTACACCTAGGGAAATCCGTAAAAATTCCTCGGATTCCGACGAAGCCAATTCTCGATGCGTTGTGACCGGCAAGCTTTCAGTAGCTATTTCGATCGAGTTTTCCCGAATGATTGGACTCGGATCCAAAATTTCACCACTTTTTACGATTTCTCGATTTTGGTGATTTTCCCTAGTGGTACCCCTAGGGAAATCCGTAAAAATTCGTCGGATTCCGACGAAGCCAATTCTCGATGCGTTGTGACCGGCAAGCTTCCAGTAGCTATTCCGATCGAGTTTTCCCGAATTATTGGACTCGGATCCAAAATTTCACTACTTTTTACGATTTCTCGATTTTGGTGATTTTCCCTATGGTACCCCTAGGGAAATCCGTAAAAATTTGTCGGATTTCGACGAAACCAATTCTCGATGCGTTGTGACCGGCAAGCTTCCAGTAGCTATTCCGATCGAGTTTTCCCGAATTATTGGACTCGGATCCAAAATTTCACCACTTTTTACGATTTCTCGATTTTGGTGATTTTCCCTAGTTGTACCCCTAGGAAAATCCGTAAAAATTCGTCGAATTCCAACGAAGCCAATTCTCGATGCGTTGTGACCGGCAAGCTTCCAATAGCTATTTCCATCGAGTTTTCCCGAATTATTGGACTCGGATCCAAAATTTCACAACTTTTTACGATTTCTCGATTTTGGTAATTTTACCTAGTGGTACCCGAAGGGAAATCCGTAAAAATTCGTCGGATTCCGATGAAGTTAATTCTCGATGCGTTGTGACCGGCAAGCTTCCAGTATCTATTCCGATCGAGTTTTCCCGAATTATTGGATTCGGATCCAAAATTTCTCGATTTTGGTGATTTTCCCTAGTGATACCCCTAGGGAAATCCGTAAAAATTTGTTGGATTCCGACGAAGCCAATTCTCGATGCGTATTGACCGGCAAGCTTCCAGTAGCTATTCCGATCGAGTTTTCCCGAATTATTGGACTCGGATCCAAAATTTCACTACTTTTTACGATTTCTCGATTTTGGTGATTTTCCCTAGTGGTACCCCCTAGGGAAATCCGTAAAAATTCGTCGAATTCCGACGAAGCCAATTCTCGATGCGTTGTGACCGGAAAGCTTCCAATAGCTATTTCGATCGAGTTTTCCCGAATTATTGGACTCGGATCCAAAATTTCACAACTTTTTACGATTTCTCGATTTTGGTAATTTTACCTAGTGGTACCCAAGGGAAATCCATAAAAATTCGTCGGATTCCGACGAAGTCAATTCTCAATGCGTTGTGACCGGAAAGCTTCCAGTAGCTATTCCGATCGAGTTTTCCCGAATTATTGGATTCGGATCCAAAATTTGACGATTTCTCGATTTTGGTGATTTTCCCTAGTGGTACCCCTAGGGAAATCCGTAAAAATTCGTCGGATTCCGACGAAGCCAATTCTCGATGCGTTGTGACCGGCAAGCTTCCAGTAGCTATTTCGATCGAGTTTTTCCGAATTATTGGACTATGATCAAAAATTTCACCACTTTTTACGATTTCTCGATTTTGGTGATTTTTCCTAGTGGTACCCTTAGGAAAATTCGTAAAAATTCGTCGGATTCGGACGAATGCAATTCTCGATACGTTGTGACCGGCAAGCTTCCAGTAGCTACTCCGATCGAGTTTTCCCAAATTATTGGTCTCGGATCCAAAATTTCACCACTTTTTACGATTTCTCGATTTTGGTAATTTTCCCTAGTGGTACCCCTAGGAAAATTCGTAAAAATTCGTCGGATTTCGACGAAACCAATTCTCGATGCGTTGTCACCGGCAAGCTTCCAGTAGCTATTCCGATCAAGTTTTCCCGAATTATTGGACTCGGATAAAAAATTTCACCACTTTTTACGATTTCTCGATTTAGGTGATTTTTCCTAGTGGTACCCCTAGGGAAATCCGTAAATATTCGTCGGATTCCGACGAAGCCAATTCTCGATGCGTTGTGACCGGCAAGCTTCCAGTAGCTATTCCGATCGAGTTTTCCCGAATTATTGGACTCGGATCCAAAATTTCACGATTTCTCGATTTTGGTGATTTTCCCTAGTGGTACCCATAAGGAAATCCGTAAAAATTCGTCGGATTCCGACGAAGCCAATTCTCAATGCGTTGTGACCGGCAAACTTCCAGTAGCTATTTCGATCGAGGTTTCCCGAATTATTGGACTCGGATCCAAAATTTCTTCACTTTTTACGATTTCTCGATTTTGGTAATTTTCCCTAGTGGTACCACTAGGAAAATCCGTAAAAATTCGTCGGATTGCGACGAAACCAATTCTCGATGCGTTGTCACCGGCAAGCTTCCAGTTGCTATTCCGATCAAGTTTTCCCGAATTATTGGACTCGGATAAAAAATTTCACCACTTTTTACGATTTCTCGATTTAGGTGATTTTTCCTAGTGGTACCCCTAGGGAAATCCGTAAAAATTCGTCGGATTCCGACGAAGCCAATTCTCGATGCGTTGTGACCGGCAAGCTTCCAGTAGCTATTCCAATGGAGTTTTCCCGAATTATTGGACTCGGATCCAAAATTTCACGATTTCTCGATTTTGGTGATTTTCCCTAGTGGTACCCCTAGGGAAATCCGTAAAAATTCGTAGGATTCCGACGAAGCCAATTCTCAATGCGTTGTGACCGGCAAGCTTCCAGTAGCTATTCCGATCGAGTTTTCCCGAATGATTGGACTCGGATCCAAAATTTCTCCACTTTTTACGATTTCTCGATTTTGGTGATTTTCCCTAGTTGTACCCCTAGGAAAATCCGTAAAAATTCTTCGCATTCCGACCAAACCAATTCTCGATGCGTTATGACCGGCAAGCTTCCAGTAGCTATTCCGATCGAGTTTTCCCTAATTATTGGACTCGGATCAAAAATTTCACGATTTCTCGATTTTGTTGATTTTCCCTAGTGGTACCCCTAGGGAAATCCGCAAAAATTCGTCGGATTTCGACGAAGCCAATTTTCGATGCGTTGTGACCGGCAAGCTTCCAGTAGCTATTCCGATCGAGTTTTCCCGAATTATTGGACTCGGATAAAAAATTTCACCACTTTTTACGATTTCTCGATTTTTGTGATTTTCCCTAGTGGTACCCCTAGGGAAATCCGTAAAAATTCGTCGGATTCCGACGAAGCCAATTCTCGATGCGTTGTGACCGGCAAGCTTCCAGTAGCTATTCCGATCGAGTTTTCCCGAATTATTGGACTCGGATCCAAAATTTCACCACTTTTTACGATTTCTCGATTTTGGTGATTTTTCCTAGTGGTACCCCTAGGAAAATCCGTAAAAATTCGTCGGATTCTGACGAAGCCAATTCTCGATGCGTTGTGACCGGCAAGCTTCTAGTATCTATTCCGATCGAGTTTTCCCTAATTATTGGACTCGGATTTAAAATTTCACGATTTCTCGATTTTGTTTATTTTCCCTAGTGGTACCCCTAGGGAAATCCGTAAAAATTCGTCGGATTCCGACGAAGCCAATTCTCGATGCGTTTTGACCGGCAAGCTTCCAGTAGCTATTCCGATCGAGATTTCCCTAATTATTGGACTCGGATTTAAAATTTCACGATTTCTCGATTTTGTTTATTTTCCCGAGTGGTATCCCTAGCGAAATCCGTAAAAATTCGTCGTATTCCGACGAAGCCAATTCTCGATGAGTTATGACCGGAAAGCTTCCAGTAGCTATTCCGATCGAGTTTTCCCGAATTATTGGACTTGAATCCAAAATTTCACCACTTTTTACGATTTCTCGATTTAGGTGATTTTCCCTAGTGGTACCCCTAGGAAAATCCGTAAAAATTCGTCGGATTCCGACGAAACCAATTCTCGATGCGTTATGACCGGCAAGCTTCCAGTAGCTATTCCGATCGAGTTTTCCCGAATTATTGGACACGAATCCAAAATTTTACCACTTTTTACGATTTCTCGATTTTGGTAATTTTCCCTAGTGGTACCCCTAGGGAAATCCGTAAAAATTCATCGGATTCCGACGAAGCCAATTCTCGATGCGTTGTGACCGGCAAGCTTCCAGTAGCTAATCCGATCGAGTTTTTCCGAATTATTGGACTCGGATCCAAAATTTCACGATTTCTCGATTTTGGTGATTTTCCCTAGTGGTACCCCTAGGGAAATCCGTAAAAATTCGCCGGATTCCGACGAAGCCAATTCTCGATGCGTTGTAACCGGCAAGCTTCCAGTAGCTATTCCGATCGAGTTTTCCTGAATTATTGGACTCGAATCCAAAATTTCACCACTTTTTACGATTTCTCGATTTTGGTGATTTTTCCTAGTGGTACCCCTAGGGAAATCCGTAAAAATTCGTCGGATTCCGACGAAACCAATTCTCGATGCGTTGTGACCGGAAAGCTTCCAGTAGCTATTCCGATCGAGTTTTCCCGAATTATTGGACTCGGATCCAAAATTTCAGCACTTTTTACGATTTCTCGATTTTGGTGATTTTTCCTAGTGGTACCCCTAGGGAAATCCGTAAAAATTCGTCAGATTCCGACGAAGCCAATTCTCGATGCGTTGTGACCGGCAAGCTTCCAGTAGCTATTCCGATCGAGTTTTCCCGAATTATTGGACTCGGATCCAAAATTTCACGATTTCTCGATTTTGGTGATTTTCCCTAGTGGTACCTCTAGGGAAATCCGTAAAAATTCGTTGGATTCCGACGAAGCCAATTCTCGATGCGTTGTGACCGGCAAGCTTCCAGTAGCTATTCCGATCGAGTTTTCCTGAATTATTGGACTCGGATCCAAAATTTCACGATTTCTCGATTTTGGTGATTTTCCCTAGTGGTACCCCTAGGGAAATCCATAAAAATTCGTCGGATTCCGACGAAGCCAATTCTCGATGCGTTGTGACCGGCAAGCTTCCAGTAGGTATTCCGATCGAGATTTCCCGAATTATTGGACTCGGATCAAAAATTTCACCACTTTTTACGGTTTCTCGATTTTTGTGATTTTCCCTAGTGGTACCCCTAGGGAAATTCGTAAAAATTCGTCGCATTCCGACGAAGCCAATTCTCGATGCGTTTTGACCGGTAAGCTTCCAGTAGCTATTCCGATCGAGTTTTCCCGAATTATTGGACTCGGATCCAAAATTTCACGATTTCTCGATTTTGGTGATTTTCCCTAGTGGTACCCCTAGGGAAATCCGTAAACATTCGTCGGATTCCGACGAAGCCAATTCTCGATGCGTTGTAACCGGCAAGCTTCCAGTAGCTATTCCAATCGAGTTTTCCTGAATTATTGGACTCGAATCCAAAATTTCACCACTTTTTACGATTTCTCGATTTTGGTGATTTTTCCTAGTGGCCCTAGGGAAATCCGTAAAAATTCGTCGGATTCCGACGAAACCAATTCTCGATGCGTTGTGACCGACAAGCTTCCAGTAGCTATTCCGATCGAGTTTTCCCGAATTATTGGACTCGGATCCAAAATTTCAGCACTTTTTACGATTTCTCGATTTTGGTGATTTTTCCTAGTGGTACCCTTAGGGAAATCCGTAAAAATTCGTCGGATTCCGATGAAGCCAATTCTCGATGCGTTGTGACCGGCAAGCTTCCAGTAGCTATTCCGATCGAGTTTTCCCGAATTATTGGACTCAGATCCAAAATTTCACGATTTCTCGATTTTGGTGATTTTCCCTAGTGGTACCTCTAGGGAAATCCGTAAAAATTCGTCGGATTCCGACGAAGCCAATTCTCGATGCGTTGTGACCGGAAAGCTTCTAGTAGCTATTCCGATCGAGTTTTCCCGAATTATTGGACTCGGATCCAAAATTTCACGATTTCTCGATTTTGGTGATTTTCCCTAGTGGTACCCCTAGGGAAATCCGTAAAAATTCGTCGGATTCCGACGAAGCCAATTCTCGATGCGTTGTGACCGGCAAGCTTTCAGTAGGTATTCCGATCGAGTTTTCCCGAATTATTGGACTCGGATCCAAAATTTCACCACTTTTTACGATTTCTCGATTTTTGTGATTTTCCCTAGTGGTACCCCTCGGGAAATCTGTAAAAATTCGTCGGATTCTGACGAAGCCAATTCTCGATGCGTTGTGACCGGCAAGCTTCCAGTAGCTATTCCGATCGAGTTTTCCCGAATTATTGGACTCGGATCAAAAATTTCACGATTTCTCGATTTTGGAGATTTTCCCTAGTGGCACCCCTAGGGAAATCCGTAAAAATTCATCGGATTCCGACGAAAACAATTCTTGATGCGTTGTGACCGGCAAGCTTCCAGTAGCTATTCCGAACGAGTTTTCCCGAATTATTGGACTCGAATCCAAAATTTCACCACTTTTTCCGATTTCCCGATTTTGGTGATTTTCCCGAGTGGTACCCCTAAGGAAATCCGTAAAAATTCGTCGGATTCCGACGAAGCCAATTCTCGATGCGTTGTGACCGGAAAGCTTCCAGTAGCCATTCCGATCAAGTTTTCCCGAATTATTGGACTCGGATCCAAAATTTCACGATTTCTCGATTTTTGTGATTTTCCCTAGTGGTACCCCTAGGGAAATCCGTAAAAATTTGTCGGATTCCGACGAAGCCAATTCTCGATGCGTTGTGACCGGCAAGCTTCCAGTAGCTATTTCGATCGAGTTTTCCCGAATTATTGGAGTCGGATCCAAAATTTCACCACTTTTTATGATTTCTCGATTTTGGTGATTTTTCCTAGTGGTACTCTTAGGAAAATCCGTAAAAATTCGTCTGATTCAGGCAAAGCCTATTCTCGATGCGTTGTGACCGGCAAACTTCCAGTAGCTATTCCAATCGAGTTTTCCTGAATTATTGGACTCGGATCCAAAATTTCACGATTTCTCGATTTTGGAGATTTTCCCTAGTGGTACCCCTAGGGAAATCCGTAAAAATTCGTCGGATTCCGACGAAGCCAATTCTCGATGCGTTGTGACCGGCAAGTTTCCAGTAGCTATTCCGATCGAGTTTTCCTGAATTATTGGACTCGAATCCAAAATTTCACCACTTTTTTCGATTTATCGATTTTGGTGATTTTCCCGAGTTGTACCCCTAAGGAAATCCGTAAAAATTCGTCGGATTCCGACGAAGCGAATTCTCGATGCGTTGTGACCGGAAAGCTTTCAGTAGCCATTTCGATTGATTTTTACCAAATTATTGGACTCGGATCCAAAATTTCACGATTTCTCGATTTTTGTGATTTTCCCTAGTGGTACCCCTAGGGAAATCTGTAAAAATTCGTCGGATTCCGACGAAGCCAATTCTAGATGCGTTGTGACCGGCAAGCTTCCAGTAGCTATTCCGATCGAGTTTTCCCGAATTATTGGAGTCGGATCCAAAATTTCACCACTTTTTACGATTTCTCGATTTTGGTGATTTTTCCTAGTGGTACTCTTAGGAAAATCCGTAAAAATTCGTCTGATTCAGGCAAAGCCTATTCTCGATGCGTTGTGACCGGCAAACTTCCAGTAGCTATTCCAATTGAGTTTTCCTGAATTATTGGACTCGGATCCAAAATTTCACGATTTCTCGATTTTGGAGATTTTCCCTAGTGGTACCCCTAGGGAAATCCGTAAAAATTCGTCGGATTCCGACGAAGCCAATTCTCGATGCGTTGTGACCGGCAAGTTTCCAGTAGCTATTCCGATCGAGTTTTCCCGAATTATTGGAGTCGAATCCAAAATTTCACCACTTTTTACGATTTCTCGATTTTGGTGATTTTTCCGAGTTGTACCCCTAAGGAAATCCGTAAAAATTCGTCGGATTCCGACGAAGCGAATTCTCGATGCGTTGTGACCGGAAAGCTTTCAGTAGCCATTCCGATCGAGTTTTCCCGAATTATTGGACTCGGATCCAAAATTTCACGATTTCTCGATTTTTGTGATTTTCCCTAGTGGTACCCCTAGGGAAATCCGTAAAAATTCGTCGGATTCCGACGAAGCCAATTCTCGATGCGTTGTGACCGGCAAGCTTCAAGTAGCTATTCTGATCGAGTTTTCCCGAATTATTGGACTCGTATCCAAAATTTCACGATTTCTCGATTTTGGTGATTTCCCTAGTGATACCCCTAGGGAAATCCGTAAAAATTCGTCGGATTCCGACGAAGCGAATTCTCGATGCGTTGTGACCGGAAAGCTTTCAGTAGCCATTCCGATCGAGTTTTCCCGAATTATTGGACTCGGATCCAAAATTTCACGATTTCTCGATTTTTGTGATTTTCCCTAGTGGTACCCCTAGGGAAATCCGTAAAAATTCGTCGGATTCCGACGAAGCCAATTCTCGACGCGTTATGACCGGCAAGCTTCAAGTAGCTATTCTGATCGAGTTTTCCCGAATTATTGGACTCGTATCCAAAATTTCACGATTTCTCGATTTTGGTGATTTCCCTAGTGGTACCCCTAGGGAAATCCGTAAAAATTCGTCGGATTCCGACGAAGCCAATTCTCGATGCGTTGTGACCGGCAAGCTTCCAGTAGCTATTCCAATAGAGTTTTCCAAAATTATTGGACTCGGATCAAAAATTTCACCACTTTTTACGGTTTCTCGATTTTTGTGATTTTCCCTAGTGGTACCCCTAGGGAAATTCGTAAAAATTCGTCGCATTCCGACGAAGCCAATTCTCGATGCGTTTTGACCGGCAAGCTTCCAGTAGCTATTCCGATCGAGTTTTCCCGAATTATTGGACTCGGATCCAAAATTTCACGATTTCTCGATTTTGGTGATTTTCCCTAGTGGTACCCCTAGGGAAATCCGTAAAAATTCGTCGGATTCCGACGAAGCCAATTCTCGATGCGTTGTAACCGGCAAGCTTCCAGTAGCTATTCCGATCGAGTTTTCCTGAATTATTGGACTCGAATCCAAAATTTCACCACTTTTTACGATTTCTCGATTTTGGTGATTTTTCCTAGTGGTACCCCTAGGAAAATCCGTAAAAATTCGTCGGATTCCGACGAAACCAATTCTCGATGCGTTGTGACCGGAAAGCTTCCAGTAGCTATTCCGATCGAGTTTTCCCGAATTATTGGACTCGGATCCAAAATTTCAGCACTTTTTACGATTTCTCGATTTTGGTGATTTTTCCTAGTGGTACCCCTAGGGAAATCCGTAAAAATTCGTCGGATTTCGACGAAGCCAATTCTCGATGCGTTGTGACCGGCAAGCTCCCAGTAGCTATTCCGATCGAGTTTTCCCGAATTATTGGACTCGTATCCAAAATTTCACGATTTCTCGATTTTGGTGATTTTCCCTAGTGGTACCTCTAGGGAAATCCGTAAAAATTCGTCGGATTCCGACGAAGCCAATTCTGGATGCGTTGTAACCGGCAAGCTTCCAGTAGCTATTCCGATCGAGTTTTCCCGAATTATTGGACTCGGATCCAAAATTTCACGATTTCTCGATTTTGGTGTTTTTCCCTAGTGGTACCCCTAGGAAAATCCGTAAAAATTCGTCGCATTCCGACCAAACCAATTCTCGATGCGTTATGACCGGCGAGCTTCCAGTAGCTATTCCGATCGAGTTTTCCCTAATTATTGGACTCGGATCAAAAATTTCACGATTTCTCGATTTTGTTGATTTTCCCTAGTGGTACCCCTAGGGAAATCCGCAAAAATTCGTCGGATTTCGACGAAGCCAATTTTCGATGCGTTGTGACCGGCAAGCTTCCAGTAGCTATTCCGATCGAGTTTTCCCGAATTATTGGACTCGGATAAAAAATTTCACCACTTTTTACGATTTCTCGATTTTGGTGATTTTCCCTAGTGGTACCCGTAGGGAAATCCGTAAAAATTCGTCGGATTCCGACGAAGCCAATTCTCGATGCGTTGTGACCGGCAAGCTTACAGTTGATATTCCAATCGAGTTTTCCCGAATTATTGGACTCGGATCCAAAATTTCACCACTTTTTACGATTTCTCGATTTTGGTGATTTTCCCTAGTGGTACCCATAGGGAAATCCGTAAAAATTCGTCGGATTCCGACGAAGCCAATTCTCGATGCGTTGTGACCGGCAAGCTTCCAGTAGATATTCCGATCGAGTTTTCCCGAATTATTGGACTCGGATCAAAAATTTCACGATTTCTCGATTTTGGTGATTTTCCTTAGTGGTACCCCTAGGGAAATCCGTAAAAATTCGTCGGATTCCGACGAAGCCAATTCTCGATGCGTTGTGACCGGCAAGCTTCCAGTAGCTATTCTGATCGAGTTTTCCCGAATTATTGGACTCGGATCCAAAATTTCACGACTTTTTACGATTTCTCGATTTTGGTGATTTTCCCTAGTGGTAGCCCTAGGGAAATCCATAAAAATTCGTCGAATTTCGACGAAGTTAATTCTCGATACGTTGTGACTGGCAAGCTTCCAGTATCTATTCCGATCGAGTTTTCCCGAATTATTGGACTCGGATCCAAAATTTCACGATTTCTCGATTTTGGTGATTTTCCCTAGTGGTACCCCTAGGGAAATCCGTAAAAATTCGTCGGATTCCGACGAAGCCAATTCTCGATGCGTTGTGACCGGCAAGCTTACAGTTGATATTCCAATCGAGTTTTCCCGAATTATTGGACTCGGATCCAAAATTTCATCACTTTTTACGATTTCTCGATTTTGGTGATTTTCCCTAGTGGTACCCCTAGGGAAATCCGTAAAAATTCGTCGAATTCCGACGAAGCCAATTCTCGATGCGTTGTGACCGGCAAGCTTCCAGTAGCTACTCCGATCGAGTTTTCCCGAATTATTGGACTCGGATCCAAAATTTCACCAATTTTTACGATTTCTCGATTTTGGTGATTTTTCCTAGTGGTACCCCTAGGGAAATCAGTAAAAATTCGTCGGATTCCGACCAAACCAATTCTCGATGCGTTGTGACCGACAAGCTTCCAGTAGCTATTCGGATTGAGTTTTCGCGAATTATTAGACTCGGGTCCAAAATTTCACGACTTTTTATGATTTCTCGATTTTGGTGATTTTCCCTAGTGGTACCCCTAGGGAAATCCGTAAAAATTCGTCGGATTCTGATGAAACCAATTCTTGATGCATTGTGACCGACAAGTTTCCAGTAGCTATTCCGATCGAGTTTTCCCGAATTATTGGACTCGGATCAAAAATTTCACGATTTCTCGATTTTTGTGATTTTCCCTAGTGATACCCCTAGGGAAATCCGTAAAAATTCGACGGATTCCGACGAAGCCAATTCTCGATGCGTTGTGACCGGCAAGCTTCCAGTAGCTATGCCGATCGAGTTTTCCCGAATTATTGGACTCGGATCAAAAATTTCACGATTTCTCGATTTTGGTGATTTTCCCTAGTGGTACCCCTAGGGAAATTCGTAAAAATTCGTCGGATTCCGACGAAGCCAATTCTCGATGCGTTGTGACCGGCAAGCTTCCAGTAGCTATTCTGATCGAGTTTTTCCGAATTATTGGACTCGGATCCAAAATTTCACGACTTTTTATGATTTCTCGATTTTGGTGATTTTCCCAAGTGGTAGCCCTAGGGAAATCCATAAAAATTCGTCGAATTCCGACGAAATTAATTCTCGATACGTTGTGACCGGCAAGCTTCCAGTAGCTATTCCGATCGAGTTTTCCCGAATTATTGGACTCGGATCCAAAATTTTACCACTTTTTACGATTTCTCGATTTTGGTGATTTTTCCTAGTGGTACCCCTAGGGAAATCCGTAAAAATTCGTCGAATTCCGACGAAGCCAATTCTCGATGCGTTGTGACCGGCAAGCTTCCAGTAGCTATTCCGATAGAGTTTTCCCGAATTATTGGACTCGGATCCAAAATTTCACGATTTCTCGATTTTTGTGATTTTCCCTAGTGGTACCCCTAGGGAAATTCGTAAAAATTCGTCGGATTCCGACGAAGCTAATTCTCGATGCGTTGTGACCGGCAAGCTTCCATTAGCTATTCGGATCGAGTTTTCCCGAATTATTGGACTCGGATCCAAAATTTCACGATTTCTCGATTTTGGTGATTTCCCTAGTGGTACCCCTAGGGAAATCCGTAAAAATTCGTCGGATTCCGACGAAGCCAATTCTCGATGCGTTGTGACCGGCAAGCTTCCAGTAGCTATTCCGATCGAGTTTTCCCGAATTATTGGACTCGGATCCAAAATTTAACGATTTCTCGATTTTGGTGATTTTCCCTAGTAGTACCCCTAGGGAAATCCGTAAAAATTCGTCGGATTCCGACGAAGCCAATTTTCGATGCGTTGTGACCGGCAAGCTTCCAGTAGCTATTCCGATAGAGTTTTCCCGAATTATTGGACTCGGATCCAAAATTTCACGATTTCTCGATTTTTGTGATTTACCCTAGTGGTACCCCTAAGGAAATCCGTAAAAATTCGTCGGATTCCGACGAAGCCAATTCTCGATGCGTTGTGACCGGCAAGCTTCCAGTAGCTATTCCGATCGAGTTTTCCCAAATTATTGGACTCGGATCCAAAATTTCCCCACTTTTTACAATTTCTCGATTTTGGTGATTTTCCCTAGTGGTACCCCTAGGGAAATCCGTAAAAATTCGTCGGATTCCGACGAAGCCAATTCTCGATGCGTTGTGATCGGCAAGCTTCCAGAAGCTATTCCGATCGAGTTTTCCCGAATTATTGCACTTGGATCCAAAATTTCACGATTTCTCGATTTTTGTGATTTTCCCTATTGGTAACCATAGGGAAATCCGTAAAAATTCGTCGGATTCCGACGAAGCCAATTCTCGATGCGTTGTGACCGGCAAGCTTCCAGTAGCTATTCCGATCGAGTTTTCCAGAATTATTTGACCCGGATCCAAAATTTAACGATTTCTCGATTTTGGTGATTTTCCCGAGTGGTACCCCTAAGGAAATCCGTAAAAATTCGTCGGATTCCGACGAATCCAATTCTAGATGCGTTGTGACCGGCAAGCTTCCAGTAGCTATTCCGATAGACTTTTCCCGAATTATTGGACTCGGATCAAAAATTTCACGATTTCTCGATTTTTGTGATTTTCCCTAGTGGTACCCCTAGGGAAATCCGTAAAAATTCGTCGGATTCCGACGAAGCCAATTCTCGATGCGTTGTGATCGGCAAGCTTCCAGTAGCTATTCCGATCGAGTTTTCCCGAATTATTGGAGTCGGATCCAAAATTTCACGATTTCTCGATTTTTGTGATTTTTCCTAGTGGTACCCCTAGCGAAATCCGTAAAAATTCGTCGGATTCCGACGAAGCCAATTCTCGATGCGTTGTGACCGGCAAGCTTCCAGTAGCTATTCCGAACCAGTTTTCCCGAATTATTGGACTCGGATCCAAAATTTAACGATTTCTCGATTTTGGTGATTTTCCCTAGTGGTACCCCTAGGGAAATCCGTAAAAATTCATCGGATTCCGACGAAGCCAATTTTCGATGCGTTGTGACCGGAAAGCTTCCAGTAGCTGTTTCGATAGAGTTTTCCCGAATTATTGGACTCGGATTAAAAATTTCACGATTTCTCGATTTTTGTGATTTTCCCTAGTGGTACCCCTAGGGAAATCCGTAAAAATTCGTCGGATTCCGACGAAGCCAATTCTCGATGCGTTGTGACCGGCAAGCTTCCAGTAGCTATTCCGATCGAGTTTTCCCGAATTATTGGACTCGGATCCAAAATTTCACGATTTCTCGATTTTTGTGATTTTTCCTAGTGGTACCCCTAGCGAAATCAGTAAAAATTCGTCGGATTCCGACGAAGCCAATTCTCGATGCGTTGTGACCGGCAAGCTTCCAGTAGCTATTCCGAACCAGTTTTCCCGAATTATTGGACTCGGGTCCAAAATTTAACGATTTCTCGATTTTGGTGATTTTCCCTAGTGGTACCCCTAGGGAAATCCGTAAAAATTCATCGGATTCCGACGAAGCCAATTTTCGATGCGTTGTGACCGGAAAGCTTCCAGTAGCTGTTTCGATAGAGTTTTCCCGAATTATTGGACTCGGATTAAAAATTTCACGATTTCTCGATTTTTGTGATTTTCCCTAGTGGTACCCCTAGGGAAATCCGTAAAAATTCGTCGGATTCCGACGAAGCCAATTCTCGATGCGTTGTGACCGGCAAGCTTCCAGTAGCTATTCCGATCGAGTTTTCCCGAATTATTGGACTTGGATCCAAAATTTAATCACTTTTTACGATTTCTCGATTTTGGTGATTTTCCCTAGTGGTACCCCTAGGGAAATCCGTAAAAATTCGTCGGATTCCGACGAAGCCAATTCTCGATGCGTTGTGACCGGCAAGCTTCCAGTAGCTATTCCGATAGACTTTTCCCGAATTATTGGACTCGGATCAAAAATTTCACGATTTCTCGATTTTTGTGATTTTCCCTAGTGGTACCCCTAGGGAAATCCGTAAAAATTCGTCGGATTCCGACGAAGCCAATTCTCGATGCGTTGTGACCGGTAAGCTTCCAGTAGCTATTCCGATCGAGTTTTCCCGAATTATTGGACTCAGATCCAAAATTTCACGATTTCTCGATTTTTGTGATTTTCCCTAGTGGTACCCCTATGGAAATCCGTAAAAATTCGTCGGATTCCGACGAAGCCAATTCTCGATGCGTTGTGACCGGCAAGCTTCCAGTAGCTATTCCGATCGAGTTTTCCCGAATTATTGGACTCGGATCCAAAATTTAACGATTTGTCGATTTTGGTGATTTTCCCTAGTGGTACCCATAGGGAAATCCGTAAAAATTCGTCGGATTCCGACAAAGTCAATTTTTGATGCGTTGTGACCGGCAAGCTTCCAGTAGCTGTTTCGATAGAGTTTTCCCGAATTATTGGACTCGGATCCAAAATTTCACGATTTCTCGATTTTTGTGATTTTCCCTAGTGGTACCCCTAGGGAAATCCGTAAAAATTCGTCAGATTCCGACGAAGCCAATTCTCGATGCGTTGTGACCGGCAAGCTTCCAGTAGCTATTCCGATCGAGTTTTTCCAAATTATTGGACTCGGATCCAAAATTTCACCACTTTTTACATTATCTCGATTTTGGTGATTTTCCCTAGTGGTACCCCTAGGGAAATCCGTAAAAATTCGTCGGATTCCGACGAAGCCAATTCTCGATGCGTTGTGACCGGCAATCTTCCAGTAGCTATTCCGATAGAGTTTTCCCAAATTATTGGACTCGGATCCAAAATTTCACGATTTCTCGATTTTTGTGATTTTCCCTAGTGGTACCCCTAGGGAAATCCGTAAAAATTCGTCGAATTCCGACGAAGCCAATTCTCGATGCGTTGTGACCGGCAAACTTCTAGTAGCTATTCCGATCGAGTTTTCCCGAATTATTGGACTCAGATCCAAAATTTAACGATTTCTCGATTTTGGTGATTTTCCCTAGTGGTACCCCTAGGGAAATCCGTAAAAATTCGTCGGATTTCGACGAAGCCAATTCTCGTTGCGTTGTGACCGGCAAGCTTCCAGTAGCTATTTCGATCGAGTTTTCCCGAATTATTGGACTCGAATCATAAATTTCACCACTTTTTACGATTTCTCGATTTTGGTGATTTTCCCGAGTGGTACCCCTAAGGAAATCCATAAAAATTCGTCGGATTCCAACGAAGCCAATTCTCGATGCGTTGTGACCGGCAAGCTTCCAGTAGCTATTCCGATAGAGTTTTCCCAAATTATTGGACTCGGATCCAAAATTTCACGATTTCTCTATTTTTGTGATTTTCCCTAGTGGTACCCCTAGGGAAATCCGTAAAAATTCGTCGGATTCCGACGAAGCCAATTCTCGATGCGTTGTGACCGGCAAGCTTCCAGTAGCTATTCTGATCGAGTTTTCCCGAATTATTGGACTCGGATCCAAAATATCACGATTTCTCGATTTTGGTGATTTCCCTAGTGGTACCCCCTGGGAAATCCGTAAAAATTCGTCGGATTCCGATGAAGACAATTCTCGATGCGTTGTGACCGGCAAGCTTCCAGTAGCTATTCCAATCGAGTTTTCCCGAATTATTGGACTCGGATCAAAAATTTCACCACTTTTTACGGTTTCTCGATTTTTGTGATTTTCCCTAGTGGTACCCCTAGGGAAATCCGTAAAAATTTGTCGCATTCCGACGAAGCCAATTCTCGATGCGTTGTGACCGGCAAGCTTCCAGTAGCTATTCCGATCGAGTTTTCCCGAATTATTGGACTCGGATCCAAAATTTAACGATTTCTCAATTTTGGTGATTTTCCCTAGTGGTACCCCTAGGGAAATCCGTAAAAATTCGTCGGATTCCGACGAAGCCAATTCTCGATGCGTTGTGACCGGCAAGCTTCCAGTAGCTGTCCCAATCGAGTTTTTCCGAATTATTGGGCTCGGATCCAAAATTTCACCACTTTTTACGATTTCTCGATTTTTGTGATTTTCCCTAGTGGTACCCCTATTGAATCCGTAAAAATTCATCGGATTCCGACGAAGCCAATTCTCGATGCGTTGTGACCGGCAAGCCTCCAGTAGCTATCCCAATCGAGTTTTCCCGAATTATTGGGCTCGGATCCAAAATTTCACCACTTTTTACGATTTCTCGATTTTGGTTATTTTTCCTAGTGGTACCCCTAGGGAAAACCGTAAAAATTTGTCGGATTGCGACGAAGCCAATTCTCGATGCGTTGTGACCGGCAAGATACCAGTAGCTATTCCGATCGAGTTTTCCCGAATTATTGGACTCGGATCCAAAATTTCACCACTTTTTACGATTTCTCGATTTTTGTGATTTTTCCTATTGGCCTTAGGAAAATCCGTAAAAATTCGTCGGATTCCGACGAAGCCAATTCTCGATGCGTTGTGACCGGCAAGCTTCCAGTAGCTATTCCAATCGATTTTTCCCGAATTATTGGACTCGGATCCAAAATTTCACGATTTCTCGATTTTGGTGATTTTCCCTAGTGGTACCCCTAGGGAAATCAGTAAAAATTCATCGGATTCCGACGAAGCCAATTCTCGATGAGTTGTAACCGGCAAGCTTCCAGTAGCTATTCCGATCGAGTTTTTCTGAATTATTGGACTCGGATGAAAAATTTCACCACTTTTTACGATTTTTCGATTTTTGTGATTTTCCCAAGTGTTACCCCTAGGGAAATCCGGAAAAATTCGTCGGATTCCGACGAAGCCAATTCTCGATGCGTTGTGACCGGCAAGCTTCCAGTAGCTATTCCGATCGAGTTTTCCCGAATTATTGGACTCGGATCCAAAATTTCACCACTTTTTACAATTTCTCGATTTTGGTGATTTTTCCTAGTGGTACCCCTAGGAAAATCCGTAAAAATTCGTCGGATTCCGACGAAGCCAATTTTCGATGCGTTGTGACCGGCAAGATTCCAGTAGCTGTTTCGATAGAGTTTTCCCGAATTATTGGACTCGGATCTAAAATATCACGATTTCTCGATTTTGGTGATTTCCCTAGTGGTATCCCCAGGGAAATCCGTAAAAATTCGTCGGATTCCGACGAAGCCAATTCTCGATGCGTTGTGACCGGCAAGCTTCCAGTAGCTATTCCGATCGAGTTTTCCCGAATTATTGGACTCGGATCCAAAATTTCACCACATTTTACGATTTCTCGATTTTGGTGATTTTCCCTAGTGGTACCCCTAGGGAAATCCGTAAAAATTGGTCGGATTCCGACGAAGCCAATTCTCGATGCGTTGTGACCGGCAATCTTCCAGTAGCTATTCCGATAGAGTTTTCCCAAATTATTGGACTCGGATCCAAAATTTCACGATTTCTCGATTTTTGTGATTTTCCCTAGTGGTACCCCTAGGGAAATCCGTAAAAATTCGTCGAATTTCGACGAAGCCGATTCTCGATGCGTTGTGACCGGCAAGCTTCCAGTAGCTATTCCGATCGAGTTTTCCCGAATTATTGGACTCAGATCCAAAATTTAACGATTTCTCGATTTTGCTGATTTTCCTTAGTGGTACCCCTAGGGAAATACGTAAAAATTCGTCGGATTCTGACGAAGCCAATTCTCGATGCGTTGTGACCGGCAAGCTTCCAGTAGCTGTCCCAATCGAGTTTTTCCGAATTATTGGGCTCGGATCCAAAATTTCACCACTTTTTACGATTTCTCGATTTTTGTGATTTTCCCTAGTGGTACCCCCTATTGAAATCCGTAAAAATTCGTCGGATTCCGACGAAGCCAATTCTCGATGCGTTGTGACCGGAAAGCTTCCAGTAGCTATTCCGATCGAGTTTTCCCAAATGATTGGACACGGATTGAAAATTTTACCACTTTTTACGATTTCTCGATTTTGGTGATTTTCCCTAGTGGTACCCCTAGGGAAATCCGTAAAAATTCGTCGGATTCCGACGAAGCCAATTCTCGATGCGTTGTGACCGGAAAGCTTCCAGTAGCTATTCCGATCGAGTTTTTCCGAATTATTGGACTCGGATGAAAAATTTCACCACTTTTTACGATTTCTCGATTTTTGTGATTTTCCCAAGTGGTACCCCTAGGGAAATCCGTAAAAATTCGTCGGATTTCGACGAAGCCAATTCTCGATGCGTTGTGACCGGCAAGCTTCCAGTAGCTATTCCGATCGAGTTTTCCCGAATTATTGGACTCGGATCCAAAATTTCACGATTTCTCGATTTTGGTGATTTTCCCTAGTGGTACCCCTAGGAAAATCCGTAAAAATTCGTCGGATTCTGACGAAACCAATTCTCGATGCGTTGTGACCGGCAAGCTTTCAGTAGCTATTCCGATCGAGTTTTCCCGAATTATTGGACTCGGATCCAAAATTTCACCACTTTTTACGATTTTTCGATTTTGGTGATTTTCCCTAGTGGTACCCCTAGGGAAATCCGTAAAAATTCGTCGGATTCCGACGAAGCCAATTCTCGATCCGTTGTGACCGGCAAGCTTTCAGTAGCTATTCCGATCGAGTTTTCCCGAATTATTGGACTCGGATCCAAAATTTCACGATTTCTCGATTTTGGTGATTTTTCCTAGTGGTACCCCTAGGAAAATCCGTAAAAATTCGACGGATTCCGACGAAACCAATTCTCGATGCGTTGTGACCGGCAAGCTTCCAGTAGCTATTTCGATCGAGTTTTCCAGAATTATTGGACTCGGATCAAAAATTTCACTACTTTTTACGATTTCTCGATTTTGGTGATTTTCCCTAGTGGTACCCCTAGGAAAATCCGTAAAAATTCGTCGGATTCTGACGAAGCCAATTCTCGATGCGTTTCCGATCGAGTTTTCCCGAATTATTGGACTCGGATAAAAAATTTCACCACTTTTTACGATTTCTCAATTTTGGTGATTTTTCCTAGTAGTACCCCTAGGGAAATCCGTAAAAATTCGTCTGATTCCGACGAAGCCAATTCTCGATGCGTTGTGACCGGCAAGCTTCCAGTAGCTATTCCGATCGAGTTTTCCCGAATTATTGGACTCGGATCCAAAATTTCACCACTTTTTACGATTTATCGATTTTGGTGATTTCCCCTAGTGGTACCCCTAGGGAAATCCGTAAAAATTCGTCGGATTTCGACGAAGCCAATTCTCGATGCGTTGTGACCGGCAAGCTTCCACTAGCTATTCCGATCGAGTTTTCCCGAATTATTGGACTCGGATCCAAAATCTCACTATTTCTCGATTTTGGTGATTTTCCTTAGTGGTACCCCTAGGGAAATCCGTAAAGATTCGTCGGATTCTGACGAAACCAATTCTCGATATGTTGTGACCGGCAAGCTTCCAGTAGCTATTCCGATCGAGTTTTCTCGAATTATTGGACTCGGATCCAAAATTTCACCACTTTTTACGATTTCTCGATTTTGGTAATTTTCCCTAGTGGTACCCCTAGGGAAATCCGTAAAAATTCGTCGGATTCCGACGAAGCCAATTCTCGATGCGTTTTAACCGGCAAGCTTCCAGTAGCTATTCCGATCGAGTTTTCCCGAATTATTGGACTCGGATCAAAAATTTCGCCACTTTTTACGATTTCTCGATTTTGGTGATTTTCCCTAGTGGTACCCCTAGGGAAATCCGTAAAAATTCGTCGGATTCTGACGAAGCCAATTCTCGATGCGTTGTGACCGGCAAGCTTCCAGTAGCTATTCCGATCGAGTTTTCCCGAATTATTGGACTCGGATCCAAAATTTCACCACTTTTTACGATTTCTCGATTTTGGTGATTTTCCCCAGTGGTACGCCTAGGAAAATCCGTAAAAATTCGTCGGATTTCGACGAAGCCAATTCTCGATGCGTTGTGCTCGGAAGCTTCAAGTAGTTATTCCGATCCAGTTTTCCCGAATTATTGGACTCGGATCCAAAATTTCACCACTTTTTACGATTTCTCGATTTTGGTGATTTTCCCCAGTGGTACCCCTAGGAAAATCCGTAAAAATTCGACGGATTTCGACGAAGCCAATTCTCGATGCGTTGTGCTCGGAAGCTTCAAGTAGTTATTCCGATCCAGTTTTCCCGAATTATTGGACTCGGATCCAAAATTTCACCAGTTTTTACGATTTCTCGATTTTGGTGATTTTTCCTAGTGGTACCCCTAGGGAAATCCGTAAAAATTCGTCGTATTCCGACGAAGCCAATTCTCGATGCGTTGTAACCGGCAAGCTTCCAGTAACTATTCCGATCGAGTTTTCCCGAATTATTGGATTCTGATCCAAAATTTCACCACTTTTTACGATTTCTCGATTTTGGTGATTTTCCCTAGTGGTACCCCTAGGGAAATCCGTAAAAATTTGTCGGATTTCGACGAAGGCAATTCGCGATCCGTTGTGACCGGCAAGCTTCCAGTAGCTATTCTGTTCATGTTTTCCCGAATTATTGAACTCGGATCAAAAATTTCACAACTTTTGACGATTTCTCGATTTTGGTGATTTTCCCTAGTGGTACCCCTAGGGAAATCCGTAAAAATTCGTCGGATTCCGACTAAGCCAATTCTCGATGCGTTATGACCGGAAAGCTTCCATAAGCTATTGCTATCGAGTTTTCCCGAATTATTGGACTCGGATTAAAATTTCACCACTTTTTACGATTTCTCGATTTTGGTGATTTTCCCTAGTGGTACCCCTAGGAAAATCCGTAAAAATTCGTCGAATTCCGACGTAGCCAATTCTCGATACGTTGTGACCGGCAAGCTTCCAGTAGCTATTCCGATCGAGTTTTCCCGAATTATTGGACTCGGATCCAAAATTTCACGATTTCTCGATTTTAGTGATTTTCCCGAGTGGTACCCCTAGGGAAATCCGTAAAAATTTATCGGATTCCGACGAAGCCAATTCTCGATGCATTGTGACCGGCAAGCTTCCAGTAGCTATTCCGATCGAGTTTTCCCGAATTATTGGACTCGGATCCAAAATTTCACCACTTTTTACGATTTCTCGATTTTGGTGTTTTTCCCTAGTGGTACCCCTAGGGAAATCCGTAAAAATTCGTCGGATTCCAACGAAGCCAATTCTCGATGCGTTGAGACCGGCAAGCTTCCAGTAGCTATTCCGATCGAGTTTTCCCGAATTATTGGACTCGGATCCAAAATTTCACGATTTCTCGATTTTTGTGATTTTCCCTAGTGGGACCCCTAGGGAAATCCGTAAAAATTCGTCGGATGTCGACAAAGTCAATTCTCGATGCGTTGTGACCAGCAAGCTTCCAGTAGCTATTCCGATCCAGTTTTCTCGAATTATTGGACTCGGATCAAAAATTTCACGATTTCTCGATTTTGGTGATTTTCCCTGTGGTACCCCTAGGGAAATCCTTAAAAATTTGTCGGATTCCGACGAAGCCAATTCTCGATGCGTTGTGACCGGCAAGCTTCCAGTAGCTATTCCAATCGATTTTTCCCAAATTATTGGACTCGGATCCAAAATTTCACCACTTTTTACGATTTCTCGATTTTGGTGATTTTCCCTAGTGGTACCCCTAGGGAAATCCGTAAAAATTCTTCGGATTCCGACGAAGCAAATTCTCGATCCATTGTGACCGGCAAGCTTCCAGTAGCTATTGCAATCGAGTTTTCCCGAATTATTGGACTCGGATCCAAAATTTCACGACTTTTGACGATTTCTCGATTTTGGTGATTTTCCCTAGTGGTACCCCTAGGGAAATCCGTAAAAATTCATCGGATTCCGACGAAACCAATTCTCGATGCGTTGTGACCGGAAAGCTTCCAGTAGCTATTCCGATTGAGTTTTTCCGAAATATTGGACTCGGATGAAAAATTTCACCACTTTTTATGATTTCTCGATTTTTGTGATTTTCCCAAGTGGTACCCCTAGGGAAATCCGTAAAAATTCGTCGGATTCCGACGAAGCCAATTCTTGATGCGTTGTGACCGGCAAGCTTCCAGTAGCTATTCCGATCGAGTTTTCCCGAATTATTGGACTCGGATCCAAAATATCACGATTTCTCGATTTTGGTGATTTTCCCTAGTGGTACCCCTAGGAAAATCCGTAAAAATTCGTCGGATTTTGACGAAACCAATTCTCGATGCGTTGTGACCGGCAAGCTTTCAGTAGCTATTCCGATCGAGATTGCCCGAATTATTGGACTCGGATCCAAAATTTCACCACTTTTTACGATTTCTCGATTTTGGTGATTTTCCCTAGTGGTACTCCTAGGGAAATCCGTAAAAATTCGTCGTATTCCGACGAAGCCAATTCTCAATCCGTTGTGACCGGCAAGCTTTCAGTAGCTATTCCGATCGAGTTTTCCCAAATTATTGGACTCGGATCCAAAATTTCACCACTTTTTACGATTTCTCGATTTTGGTGATTTTTCCTAGTGGTACCCCTAGGAAAATCCGTAAAAATTCTACGGATTCCGACGAAACCAATTCTCGATGCGTTGTGACCGGCAAGCTTCCAGTAGCTATTTCGATCGAGTTTTCCCGAATTATTGGACTCCGATCAAAAATTTCACTACTTTTTACGATTTCTCGATTTTGGTGATTTTCCTTAGTGGTACCCCTAGGAAAATCCGTAAAAATTCGTCGGATTCTGACGAAGCCAATTCTCGATGCGTTTCCGATCGAGTTTTCCCGAATTATTGGACTCGGATAAAAAATTTCACCACTTTTTACGATTTCTCAATTTTGGTGATTTTCCCTAGTGGTACCCCTAGGAAAATCCGTAAAAATTCGTCTGATTCCGACGAAGCCAATTCTCGATGCGTTGTGACCGGCAAGCTTCCAGTAGCTATTCCGATCGAGTTTTCCCGAATTATTGGACTCGGATCCAAAATTTCACCACTTTTTACGATTTCTCGATTTTGGTGATTTCCCCTAGTGGTACCCCTAGGGAAATCCGTAAAAAGTCGTCGGATTCCGACGAAGCCAATTCTCGATGCGTTGTGACCGGCAAGCTTCCAGTAACTATTCCGATTGAGTTTTCCTGAATTATTGGACTCGGATCAAAAATTTCACGATTTCTCGATTTTTGTGATTTTCCCTAGTGGTACCCCTAGGAAAATCCGTAAAAATTCGTCGGATTCCGACGAAGCCAATTCTCGATGCGTTGTGACCGGCAAGCTTCCAGTAGCTATTCCGATCGAGTTTTCCCGAATTATTGGACTCGGATCCAAAATTTCACCACTTTTTACGATTCTTCTCGATTTTGGTCATTTTCCTTAGTGGTACCCCTAGGGAAATCCGTAAAGATTCGTCGGATTCTGACGAAACCAATTCTCGATACGTTGTGACCGGCAAGCTTCCAGTAGCTATTCCGATAGAGTTTTCTCGAATTATTGGACTCGGATCCAAAATTTCACCAATTTTTACGATTTTTCGATTTTGGTAATTTTCCCTAGTGGTACCCCTAGGGAAATCCGTAAAAATTCGTCGGATTCCGACGAAGCCAATTCTCGATGCGTTTTAACCGGCAAGCTTCCAGTAGCTATTCCGATCGAGTTTTCCCGAATTATTGGACTCGGATCAAAAATTTCGCCACTTTTTACGATTTCTCGATTTTGGTGATTTTCCCTAGTGGTACCCCTAGGGAAATCCGTAAAAATTCGTCGGATTCTGACGAAGCCAATTCTCGATGCGTTGTGACCGGCAAGCTTCCAGTAGCTATTCCGATCGAGTTTTCCCGAATTATTGGACACGGATCCAAAATTTCACCACTTTTTACGATTTCTCGATTTTGGTGATTTTCCCCAGTGGTACGCCTAGGAAAATCCGTAAAAATTCGTCGGATTTCGACGAAGCCAATTCTCGATGCGTTGTGCTCGGAAGCTTCAAGTAGTTATTCCGATCCAGTTTTCCCGAATTATTGGACTCGGATCCAAAATTTCACCAGTTTTTACGATTTCTCGATTTTGGTGATTTTTCCTAGTGGTACCCCTAGGAAAATCCGTAAAAATTCGTCGAATTCCGACGAAGCCAATTCTCGATGCGTTGTGACCGGCAAGCTTCCAGTAGCTATTCCGATCGAGTTTTCCCGAATTATTGGACTTGGATCCAAAATTTCACCAGTTTTTACGATTTCTCGATTTTGGTGATTTTTCCTAGTGGTACCCCTAGGGAAATCCGTAAAAATTCATCGAATTCCGACGAAGCCAATTCTCGATCCGTTGTGACCGGCAAGCTTCCAGTAGCTATTCCGATCGAGTTTTCTCGAATTATTGGACTCGGATCCAAAATTCCACGATTTCTCGATTTTTGTGATTTTCCCTAGTGGTACCCCTAGGGAAATCCGTAAAAAATCGTCGGATTTCGACGAAGCCAATTCTCGATACGTTGTGACCGGCTAGCTTTCATTAGCGATTTCGATCGAGTTTTCCCGAATGATTGGACTCGGATCCAAAATTTCACCACTTTTTACGATTTCTCGATTTTTGTGATTTTCCCTAGTGGTACCCCTAGGGAAATCCATAAAAATTCGTTGGATTCTGATGAAACCAATTCTCGATGCGTTGTGACCGGCAAGCTTCCAGTAGCTATTCCGATCGAGTTTTCCCGAATTATTGGACTCGGATCCAAAATTTAACGATTTCTCGATTTTTGTTATTTTCTCTAGTGGTACCTCTTGGGAAATCCGTAAAAATTCGTCTGATTCCGACGAAACCAATTCTCGATGCGTTATAATCGGCAGGCTTCCATAAGCTATTCCTATCGAGTTTTCCCGAATTATTGGACTCGGATCCAAAATTTCACCACATTTTACGATTTCTCGATTTTCGTGATTTTCCCTAGTGGTACCCCTAGGGAAATCCGTAAAAATTTATCGGATTTCGACGAAGCCAATTCTCGATGCATTGTGACCGGCAAGCTTCCAGTAGCTATTCCGATCGAGTTTTTCCGAATTATTGGACTCGGATCCCAAATTTCACGATTTCTCGATTTTTGTGATTTTTCCTAGTGGTACCCCTAGGGAAATCCGTAAAAATTCATCGGATTCCGACGAAGACAATTCTCGATGCGTTGTGACCGGCAAGCTTCCAGTAGCTATTTCGATCGATTTTTTCCGAATTATTGGACTCGGATCCAAAATTTCACGATTTCTCGATTTTTGTGATTTTCCCTAGTGGTACCCCTAGGGAAATCCGTAAAAATTCTTCGGATTTCGACGAAACCAATTCTCGATGCATTGTTACCGGCAAGCTTCCAGTAGCTATTCCGATCGAGTTTTCCCGAATTATTGGACTCGGATCGAAAATTTCACCACTTTTTACGATTTCTCGATTTTGGTAATTTTCCCTAGTGGTACCCCTAGGGAAATCCGTAAAAATTCGTCGGATTTCGACGAAACCAATTCTCGATGCGTTGTGACCGACAAGCTTCCATAAGCTATTCCTATTGAGTTTTCCCGAATTATTGGACTCGGATCGAAAATTTCACCACTTTTTACGATTTCTTGAATTTTGGTGATTTTCCCTAGTGGTACCCCTAAGGAAATCCGTAAAAATTCGTCGGATTCTGACGAAGCCAATTCTCGATGCGTTGTGACCGGCAAGCTTCCAGTAGCTGTCCCAATCGAGTTTTTTCCGAATTATTGGGCTCGGATCCAAAATTTCACCACTTTTTACGATTTCTCGATTTTTGTGATTTTCCCTAGTGGTACCCCTATTGAATCCGTAAAAATTCATCGGATTCCGACGAAGCCAATTCTCGATGCGTTGTGACCGGCAAGCCTCCAGTAGCTATCCCAATCGAGTTTTCCCGAATGATTGGACTCGGATCAAGACGAAGCCAATTTCGATGCGTTGTGACCGGCAAACTTCCAGTAGCTATTCCGATCGAGTTTTCCCGAATGATTGGACTCGGATCAAAAATTTCACCACTTTTTATGATTTCTCGATATTTGTGAATTTTCCTAGTGGTACCCCTAGGAAAATCCGTAAAAATTCGTCGGATTCCGACGAAACCTATTCTCGATGCGTTGTGACCGGCAAGCTTCCTGTAGCTATTCCGATCGAGTTTTCCCGAATTATTGGACTCGGATCCAAAATTTCACCACTTTTTACGATTTCTCGATTTTGGTGATTTTCCCTAGTGGTACCCCTAGGGAAATCCGTAAAAATTCGTCGGATTTCGACGAAACCAATTCTCGATGCGTTGTGACCGGCAAGCTTCCAGTAGCTATTCCGATCGAGTTTTCCCGAATTATAGGACTCGGATCCAAAATTTCACGATTTCTCGATTTTTCTGATTTTCTCTAGTGGTACCTCTAGGAAAACCCGTAAAAATTCGTCGTATTTCGACGAAACCAATTCTCGATGCGTTATGACCGGCAAGCTTCCATAAGATATTCCTATCGAGTTTTCCCGAATTATTGGACTCGGATCCAAAATTTCACCACTTTTTGCGATTTCTCGATTTTGGTGATTTTCCCTAGTGGTACCCCTAGGAAAATCCGTAAAAATTTATCGGATTCCGATGAAGCCAATTCTCGATGCGTTGTGACCGGCAAGCTTCCAGTAGCTATTTCGATCGATTTTTCCCGATTTATTGGACTCGGATCCAAAACTTCACGATTTCTCGATTTAGATGATTTTTCCTAGTGGTACCCCTAGGGAAATCCGTACAAATTCATCGGATTCCGACGAAGCCAATTCTCGATGGGTTGTAACCGGCAAGCTTCCA